>CM052440.1:58997234-59034721 GCA_028533085.1 Varecia variegata
GGGGGGGGCGGGTCTTCGCTTTTGCTCAGGCTGGTCTCGAACTCCTGATCTTGAGCGATCCTCCCGCCTCGGCCTCCCAGAGTGCTAGGATTACAGGCGTGAGCCACCACGCCCGGCCTATTAACAGTTTTTAATCTTACAAGCCCCTTGAAGCTCTCATACGTGTGAAATCGTCCTTGCCACCCTAGACTGGCTTTATTATGCCTTTCTCTATACCACTTCTATTACTGCCTATCTGTGATACTCATATGTCACTGATAGAGACAGTATTAGAAAAATACACAAAACACAATAGTAGCAGAGAAAGGTTGATAGTCTGCCTGGAGCTGGCAAGGTAGGCTCCACAAAGAATCTACTTCATAGAGTTCTCATGTGGATTCATTGATAAAATATTTTCTGTTAAAAGCTTAGCAAACTCCTAGAACTCAGAAAATATTGGCTATTGTTATTGTAATTAACGTGAATTTTTCTTCCCATTTTATCTCTATTGGAGACAGACATCAACGTCTATGGTCCTGGTGAACAAAACCAGAGTGTACTGAATTAAGTTTTCCTGGCACGTGTTAGTAATTGAAACCTCTGTGGGACTATAATTTTCATATTAGATAGTATGGGTACAAATGGGTGACTTACCTAGTTTCACATCCATAGCTCCTCACTAAGGAGAGAGAGAAGTTTTGAAATTTTCATAGTATAATTTGAACCTTGAATCTTGTACTGCAAGGAGTACAGGAGAGAGATAAATTTTGAAATTTTCATAGTATGACTTGAACCTTGACATTTAGGATTGGAGGAAAAAAATGGAATTTACTACATCAAATACATGACATGCCATTGTTCTTTGTTCTCAGTAGTTGACCAATTTCAACTTCAATTGAAGTTCAGGCTTTTGTTATAGTTTGTAAAACAACAACAAAAGATTTAGCAATAGACTTTTATTTTTAGGTTAGATTTTCTTCTTGTCCTGTAGAATAAAGTTTTAACAAAATTGTCAGCTAAATTATAAAGAATCTAATGATATTCAAGTGAATGAGTATATTCTGTCAATTTTTAACTCACTTCACAAGGGATGATGCATAAAGTGGAATTCAGCAATCTTATTTTATATAACGCTACAGTTGTGCTGCATAACAACCTTTCAGTTGAGGATGTGCCTTGTATGTAACAGTGGTCCCATAAGATCATAACACTGCATTTTTACTATACCTTTAGACACACAAATACCACTGTTACGGTTGCCTGTAGTATTCAGTACAGTTACATTTTGTACAGGTTTGTAGCCTAGGAGCAGTAGGCTATACCATCTAGGTTTGTGTAAGGACACTCTCTAAGTTTCACATGATGACAAAATCACCTAATGACACTTTTCTCAGAACTTATCCCTGTGGCTAAGTGACACAATGACTCTGTCTACATGTGAAGATCTTTACCAAGAATATCTTACTAAAGATTCTGAAATATGGTAACTTCACTTACTTTTTCATAAAATAAAATAGACATGAGTATAAAATATTTATTATGAATAATTCTTGAGCCTGGAGAGATAAGAACCCTTTAAAAAAAAGGTTTATAACCTCATTAAGGAAAACATGGATGTTGGAAAAGAAACACATGATTTTGTAACATTCATTTGGTAATAATGTAATTATTCATTCATCTGCGCAAGAGAGCATATGCTCTGGATCATTTTCAAAATTGTAGTTTTCTAAATATGACACCCATTTTCAAATATAATGTATATGTATGTATTAAGCATTCAGAATTATAGTTATTAGTAAGCATTAAAACTTTGGATGTGGATAGCTACTGCTATGGTCAGTAGTTAACTTTTATTTGCCTTAAGCAGACATCTGGCTGACTTAATCCAACTCAAAAGAATTTGCAGACATGAACTCAAAGCCACTATCAGTAAATTTTTCTTTATTTTTAAGCAGTCATAAAGATGAGATACACAGAGATAAGCCATATGAGCAAACAGTACCTTAATTGTTCAAAAGGGAATGGATGAATTCTAGGAATTATACAGATCAACAAATATGACATAAGTTTCTAGCAAAATTATAAAATATTAAAGTGAAGATGTAGATGCATTTAGAGAATATCATGATTACTAGGATTTTTCTTGTGTTCACTAGAAATATGCCTTATTACACTAACCTCATTATGTTTTTTCCTTGAAAGCATTGCTTCGTAGGTAGATTAGGAAAATCTGTAGATAAAGCATTTGGCATACTTCACTTCTTTCATTTAACATATTTGTAGAACATTTCCTTTGTGCTATTAGGCAAAATAGATGAGCAAAATAAACTTAAGTTTTGTGAGGTCTACTCATAAAAAGTAATCTCTGAAATTTGGCAAATAAAAAGGACATGGGTTAGTTGGATGCCTTGTCAGGGTTGAAGAGTAGGCCAGAAGGAGGTCTCTAATGGGGTGCAACCAAGAGCTCGGTCCTTCAGCTCCTTGTGTGTTAAACATGGGGAGCCCAGAGCAAGCTCAGTGGCTGATGCTTGGTAACAGATTAAGTATTAAAAATAATTTTAAGATGCTGGAATGCTGCTGACATTCATGAAAAATTAAAATTAAAAGGTAATATATTTATAGTATTTATATCTCTATACCTTTTACATTTCAAATATATTAGCATTATTTCTTTTTATCTGTACTTAGACCTGACCAACAGTGAGACTGGTTCCTTCCAGTGAATGTTTGTAGAGAGTATACAGAGGACTGTACAGGTAGGCAGTCTGCAAAGGGTACACAGTGACTTCTGTTGAGGAGATGAAGGAGAAGACTTCCTTGTGTTCGGAGCCTGACTGGAGGGCCCCTGCAGTCCCACATGATTCTAAAATTCTCCTGGCTTCCTCAGTGATTATAATTGAGAAGTGGTTTTAAAACTTGCCAGGGAACTTGTCTTCTGAAATGAAATAAATCATCTCGTCATAAATAAGGTCCTCAAGATTGCAAACTACTTAAGAGAGAGGACAGTGTCCCTTTGTTTGGTAACTTCTTATCAGAGTTTAGTAAATGCTGGTTGACTTCCTGAGAACTGAGTCATTTTATTTTATTACTTTTGCCATCTATCTGTCTTTTAAATTATCCAATTAACTTTTCTTGAATATATTTTAGCTTAGGTCTGTGGTTTTGAAATCAAGAACATTATTTTATCTTGGTCTTATGATGAATACAAAGAAGGTTGGTGAGGTATGAAGATGACAGCTCTGAAAGCCACGTGCCCCGGCACCCTCTGTGAGGTCCCTCAGTTCTCTCTTCACTCTTTAAGTGATTTCTTCTGCCTTTGCATGATTCCTCTCAAGAAGACCAATCATTGAGTGTTCTCGAGATGATTGACTTGCAAATAATCTAGTGTTCTTAAGCACATTTTTGGCAAATTTTCCAGTTTCTGAAAACTAGAAATTATTTCTTCACTCTAGTTGTAATTGAGTTTAGATCAGATATTCAGAGATTAATAGAGTCTCAAAACCAGTAGGTGCAGGCTCCATACTACACATTTTACGATGCTAGGATAAACATTCATTTTCAGTTATTTTGTTAATTTTTTAAACAAAATATCTTTTTATCTCATAAAAATAAATGCCGACATACCTCTTCTGAGCTTAGGCTCCCATCCCCTCCCTTTTAACTCTTTTTCATCTCCCCTCCCCGGCCCCCACCACACTTCGGTGTTTTGATGTTTCTCAGTCTTAACACAAAATGTGAATAAAAGCATTTTTAGAAAGCTTTGCCATGGTTATTGATCTGTAACATAAAATATACGTAGTGTGCTTGCTGTATCAATACAGCTTCAAGACAAGACCCCTATCTCTTCTACAGCTAGACTAACACCCCCAAATCCTACTCATATAGAGCTTCAGAGCTGTGACAGCTATTCAGGTAATATTTACCTTCCCTTGAAAGGTAGCCATTATTGATGATTGGCTTCAAAAAGGTAAAAAATGACGATTCTTTCCCCAGTTGAAGGACCAGTCAGCTGCAATTTTTTCTGACTTGCCGTTCCTTTTAATATATGGTGTTGAGGTCAGTCAGAAAGATAATTTTTAAAATAAGAGGTCCAATAAAGATCAGTTAAGTGTCACCTTTTTCAATTTAGATATTGATGAAATGTTCAAGTCCTACCAAGCAATTCTTTTTTGAGTAAGAACTGCCTACACTTTTGGGCTTATTATCCTTAACTGCTCCACTTTTGAGCTCCATGTCCTAAGAGAAATATTACGCTGTTTACTCCTTTTAATAGACTAAACATGTTTTCAGGCCATTAAAAAAAAGAATACCTGTCTCAGAGTCATTGTAAAAATTAAATGAGACAAACTGTATAAAGCTGTTGGAAGAGTGCCTTGCACATAGCAAGTATACAGCACATGTTATCTGCCATTACTACATTTTTGTTTTAACATATCTGTCATGCATCTTCCTCAGTGGAATAGTGTAAAAGGGTATTTATACTAATTATAGTATGAGTTGTTCATGAACGTATAAATCACTACCCCCTTTTGAGCCCTAGGTGTCTGAGCTTCAGTGATAGGGAAAGTAATATCCACTTCATAGTTGTTTTATGATTATTAAATAGTATTACATAAGGGTAGCTGGTACATATAAATCCCTAGTAGTGTGGGCATACTTTGCTCCCCTGTGAGGTAGGAATTCCTTAAGGAAAGAGACAATGTTTGGTTATTTATTTTTGTATTCATCCCAGGGTCTGTAACAGCTCCTGGCACATGGTATTTAGTAGATGGTTGTAGGATATGTGAATGAGAGCATTAAGGAGGAGAAAGAAGGAAAGATAAATGTGTAGAAATTTTTCTATTGGAGGTAATTTTCTTCCAGGAGAAAAAGGTCATTTGAAGACCATGTGGATCTAAGAACAACTCAGTTTTTTAATTTAAAGGTTAAAGTGTTCTATTTATTTCTAAAGTATTATACAACTAAAATTATGACCACTTAAGGACTAAAGATTGGAAAGAAAAACATGGAGGTAGACTGGAAGAGAGAGAGAAAAAGGGTAAGATATTGAGTTAAGTACTATGGAAATGTTACTCTAAAACTCAAGTTACACTCTTGAGAGTAGCTTCAGAGTCTTAGCACCAATTATCAAGGACCTTAGGAAAGCCAATTAGATGATTAGTCTATATTAAAAAAAATCATTTAGTATTTGTGTTTAAGTCTTTGATGAATCCCTTCTGAGTGGAACTGCAGCCAAAGGTGGAAGTGAGGGGCGTGGAAGGTTGGGAGGATGCGTGTGTGGTTGTGTCTTCAGTAACCAGAGCAAACAGACTGGTATCTGATGAAATCAGTCTGAGTTCTGGATTCATTTTTTTCCACCTCCATGATCAGAGTTACCAAGCTATTGCAAGGGAAGGTGCTGCATTTCTAGAGTTGGTTGTGATGTCCTATCTCAGGAGTTAATTGTGCCTCTTGGGATGAGGTAGGGAAAATGTACATTCTGGGACCTTTGGCAACTGCATTAGAGAAGACTTGCTTGACAGATGTCCTTCAATCTGAAGATTTCTCCAGAAAAGTACTGCATTGTTAGGTCAAAGGAACAAACCAGAGTCTGTTCTTGGCTTTAGAGGCAACACATAATCACATTACCTATCACTTGGGTCCTGGCACCTGTGAATGACCAATTCTTGTTACTGGTTTTTCTGCTTGTGGACATGAGACTACACTGCATCTCTTGTTTCTTCTCTTAGTTTGTAACCTATTCATTTTTAAGACTTCATTGTCTGGAATACCTTCTGCTTTTGAGGTGATAAGAAGCAGCATTTGGCGTCTTTAGCCAATGGGGGAAAATATTTCTTATCCATAGAGATGAAACAGAATAGACACGTAGCTTCCTGTGTGAGGGCTTGGCTTATTTCTCAGTTCAGGTTTAATTCTGCCATGTTCTTGACGACAGGTTAAGAAAACAAGTGGCACCAAGGGAAAAGACCACATTTTTCTTTTATCAGGGAAACAAGTGTTTACTTTTATTTTTATCAGATACAGTGAAAAGTATGCAGATTACCCTGTTTTTCAGAAAGGCGATATCAGGTGAGGACTAGGGGGATTAAAAACATCACCTTCCCAGGCCACCTGTATTTTGCTGCAATGCACCTGTGACTGGTGCATGACCAGCATCTCCCAGTACCTTCGCTTTGCTGGTTTCCCAGCTTTTGCCCTTGCTTAGAAGGCAGCAGGGAGTAGTGGAAGGAATGTGGGATGTGAAGTTGGAAATTTGCGTCTTGCTTTTGCCTTTTACTTAGATGTGTGGTTTTTGGATAAGTCACTTAATGCCTCTGAACTTGCTTTCTCTTCTGTAAAGAGAGTTTTATGAGATTGTAGGTAAAACTTCTTCTAACGTAGGCATTTTGTTGACTAGATAAGAGGAAAGGAAAAGGGATATTGTTATGATCTGCTGCCTACTCAGACCTCTTCTTCAATGTGAAGTGGACACTGAGTGGAACAAAAACACTTAAGTTGTTTTTTCCTATTCCCTGACAACAATCAACACAGAAGACTTCTGTGACCAAATTTGGCGATTTCTCCCCACCAACAAACAATCAGTTCTGCAGTGGACACCGACTGGGGGTTCTCTAATTCAATTCCAATACTGTCTACCTAGAGATGGCATCAGAGTCCACAGGATGGGGGCTCGGGCCCCAAAACTGCCTCCCCCATCATGTGCCAGTTGCAAGTCTGGGCCTCTGGAACTTCTGACTGACCAGCTGCAAGTTGGGGTTGCCACGACACCCTCTTTGGGTGTAACTACTTTTCTAGAGTGGCTCCTAGAACTCAGGGGAACACTTAGGTTTACTGGTTTATTACAAAGGCTATTTTAAAGCAGTGGTCCCCAACCTTTTTGGCACTAGGGACTTGTTTCATGGAAGATAATTTTTCCACAGATCTGGAGGTGCGAGGGGATGGTTTTAGGAAGAGTCAAGTGCCATTATTGTGCACTTTATGTCTATTATTATTACATTGTAATATATAATGAAAAAATTATACATCTCACCATAATGCAGAATAAGTGGGAACCCTGAACTTGTTTTCCTGCAACTAGATGGTCCCATGTGGGGGTGATGGGAGACAGTGACATCTGAAGTGTGTTGCTTATGTCTAGTCTACTCTGTAATTTCGTTTTGGTTGCTGTCACTGCAGAAAACCCTGCTTTGCAAAGATAGGATGTTGGAAATGGAAGCAGGCTTTTCAGTGCTTTTGTGGCAATATCACGGTATTCTTCCTTGACTTTAATCCTGAACATACGAAGATTTGAAGTTGTCTCAGACGTACTTTTAAGGCCACCGTCATTTGCAGTCTCAAGCAGTTGATCCTCTTCTGGCACAAAGTCAATTCACCTGGCTTATTTACAAATGGGTTGTGGATCCATTCCTTCCCAGCTCAGGGGTCTTTTGTGGTTGGGAAGTAATGCTCAAACTCTTCTGAAAGCTGAGACAGGTGATCATGCACCAGCTGGGAGAAAGAAGGCCCTGGCTCAGTCTCTTTCAAAATCTCTGCTAGTGTTTGAAACATGTCAAAAATCCCAGTGTTCACTCATGGCCCCCATGATTCCAATTTAGCTTTGAATGCAGCCACTTTATCTGCTGACTTGAACACAGTTGTTCTCCTCTGAAGTGACAGATTGAGTTCGTTGAACAGGTTGAATATGTCTCACATGTAAGCAAGTTTTGTGACCCATTCTGTGTCACTGAAATGTGCTCCCAGTGGTGACTGCTTTTCTAAAAGAAATCTGGAGTGGTTCTCATAACTCAAAAACTCTGGCCAGTGATCTACCTTTAGAAAGTCATCTCACTTCTGTGTATAAGAGAAGACGTGTGTGCTCTATGTCCATCTCCTCACAGAGCTGCGTGAACAGATGTGAGTTAAGGGCATGTACTTTAACGTGGTTGATAATTTTACTCACATCCTGCAAAACATTTAGTTTAGGTGATATTTTTCAGCCTGCCAGCATTTCTCTATGGATGACACAGTGCGTAGACTCACATTCAGAAGTGACCACCTTGACCCGAGTAGTGAAACCAGAAAACCATCCAGTCATGGCAGCCGCTCTGTCTGTGCATATAGTGACACAAAATGACCAATTCAGTTTTCCTGATATGTAATCATTCAATGACCTGAATAGTTCTGCAGCTGCGGTGTTGGTTGGCAACAAAAGTGCACATAACATATCCTCATGCACATCCTCCTGAAAAATGTATCACACAAAAACAAGCATTGTTGCCTTGATGTCAACATCAGTAGACTCGTCAACCTGGATTACATACCATGGTGACTCATTAATCCTAACAATTGTGCCTCAATATGCTCTGCTATTTCATTAGTTTGTATAGTTATGGTGCTAGCCGAAAGAGGAGCATGTGCCACCTTTTGAACTGCAGCCTCTCCTAAAAGTTCACGGCAAATGTCTTTAACAGCAGGCAGGATCCACTCTTCACCAATAGTAAAGGGCGTCTTAGCTTTAGCAGTGTGGTTAGCCACTAAGAATGATGCTCTCAGTGCAGACATATTTGATGAAGTGGTGGCCTTCAATAATTGCTTCTGTTCTTCATGTTCACTTTTTTTTCTTTTGAAGAACTCCAAAGGCTTGTCTTTTAATGCAGGGTGCTTGGTCTCCATGTGGTGAAGCAGTTTTTAAGGTATTATGCCTTCATTGGATAGCCGGTTGCCACATATACAATGTGGGTTTGGAGAATGTGAATCACCTATTGCAATGAACCTGCAATTTAAGTAGGACTTCCGGTATTTTCTTTTAAATGCAACTTTCATTTTGTTGGCAGTCTTAAGAGTCTTCTCTCTCATCATAGGGTCTTTCCCCCTTTTTAAAGAAGCTCTCCAGGAATGTTTGTCTTCTATTCATTTTTGCTGGGGTTAGCTTGTGGGCTTACCAAAACTGACTGAGACAAGTGCACAGTGTGGGAAAGAGGTGTAGATGGTAGTGGTAAATAAAATAATAGGCAGGTCACACGTGGGCTAAAATAAGTGTCGGATACAGCCACCATATGCAGCTGTATAATTGAAGTACATCAACTCACTTCCCACTATAAAGCCTGCCACCAGATGCAGCTTAATTCTCACTTGCTACTCACTGATGGGGTTTTAATATCAGTCTGCAAGCAACTGATTTATTATGGTCTCTGTGCAGTCAAACCTCTCTGCTCATGATAATCTGTATTTGTAGCCACTCTCCAGCACTAGCATCACCACCTCAGCTCCACGTCAGATCAACAGGCATTAGATTCTCATAAAGAGTGTGCAACCTAGATTCCTCGCATGCAAAATATACAGTAGGGTTTGTGCTCCTATGATAATCTAATGCTACCGCTGATCTGACAGGAGGCGGAGCTCAGGTGCTGATGCAAGTGATGGGGAGCAGCTATAAATACAGATGAAGCTTTGCTTGGTTGTCTGTGCTCACCTCCAGCTGTGCGGCCTGGTTCCTATCAGGCCTTGGACTGGTACTGGTCTGTGGCCCGGGGATTGGGGACCACAGTTTTAAAGAATACAAAAAGCCAGTTGAAGAGATACATAGGGTGAGTTCTGGAAGGGTCTTGAGCACAGGAGCTTCTATCCCTGTGGAGTTGGGGTAAACTACCCTCTCAGCACATGGATGAGTTCTTGTTCACCTTTCTCTAAGCCTCCACATGTTCAACTATCAAGAAGCTCTCTGAACCCAGTGCTTTTGGGCTTTTATGGAGCTTCATTATGTGGGCATGATTGGTTAAAACATTGGCTATTGGTGGTCAGCTTAACCTTCAGCCCCTCTTCCCTCATGGGAGGTTGGGGGTGGGGCTTTCAAGTCTCAGCCCTTTAATCCTGCCTTGGTCTGGTGACCAGCCCCCATCCTGAAGCTACCTAGGAGAGCCCAGCCATCAGTCAACTCATTAGCCTACAAAAAGACATCATTTTGAAGATTCTAAAGGTTTTAGAAGTTATATGCCAGGAAACAGGGTCGAAGATCAAATATATATTTCACAATATTACAGACACAGAAAACAGGGTATCAGGCCTTAAGAGGAGAGCTCAATACTAATTTAATAAAATTACAGACTGCTAAATAGATAACATGAATGAATTCATTTTAAAAGCAAAGCTGTAAGCCCAGTACTGCCCTATAGTTTATTTTTTTACATTTACCTAACTACAACATTTTAACTTTTAGCAGAATGCTGTTTCCCTCCATTGAGATTTGGTGCTCAGTTCTGGACAGCTCTTCATTCTGAATGCCCCGACTTAGGTTGAATTTTGTTATTTGAGCCAGCCCAGTGAGCAAGCTTACCTTGCTGGCTGTTTGTGTGTTTCTTGTTATTTAAGACATCTTGTTGAAGTTGAAGAGTGCACTCTTTGAAAGAGTGCTTTTTAATGGATTAAAAAGTGGCCTTGTGTTTTCATAGACCACACAATTCTAAGCCAACTGACAGTTTCAAAATAGCTATTGGTGGGTAGAACATACAGGTAAGTACTTGAGAGCCTGGTGCTAGTAGTTTGAAGTATTTGTAAGAAAGGACAGCGTGAACCAGGTCTGGAGTTTTCTATTTGATCATTTTTACAATATCTTGGAATACATTTAAGGTTTTGCTGTTACCCTGCCAGAGGTGCACTTTGTTTTTAATTTGATGCATTTAAATATAGCAGTTAAAGAGCATTTGGTCCAGTATCCAATATTCTGAGGACTTATTGTTACTGATATTGTTGGGATGTCTTTTACTGTCTCCTAAATCCATATTTATATCTGTACTGCATATAGTAAAGGTAAATAATTGCATTTTATTATGTAATGCATTATATCTGGTGCTGGTCAAAAGAGAGTAAGTCTTCCACAGCCTGTTGGTCCACTGATTACAACCACAAACTCTGAAAATAATGTGAAATGTAGCTGAGGACTCTGAAAAGTGAACGAACGATAGTAGGCAGATTGGGTAGGGAAGTCAAAATTTGAAGACGGAGTGATATGGCAGTGAATTTACTGTTTGTATTACATTTTCTTCCCTAATCTCCTGGCCTTTACCTTTGGTGGGTAGGCGGTGGTTTAGGCCCAGGACTGCTCAGTGGACACCAACAACAAAAAACTCCAAGAGAAAGGTCCCTCCTTCTCGTCAGAAGACTGTGGAAAGAGACCACTGTGAGCCAGAAAGTACAGAAGACATCCTCTCCACCTCCTTTTTTCTTTTTCTTTTTCTTTCCTGGCCCTGCCTTAAGCCAGCCCAGTTAAAAACCTGCACTGTTGCCGTGGGGGTGGTAGCAGTGGTGCAGCACCTAAGGTGCTGAGATACAGCCCCCCCTTTCTTTTAGAGGAGCCAAGATAGGGGCACAGGGGTCTAGACAGTGTCCGGACACTTGTTTTTTTCCTCTGTAGTTTCTTTTGTTGCTGTGCCACAGGGGCAGCCCCAATTATGTGGAACTGCATGACAGTATAGGGGATTAAAGTTCCTTGTCCTTCTGGATAGCAGATTTGGAAAAGAAGAACCCTGAGGGCCAGAGGGGTATAAAGGAAATCTTGGAGAGGAGAGAGCTGAAAAAGGGGATCCCCTGTTTCTGTGTATAGACAGATACAAGTTCTGAGTTCACCCCTAAGCTGCACATGCACTGATTAGGCCCAAAAGGGCACAGAAAAGGTTTTGAGAACAGAACTATGATACAAACTGTGTATGTTTCAGATTCTCTCCTGAATAACCTGAATAACATAGGCTATTGAAAACTGACATTGAACTATCTCCTACAGAAGGCAGGGCACAACTGGTGTTCTGAACCTAACTAGGTTGATTGACTGCTAAGATAAAAAATAATCGACATTTGCTAAAGGGTTTTAACAGGACCCTGAGACTAACAATATAATGTTCAATATGTTCAGAATGTAATCCAAAGGTAATTGACATACAGAGAACCAAGGAAACCTGATCAGTTAAGGGAGAAAACAATAGATGCTAACCACAAGATGACCCAGATAATGGATTTATTGGACAAAAACTTTAAAGCAGCTTTTATAACCATGATCCAAGAGATAAAGGTGAACACTCTTGAAAAGAATGGAAAGATAGAAGTTCTCAGCAGAAAAATAGGATCAAATGGAAATTTTAGAACTGAAAAATACATATCTGAAAATAAAAGTTTATTAGAAGAGTTCAAATAGAAGAGAGATGACAGTCATCGAATTTAAGATAGGTCAATAGAAATCACTCAAACTATAGAAATTACCTAAAGAGAAAAATGAAAAAAAATTAAGCCTTAGGTACATGTGGGGCAATATTAGAAGGTCTGACGCTTGTGTCATTAGAATACTAGAAGAGGAGGCAAAAGTAATACTTGAAGAAAAATATTTGAAGAAATAATGCCTGAAAACTCTCCATATTTGGTGAAAGACGTAAACTTACAGATTCAAGAAACTTAGCAAACTTCCGATGTTATCAGTTCAAAACAAGCCTTGATCACATACATTATAATCAAATTGTTGGCAATGAAAAATAAAGCCAGGCATGTAAGGAGCTTAGAAGTCATTACTCTGTCCTAATAAAAAAAAATTGGACAAACTAAAAAAACAACTCTTTTTAGACCCAAAAGAGGAGTGAGGTCACAGGATCACTCCCTCCAAAATTGGAGAGACAGGAAACAAAATCACAGCTTACTGGAGCAGAAACCAGTGAGCAAAAACCTCCGTGGAAACCAGTGCTGGGGTAGGAAAACCTGAACTGTAATTGGCAGATCGCACAAGTCTTGGAGTTAAAACTCCATGGGGGACCCAGGCAGTAGGGGGGCTCTTACACTTTTTTGAGTTTTACCTCCTGAGGCTCTAATAGGTTCTTGCAGTAATATTGGAGAAAAATTCCCTTATGCTTCTTGCAGGGGAAGGGGAAAAAGAACCATTTTGAAATATGCCAGAGCACTGTTTATTTTTATTTATTTATTTTTTTTAAAAGATCTGCCTCAGAAGAAATAAGTTAAACAGCCTAACTGACCTGGGGTAAGAGAAACACCCAATTATAGTCCTCTCCAGCCTTCCCCTTGGGAAAAGGAAAATATCACACTCCTGTACCCTCCAACCACCCTTTCCCACCTAAAGGAGGAAGAAACTTAAAAGTACGTGTGAGATTCACAGTCCAGAGGCACAGCCTCACTAAAGACGGAGACCTGGTCATGGGACTATGAAAGAATTCTCCTCCCTCCGCATATTCCCACTACAATACTACAGGCCTATTTGCATTAGTTCCTTTTAGCCAGTATATTATGTCTGGCTATCAAGAAAAAATTACAAGACATACCAAAAGGAAAAAAAAACAAAACATAGATCGAAGAAACAGCAAGCATCAGAACAAAACTCAGATATTGCAGGGGTGTTGGAATCATCAGATTGGGCATTTAAAAAAACTATGAATAATAAGCTAAGGGCGCTAATGGATAAAGACAGCTTGCAAGAACAGTAATTTAAGTAGAGAGATGGGAATTCTAAGAAACCACCAAAAAAGAAATGCTACGGATCAAAAACACTAACAGAAATGAAGAATGCCTTTGATGGGCTTAGTAGTAGACCAGACATAGTTGAAGAAAGAATCTCTGAGCCTGAGGATATCGTAATAGAAACCTCCAAAACTGTAAAGCAAAGAGAAGAAAGGCTGGGAAAAACAAACAAACAAACAAACAAAAACCTTACATAGAATATCACAGAACCATGGGACAACTACAAAAGGTATAACATCCATGTAAAAGGAATACCAGGAAGATAGAAAGGAAAAGAAGAAATATTTGAAGCAATAATGACTGAGAATTTCCCAAAATTAATGTCAGATACCAAATCACAGATCCAGGAAGTTCCCAGAACACCAGGCAGGATAAATGCCAGAAAAACTACCCCAAGGCATGTCATTTTAAAACTACAGAAAATCAGAGATGAAAAATAAAGAAGGCAGAGGGAGAACAATACAGCTTACCTATAGAAGAACAAAGATAATAATTTTTTTTTCAATTGGAATATATATGTATATTTATTTGATTTTGGTTAAATGGAACCCCAGGCTCTTTCTATTCAATATATATATTTTTTTACTTGACAAAGTTAACTGGAAAAAGAAAGTCCTTTTATTTGCAAGAGAACTAAATTTCCTTCTAATTTTGAGAAAAGATAAGAAAATTATTACATAAATTTGACATTTGTTCATTGGCATCATTTTATAAACTATGTATATCAACATGTAATTAAATCATGACATCAGTACAGGAAAAATCATATAAGATGACAACTGGGGCAAGATTTATCAAAAGTATAAAAAGTGTGGCAAATGGTTCAGCTCTTCTGTTTTTAAAAATGAAGACTTGATTCGTTTTATTTATATGGATTCATATTTTAGAAACCAAAGATAAGAATTATATCTTTTCCTTGTAAATTGTGCAAATAAGAGAGTAAAGTGAAATATTTAAAATGTTGAGAGAGAAAAGCACTACCAATCTAGAATTCTGTACCCTGTCATATTTCTCCTTCAAAAGTGAAGGAGAAATAAAAATTTTCTCAAAGATTGAGAAATTTTGTAGCCAGTAGACCTGCCATGCAAGAAATGTAAAAAGTCCTTTAGAAGGAAAATGACATACAGGTCAGAAACTCAGATCTGCCTAAAGAAAGGAAGATCACTGGAGAAGGAATAAATGAAAGTAAAATAATACGTTTTAAATTCATAATTCATCCTAAAGGTAAGAGTTAATTCCAAATAGTAATAGCAATAATGTGTTTAATCACCTATGCTTGTGTGTATGTATATATGTATACTTACGTATATGTGAAATGAATGGCAGCAATGATACAAGGGATGGAACGGAGGAATTAGGATTATTTTGCTATTATAAGGTACTTGTACTACCCATGAAATGGTATAGTGGCATTTGAAAGTGGACTTGTTTTAGTTGTAAATGTATATTGCAAGCTCCAGGGTGAACACTAAAGAAAAGTAATAAAAGAAGTATAACCAATATACTAAGAAAGGAGAGAAAATGGAATCATATAAAATATTCAATTAAGCTACAGAAGGCAGAAAAAGAGTGGAGGACAAAAACAGGAACAAAGAACAAAAGCAAGAAATAGAAAACAATAATAAATATGATAAACCTTACTCTATCAGTAATCACTTTGAATGTCAGAGGTCTAAATGCACCAATTAAAAACAGAGATTGTGAGGGTGGATCAAAAAACAAGACCCAGCTATATTGCTGTCTGCAAGAAACTCAGATTTAAAAACATGTAAGTTAAAGTGAGGTGCATAGAAGGTTACTTTGCACTTAAAATAACCTTATCTGAGCTTGTGATGAGACTGTCCTTGCATTTGTTGACTGTAGCTTATTTGTTTGTCTTCCATTATTTCTAACATTTGTACCTGTCTTCCTTAGAAGTGGCATTGTATTTTATAGTGTAGTAGTTATCACTTGTGTGTTATATGCAGAAGGCCCTGGTTTTGTTCTGCAGGAGATCCAAAATAAACCAAGTGCTGGGAAAAAAAAAAAAAAAAGACACATAGGTTAAAAGCATGGGAAAGATATACCATTGCTAGCAATCAAAAGAAAGAGGGATTAGCTACATGAATTTCAAACACAGATGATTTCAGAGCAAGTGAAGTTATCAGGGATAAAGAAAGGAACATTCCATAATGGTAAAAGCATCAGTTCTCCAAGAACACATAACAATCCTTAATCTGTATGTGCCTAACAACAGAGTGTCCAAATACTCGAGGCAAAAACTGGTAGAAATGTGACTAGAAATAGATGAATCCACTATTATAGTTGGAGACTTTAACACCCGTCTGTCAGAAATGGACAGATCTAGCAGGTAGAAAATCAGTAAAGACATTATTGAACTCAACACCACCATCAATCAACTGGATATAATTGACATCTGTAGACTATTTCATCTAACAATAAAATACACATTCTTCCCAAGCTCAGATGTAACATTCACAGAGATAGAACATATTCTGAGCCATAATACACACCTAGGTATGTAGCAGGCTATCTAGGTTTGTGTAAGTTATACTCTATGATGTTTTGCACAATGACAAAATTGCCTAACAAGGCATCTCTCAGAATGTATTCTGTTAAGTGACTCATGACTGTATCTGAGGTAATGTGTATATTAATTAGCTTGATTTAGCTATTCCACAGTGTATACATATTTGAAAACATTTTTATATACCCTAAATATATACCATTTTTGTCCATTAAAAACCCCCCACAATACCACTTATATTAGCACCCCCAAAATCTAATATGTAAGTGTAACAAATCTAAAAATATGTATGAGGTATGTGAAGGAAAGTGCAAAACTTTCATGAAAGAAATCAAATAAGAGCTCAATGAATGGAGAGATTTTCCATGTTCATGATTAGGAAAACACAGTATTTCAAAATGTCACTTCTTCCCAACTTCATCCATAGATTGAATGCAATCTCAGTCAAAATTCCAGCAATTTATTTTATGGTTATTGACAAACTGATTCTAAAGTTTATGTGGAAAAGCAAAAGATTCGGAATAGCCAAAACAATATTGAAAAAGAACAAAGTTGGAGAACTGACACTACCCAACTTTAAGAATTACCATAAAGCTACTGTAATCAATATAGTGTGGTGAAAGAACAGACACATAGATCAATGGAACATAGAGTCCAAAAATAGACTGTAGGATGTTTAGCAGCATCCCTGGCCTGTTCCCACTAAATGACAGTAACAGAACTCCTGCCAGTATTGTCATTAGCAAATAGGTGTCTAGTTGTTGTCAGTTGTCCCTCAGTAGGAGGGTTCAGGGGGCAGTACCTGATTAGGGCAGAACCATGGCCCTAATCCATACTTTTAAATCACTGCAAATAACCTTTTGGATCATCCATTCCCTTGTGTAAACATGGGCTGATAATGTGTCCTATCTATTTCAGAAGGCAGTCCTAAGCATCAAATGAGATAATGACTTGGAAGTGCTTTGACAAATGTAAAACTCCAAACAGATTTTATTTTATGTTGTTAGGAATGAGAAAATGCTGCAATAACATTTTTAAAAGGATGTCCAAAAGTGAAGTGACTAGGATGATCACAGCTGAAGAAAAAATATTTTGAGTAGAGAGTGAGAAGATTGATACTTAACGGGAGATGTGGAATGGCTGTTCAAACAGGACCTTATTAGATGGCGTTACTTTATAGGGTCACCGAAGTCCAGATTCTGGCCTTCAATTTTTCAGGTTTGCAAAGTCAGTTTTTTCTTTTCAGTTCTTACTGAGTTGATTAGGCATAGGGGTGTTTATTTCTA
The DNA here is from genome assembly GCA_028533085.1 of Varecia variegata. Taxonomy (NCBI): domain Eukaryota; kingdom Metazoa; phylum Chordata; class Mammalia; order Primates; family Lemuridae; genus Varecia; species Varecia variegata. The sequence continues at coordinate 59,014,512 of CM052440.1, forward strand.
CTTACCCAACCCAGAACAAACTGAGAAAGGATCAGAATACTTTTTGTAAAATAAGGAGAAGAAATGCCAAGTGAATTAAAGTACTCAGTGTTTTGGGGTTTTTTATTCTGTCTCTCCTTAAGAAGAAGAATGTGTTACACTAATGGAAAGTTGTTTGGTGAACTTGGAATCAGAACAAGGGTTATTTGTGTGCCTGGTGTAGTGTAGCTGGTGATTGATAAATGTTCATTTTCCTTCTGTTTATTTCCAATGTAGAGAAAAATATATCAAATCAAGTAGAACCTTTCACTGGTTTGTCAGGATATTTTTTGCCCTGTCTATGCCAGAGACACAAGTCTTTAACCTTAGATTTTTTTTTTTTCTACCATAGATTTCATATAGACTAGTTGGCCTTCTGATAATACTCTTTGTTCATACTGATAATAATAGAACAAATTAGGTTACATCATATTCCCTTTTTGCCTTCCTGAGGGAATATTCTTATTGCTTTCTCTTATAACAACTTTGGTGTCTAGAAACCTCCCCTCAAGAATTTGTTTGTGAACTACTTCTTAGGGAAAGAAGCCACAGTAATGGTAGGTTTCTTATAATGAAAAAAAACAGGTCTCTTAAACTTTACACTTAAGAAAGAATGAGCAGTAAAAAACTGAGGGTGCATAGTATTGATTTAATATGAAACCTGTTGATTAAATCCACAATTTTAGAAGGCATAGCAAGTAATGTGTGACTGATGGCTCATCTCAAAGTTTGTGGCAAATAATCAGGAGATTTAAAAACATGGTGTTTGTTAGATGAATAAGAAATCTATTGAAAGAAACTGCATCCTGTAGAAGCCAGGGACCCTTCTGTCCTTTTTTTTAAAACCACAGTCCTAATTAATTCATATATTCTGCATTTCCATGGTAGCAAAATAGCATCTGTAGATGCTTGTAATTTAGTAGTTGCTAATGGATTAAGATAGAAGATACTATTACAGAAATGTCAGCTATTGTATTGGACACCACAGTCCAGAGACTTTTCCTTTTTTCGCTGACTTCATATTGCTTGACACATGTAGATGCATAGTTTTCCGTACAATTAATATTTCATCTTATGAATGGACACAAGAGAATTTATTATTGAATACTACCAAAAATATTGTTTAAAAATAGTTAATGAGTAAGTATAACATACAGCCCGTTTCATTAAGCTATACACACTTTTGTGAATGTAATATTTCTGCCAGTGGATACCAGAAAGTTTTAGATCTTAGACAAAAATCTAATTTTTTTTCCCTTTGCTTCCTCCCTCTTTCCTTTCTAACAGATACTAAGTACCTAATATTTTCATAATTATGTTAGCTTCTCCTTATATTTCATTTTTATAGCTATTATTATGAAAGATAATTATCCATTAGCTAAGCATAAATGAGATGAAAAATGTATAAGCAACTGGTCTATACATCACTAAACATGGTGGGTCATGGGTTGTTTGTTCACTAGGGGCCAAATTTCTTAGAAGTAGACACTGGTCAGGTCTTGATTATTCAGATATTGCCAAGCTCTTTCTAAATGACTTATTTTATTGTATTTTTTTGGAGACAGAGTCTTGCTCTTTTGCCTTGGGTAGAGTGCATTGGTGTCATCACATCACAGCTCACAGCAACGTCAAACTCCTGGGCTCAAGCAATCCTACTGCCTCAGCCTCCGAGTAGCTGGGACTACGGGCACATGCCACCACACCTGGCTAATTTTTCCGTTTTTTGTAGAGATGGGGTCTGCTCTTGCTCAGGTTGGTCTCGAACTCCTGAGCTCAAGCGATCCTCCCACCTCGGCTTCTCAGAGTGCTGGAATTACAGGCATGAGCCACTGCATCCCCCCTTAAATGACTTATTTTAGGCCCATTTTACTGTAGTTTTTAACCTTTCATCAGTGAATGAGAAAAAACAAACGAGAACTCAGATTAAATTAATTAGTTTGCTATTTATCAATTAATTATATCCAGCATTACATTATGGGGTGCTTTCATTATTATTTTTAAATTTATGGGAAAGTACTGAAAGTTCAGAAGGTTAAACTTTGTTAAACAAAGTACTTGTTCATCTTGTTAAGAATGAACAGTTTTCACTCGAAGCAACCTGTCTATGGAATTAAACGGTTTAGGAGGGTAAAGAAGAGAAAAAACCAATAGAAAATTGGTGTTTATGCAGAATATTCTTTGATGAAGACTGGGGAAAGAGAAGAAACATAATGCATTTTGAGTTGCTTTAATATTAGGAGGAATTTTTGCAGTCTTACATTATCACCAACAATCTATTGGTGACCTGAATAGAGAGTAATAAATCAGTAATACTAAATAGTAGAATGAAGAAGAAAAAGTGAATAGAAATTTGTATGTTTCAGAAGATGACAGAATATTAGAAATGACCACTCATTCTGTAGAATTAGTACTTCTCTGTAAATAATAAAACTGGTTAAAAAAGGATTTTAAAAATTATATTAAGCATATTTACTGTATTTAAATAACATACCCAATCCATTATTAAAAAGTAAAGTTCTTTCAAAGAAACAGTTCTTAGATCTAAAATGTATTAAAGTTCTTTAGGTTAAGAATTTGATTTTAAATAATTTAGATAGTAAATTAGCACTGTGCTTTCCCTGTACATTATCTAATTGAATCATAAAGCCTGTTGAGTTAGTGGTATCACTGCAATTTACAGTTTTATAAACTGGAAACCAGATAAGTTAAATAATTTGCCCTGGTTATATATGAAGTATTTAAGTGGCAAAGCTGCAAATTGAATATTGTCCATTATTGAAATTCAAAAACATTCTCTCTGTGTACTACGTAGCATATGTGATTTACTTTGGTAGCTTATTTAAATTAATTTCCCTAGGAATTTTAAAGCTAAGTCCTTAGGATTTTTAAATCTCACGATTCAAGAAAAAAGAAGCTTTTTTTTTCCCGACTTTGGGATTTAACTTTTGATAGTTATGGCTCTGATAATTGTTCATTAAGATTTAACAATTTTCCTTTCATTTACTCACCTCATTTTAACTTGCAAGCCTAGTTCTTTCATGAAACTGCTGACAAACCCAAAGCGATCTTTCCCCTCCTATGAACTCAAGAAGTGCTTCTTGTCTTCAGGAACACTTACCACGTTATTATACATCATCATCATAATCTTGCATGTTTATCAATTAAGTGTATGTTTGTTTTTTTTTGTCTCCAGCTACATTACAGGTTCCTTGTGTTTTGTACATTTTTATGTGTAGGCATAGCATTTTATTCTGTGTGTTAAATATTTTCTGAAGAAGTGGTGTATTACTATTGCCTGTTTATGTCTTAGTTCTACCTCTAAAACACGGTGGGGCATTTTCTCATAGTGAATATTCATTAGGCAGAATTTGAAGAAGCTGCAAGTCTTGACCACCCCATCCCTTTCTTAAAGAGCGCATGCTATTTCTCTGACCAGTCATATAATAGTTTTCCTTTAGGATAGTTATATTTTAGTTAAGCAGGACTAGAAGAAATGTCTGTGGGTTTGTTTTATGCCTAGCTTTGGGCCCCCTAACTGGATGTTATACTCAGTATAGCGTCCTTCCACTCAATGCCTTATACATCATGAGATGCAGGCCTGAAGCTTTTGGGCCAGACACAGAGAGAGCTCTTTGCCTGGAGAGACTGGTATACTGTAGGGACTCAGTTATTTTAATATGTATTTAATTTCAAATGTCTACCTTTTGTTACATCTGTTGGGCTGCTCTGTTTAATTTGTATGTGTGTGTATGTGCTTGCTTAAATTGTTTTTAATGTGTATGTTTTCTAAAACTTTTTAAAAAAGTGTGCCAAGTATGAATACTTTTAGAGAGACTGGCCACATATGCATGAATATTTGTATTAGACTGTCTTGCCACTTACTGGTTGTGTGACCTTGGGTGTTTTATTTAACTCATTCAAGCTTCTCATTTTTTTAGCTAGCTGTAAAATGGGGCTAACAATACCTATTTCAAAGTGCTGTTGTGGGAATTAAAAAGAAAGCATGTATGTACAACCTGGCTCATAGTAGGTATTCAAGAAATTATCGTTTAGCTCCTGATTTACCTTGTCTCCATTGTGGTTACATTTTGTAATAAAGCGTCACCATCAAATATTCCTATCCTCTTAAAATAATTGGCTCTTTTGGGTCATTTCAGTTTGCGGTAGAGAAGTTATAAGGTGTCTATGCCATATAGAATTTTTATAGAGTCCTAGCAGACAGCTAACGACAGTTTTTAAAAGGGCAAGTTTTTCAGGGTAGCAGAGAGATTTGAGTAGGTTAATAGAGCCAGATCAATCCATAATTATTGTATAATCTCAGCAATTTATTTTCATGTTGATACTCCTGTTCCTATAGTCTACCATGGATTAGAGTTACTTTCATTTTGCTTTCTGGTCTTACTTAAATATTGGTGTTCTACCTTTTGATTTTTTGGTAATTAAACTTAAGCTTTTCACAATTAAGTATAACTTTTTGATATCAGTATATATACAGTATTTGCTGAATGAATTATATTAAAAATCAAAAACTGGGATTGTCTTGCTATGTCATTTACTTTTAAGGACATCAGTGTTTAGTTTTTAAAGTGTTCATTTTAATCAGTATTAAGTTTTAAGAAAAAATTTTTCTTTGAAGTAATTCATTTTTATATTGACTTTTCATAAATTTTGATTTAAGTAACCACCAATGTGTAGGTTTTTGAAGGATTTCTGGTTACAAATTAATGATTCACCATGATATTTGCTGCTGCCACTAACACTTGGTATTTTATGGCAGCTTTGAACAGCATCCTTGATGGAATAGTAATAATTTTGATGGGATATTTTGCTCTGTTTGTTACAGTAAGTAGAAAGTTAATCTACTGAGATTCTGAGATATTACTATGTGATGTAGCTGGCTTGAGATGGATTCCAATTGTGGTAATTTTAACAAGGCAGAAAACTGTGGGACATTTACTTGAAATGAGGTTCCCTTGATCATGAAAAGAAATTCCTTGTACTGTGGGAGTTCATTGGTCTTTTTTAGGAATAATTGTCATTTTTAGTCTTTCCTTCTTTTATCAGCAAATAATTACTCCACATTAAGTATTTTATTTTGGTTGAAATACATCAAAATAACATTATTTTTGAAACATATGTTAAAAATTTAAGACCACTCAGTTGTGACAAATGAGTGTAATTATGTTATAATACATAACTTATTATACTTTATACTTATAAATGATAATATACTTTAAATATAAGGTATATTTAAAGTATACTTATTTATTTTTTGAGACAGAGTCTTGGTCTGTCACCCCAGCTAGAGTGCAGTGGTGTCATCATAGCGCACTGCAACCTCAAACTCTTGGGCTTAAGTGATCCTCCTGCCTCAGCCTCCAAGTAGCTGGGACCACAGGTGTGCGCTCAGCTAGTAGGTTTTTTTTTTCTATTTTTAGTAGAGAGGGAGTCTCGCTCCTGCTCAGGCTGGTCATGAACTAAAGTATACTTTAAATTATATAAGTATATTTAAAGTATACTATGTACTTCATTAAAATTATGTATTATATAATTACAAATTATGTAACATTATATAATTATAAGATGCCTTATAAAAATCAAAGATAATTATATTTGAAATATATATTTATAATTGGTACTGAAGACTTCTCATATAAAATCCACTGGAGAAAAATAACTCAATATTTGATATATGTCATGTAAAAACTGGTGGTTTGGTAAAACAGAAGTAAAAAATAGTTAATGAAATTACCGTCATTATTTTCCTGGTGTCCACTGAATAAAACATAAAATGAAGTTGCATCTTTAACATTTTTGGACTTACACACACCCTAGTCGGTCTATCTTCTATGACTTTCTTATTGGAGTCATTCTTCCAGTTATAAATAGCCCTGGCTTGGTTGTCCAAATGAATGGTGTGTGGCTATTGTCATTTCATTGCTATGGCGATTTTGCAATTAGTGTGGAAGTTGCTGGCACTCCTGGGCAAAGATTTTGATGTACTGACTTGGAAGTGAAAGAATAAAACCCTTTTCACAGCTGCTGTGTGATTCTGAATAGAGACAGAGCAGCTGCTTTTTTTCAGTTTTTTACTAATTTAGATGTAGACATTATGCTTCAGTGAATTGTTGGCAGGAATGTCTCCTTGTTCTCCTGTCTATCAAAGGGAAAACATTTTGATTTCAAGTAAATATTGGGGCAAGTTGTTTGTGAAAGTTCCAGAAAGTAGTACTGGAACTGGTTTTTCTGTCCTTTGGCTTTCAAACTGAAATGTCACAAATTGTGAATTAATCAATAATCTATAAAACTTCACTGGGAGATTTTTAGTTATTGAAATGTATGGATTTGTCCCATTTCTTGGGATAAAGTAAAAAGTTGATTGATGGCTAGGCACACAGTAGCTCATGCCTGTAATCCTAGCATTTTGGGAGCCGAGGCAGGAGGATCTCTTGAGGCCAGGAGTTCAAGACCAGCCCCGGCAATATAGTGATACCCCACCTCTATGAAAAATTAAAAAATTAGCTGGATGTTGTGGTGCACGCCTGTAGTCCCAGCTCCTACTGGGGAGGCTGAGGTGGGAGGATCACTTGAGTGTGGGAGATCAAGGTTGTAGTGAGCTATGTTAGCACCACTGCACTCTAGCATGGGTGACAAAGGGAGACCCTGTCCACCCCCCCCCAAAAAAAAAGCCTTGATTGAGGGATGAATAAAGGGATATTTATGTAAAGGAACTTGTAAAATAGACACTGGAAAAATGGTATTTATATATGCAAGTGACTGGCTTGCTATTAACTTTTTTGGTAAATTTTTAAAATGTAAAATATGATGACTTCTTACCCTTGCATCACCAAGTTCTCATAAAGGTAGAAAAAGTAGGATAAATAATTCAAACTTTGAAAGGAAGCATTTTCTCTAAATTTAGATCATAATTAGTGTTACCCTCAAAGATTTCAGGAAAATTTTTTCCTACTGAAGTTGAATTTGAATGTTTGTACTAAACTCTTTAAGTTTTGCTTTTTTTCTAACAGCTTAGTACTTTTTTTTTTAAACATGGAAACCCAGTATAATTTTTTTATAGGAGTAAGAAAGATTATACTATGCAATAAAATTTAGTTTTGCCATTGGTTTCTATTCTGAAAGTACTCCTAAGATATTTTAGAGGGTTGACTTTGTAACTTTATTTTTAGTTACAAATGTCTTTTTCTCATATGTTTCTGAAAATTCTCAAATATATAAAATCAGATATGCCTTTTTTCTGTTTTGCATTATCAGCAAATAATTAGCATTTCTCCTTTACATCAGTCTCCATGTTCACAGTGATGGATCTTTTGCCTTTTCTTTCTAAAGCTACGAAAGTAAGAAAACAAGAATTTTCGTTTTTTCATGAATAGTAATCTTGATTTCTGCTCAGGGTGCTAGCCCCTATCATCAGCTGGGGTAGATTAAATTGAAGATTTGCAGATTTTCTTATCACAAAACCATGGCCTCTCAAGACCACTTATCTTCTAAAATCTTTATAGGTTTGCTTTTGGTATGTATTTCTTCAGCCTACCTGCAATTGATTTTTATATATAATAAGAGGTAGGGGTTCAATTTTATTTTTTTAGATATGGATACCCAGTTGTCTCAGCACTAATTATTAAAAGGTCCATCCTTTCCCCTTGATCTACAATACCTCTTATGCTGTATATCAAGTGCTGATATATTCTGGGCTTTCCATTATGTTCTATTGGTCTTTCTTTCTCTGTCTATACTGTGTTAATTATAATAGCATTATAATAAGCCTTGATATAGGGGAGGATAAGTCCTCCTTTATTTTTTCTTAAGAGTAGTGACTATCCCTGGTCCCTTGTCCTTCCATCAAAGTGTTAACTTGTAAATTTCCATTTTTTTTTTTTCAGATTGTCAAGTTAAACCCTACAGTCTCATTGGGGTTTTGATATGAATTGTATTAAGTCAACGTATTAATGGAAATTACTGTCATCCCTTGGTATCTGTGGGGTTTGGTTTCAGGACCCCACTCCCGTGGATACTAAAATCCATGGATACTCAAGTCTTCACATAAAATGGTTTAGTATTTGCATATACCGTATGCGTATCCTCCAATATGCTTCAGATCATCTCTAGATTACTTACAGTATCTAATACAATGTAAATAGTTATACCATATTTCTAAAACTTAGTATTATTTTTTATTGCATTTTTTCCAAATATTTTTGATCTGTGATTGGTTGAATCCACAGATGCAGAACGTGCAGAGGGCTGACTGTATTAATGTCTTATAGTATCGGCTTTTCTAATCCACAGACAGGGTATATTTATCAATATTTAGGTATTCTTTAATGTTATAAATATAAAAAATTATAATTTTCATTTTCATAGTTGATGTTGGTATTTTATATTTTTATGCTGTTAGTGGTATATTTTTAAATTTTATTTTCAAGTTGTTGCTGGTATGTAGATATATAATAGATTTTTGCATGCTCTTTTTAAAAAATTGAGTGACATTGCTAAACTCATTCAATTTCTATATATTTATAGTATTTGGGGGGTTTGAAATATACAATTATATCATCTGGGAATAGTAACAGTTTTTTTTTTTCCTTCCAGATCTTATGCATATTTTCTTGTCTTAGTGCACTGGTTAGAACTTCTAGTGTTGAATAGAAGTGGGAATGGCAGGCACTCTTGAATTGTTCCCAGTGTCAGTGGAAATGCTTTAATTATTTCCTTATTAAGTGTGATGTTTGTTTTGAATTTTTTAAAATATATATATCTTTTACAAATATTCTCATTTATTTTTAGGTTTTTTTTTAAATCATGAATGGATGTTGAATTTTAGCTAACATTTTCTATATTTATAAAAACATGATTTTTTAAATCTCTTAGTATATACATTAATTGATATTGTATTTGGAGTCTAATCTTGTGTACTGGGATATCATGATGTATTTCTATATAGCGGTAGATTGCTAGATTGGGTTGGCTGTAGAATTTTCTTCAGCTGCTCATTACTGGTATAAAACTTGTGCTGTACTGGTCTGTTTAGGTTTGGACATGTTGAGAACTGTGAAGGGTCTGAGATTTTACCCTGCATATAAGCTAACAAATTAACCTGCCATAGTTTCATGGATTCTGATAGAAGACACAAGATTCTAGAGTCAGAGATGGACAGTTTATTGTGCACAGCAATAGCAATATCAGAGGATGAGTATTTTGCACCTGTTCCCTGAGACCCAGTTCTCACACAAATAACATTTTGCATACACAGTGGATTTTGTTATTAAAAAAACTTTTTAATGGGCAGTAAGCACGCCTGCATTTTGCTTAGGAGGGAGATACTATCTTTATCTTCAAGGCTACATTCAAAACTACTCTTTGTTCCGAAGGGAGACACCATCCCTATCTTACAAGGAAGGCTGTTTGCTACACTAACATCCTTGAGAATATAGTATGGAGTAAAGGTCAGTCAGTGCCTACTTTTTAAGACATGCAAAAAAGTACAAGAGACCCATGGAGAATTGTCTTCCAGCAGGGTACACAGAGGCTATTCTAGCCCATAAAATTAGTTGGGAAATGCTGCCCTTTTCTAATGTTGTAGAATAGTTTGTATGAGAATAGAATTAGTCGTTCCTTGAATGCTTGGTGGAACTAATTAAATAAAGTCATCTAGATTGGAAGCCTTATGAGAATATGAGAATATTTTCTGACCATTAATCCAATTTCATTAATGGTTACAGGACTATTTATGTTTTCTGCTTCTTCCTGATTAATTTTTTTTTTTAAGGAATATGTCCATTTCCTCTATGTTTTTAAATTCATAGGAATAGAGTTGTCCATGGTGGCCCTCTTATTATCTTTTTCATGTCTCCAATTTTTGCGGTTATGACCTCTTTTTCATTCTTGATATTAGTTATTTAGGCTTTCCATATACTTGTGAACTTTAATAGTATTTTTAAAGAACCACCTTTTGGCTTTTCTGTCCTCTCTTGTATGCTTGTCTTCTACTTCATTAATATCTTCTTTTAAGTATTTATTTCCTTCCACTTTTTAAAGTAATTCTCTTCTTTTCCTAAATTCTTCCAGTAGACATAGCTGCTTATTTTCAGTGCCTCTTAAAATTAAGACCAAAATTTCCCATTTAAAGACTTTTGTTGAATCCCACAATTATTAATATATCTTATTCATTTTTATTTAAAAAATTAAATTTTTCAATTTTAATTTACCTTTTTTGATTCATGAATTATATGAATTCTCAAACATATGGTTGGTTTGTTTTAGTTACCATTTAAAAAAAAAAATTCCTGTGTAATTGTTTTGAGGTTAGACATCATGATCCATACCATTTTAGCCTTTTGATATATGTTGAGGACTTCTATGGACCAGTAGATAGCCAGTATTTGTATATACTCTTTTTGTGCTTGAAAATAATGTATAGTTTTTACTTGTTGGATATAGAGTTCATAAAGTAGATGCAGGTCCACTTTAATTGTATTGTTCATGTCTACATTTTTTATTTAACCTTTGTTTCCTAAATTGATCAATTACTGATTTAGATGTGCTACTGTCTCCCATTGTGCTTATGGATTTTATCTATTTCTTGTATTTCTGTGAACTTTTGCTCTGTGGGTTTTGAAATTGTTATAAGGTCATATGAAATTTAACTATTAATATTGTACTTTCCTGGTGAATTGAACTCTTTATTCTTATCAGATGACCTTTTTGGTCTTTAGTAATGTTTGTGTTTTGATGTTTATGTTGTCTGGATTAATGTGGCTGTCTTAGCTTGCTTTTGTTTAGACATTTCCCTGTTTATATATTTTATCGTTTTGCTTTTAATTGTCTTCCTATCCTTTTGACTTGTGTTTCCTGGACAAAAGCAAAGTATAAATTTTAAATCCAGGCTGATTATTCTTCTTTTTATTTGGTCCATTTGGTCCATTTATACATATCTGCCATTTTATGTTGCCTTTTCTCTCCTAACTTATTTATACTACTTTTTCTCACCTTTTTGCCTTTTTGAATTGCTCCATATGTACATATGTGTGTGTGTATCTATTATATATATATATTTGTTTCTCATAAAACTTTCTCTTAACTAGTTTGGAAGTTACATTTTTTTGCATATATCTTTTAGTAGTTACCACATTTTACTCATGCATATTTAATGTAATAAAATCTGAAGTTACATAATATCTTTATCCTCCTTCTGAATAATATTAAGCAACTTAAAGCACATTAACTTTCTTCCAACTTTAGTTCTATTGTCATGTAGTTTGATTGTTTTTTTCAGTTTGCATTATAGACCACAAGATACTGTTAATGATTTTTTAAAAAGATTTTCCTATATATTTACCACTGTCTATACTATTCATTTCTTTTTTAAGTTTCAAAATATTAAGGGGTACAAATGTTTTTGTTACATGGATAGCTTTTATAGTGCTTTATACTATTCATTTCTTTCTGCATCTTTATTTAGGCACTGCCCATTTGGGATCTCCACCCATCCAAAATACACTTTATAATTTCCTTTTATAGGGATTTTCTTCTTGTTCCTGATAAAAGTTTTTTTTTTTTCTGTTGCTCTAGAAACCTAGGTTGTTTGCACAATGAAGATACCATTTTACTGTCTTCTGAGTTCCATTGTCACTGTTGAGAAGTCGACTGTGACTTAATAGAGAAATTTTAACAGTAATTAGAAGATTGGGGATGGCCAAAATAAAGTGGTTATTTCTTCCTTTCTGTTTTTTTTTTTTTAAAAAACAAAACCTAGATATAAATGGAAATTTCCCTTTCTTCTCTGATTTCTGATTCCTTCCCATAAATATGAAGATAAACACAAGCTTAAAGTTGGGACATACCTAAAGAAAGAAAACCTCTTAGGATTTTGGGGATCCTTTTCAACTTGCCAAGACAAATGAAAGAAAAGGAGGTTTTTAAGTTTTTGTGTTTAAGGTTACCCATTTAAATGGTTTTCAGCAAGTTGAAGTTAGCCTGTTGAAAATGAAGAATATAAATGATCTTTAGCTACATATCTGCCATCTCTTATTTACCTGTCATCTGGTAATCATCCTTCCACATCTGTATGTCTGTAATATTAAGGTTTTTATATATATAAATCCATATATATGATATATATATATCATATATATATGTTTTCATTCACAGTTCCTGGCTTATAACTTCTGTAGCGCTTGTTACATACAGTATTTTGTTAAATTGTTGGGGCACTTTCGGCCTCAGAAGCAGGCCTCAGGAAACAATCTCTCTTTCTGAGCTTCTCTTGCTGTCCTTTCACCTGCTTGAGGCAGAACCCTAATCTTCCCTTGTGGGTCATAACCCTCATTCCAGAGAGGGTCCTGCCCCATATCTTGAAGGAAGAAATGCTACACAGAGAGCCCAAGAAGAAACTGAACAGAGAGACCTTGTTGGGTTTCCTTACTCAGTCTGTTAGTGTTAGGTCATACCCTTTTTGTCCAGTCACATTTGCACATGATTGTCCATGCTTCAAAGGAGTCTCCATAAAAGGCCCAAGGGGACAGGGTTTGGACAACTTCCAGATACCTGAACACATGGACATTCCTGGAAGGCAGCACACGTGGGGAGGCCATGGAAGCTCCGCACCCCTTCTATACCTCACCCTGTGCATCTCTTCATCTGTATCCTTTGTAACATCCTTTATAATAAACCAGTAAATGTGTTTCCCTGAGTTCTGTGAGCTGCTCTAGCAAATTAATCAAACCCAAAGAGGGGTGGTGGGAACCCCAACTTGAAGCCACTGGGTTAGAAGTTCCAGAGGGCTCGACTTAACGTCTATGTATTTTATGTATATATCTGTCTTTGTGTCTCAACTGTCATCCAATTTCTGCCTACTTTGTGTCCTCTTGAATAGGGTATTGACTTCCTATAAATAAAAGCTGCTGAAATATGCCACTAGCATACTTTTAGATGGAGCTTTCATAAAATCCAATCAAAAAGGATAAGACAATGAGCTAGGTATTTGTACAACTAAGTCATTAAAGTATGAGTAGCAAGCAGCAGTGCTAAAAGTCACTTCACCTCATCATTTGTCATAGGAAATCACTACTTCTATTCTGGCTGTGTCAGTGTCTCAAAGCTGCTGGAGCAGAAATAAGTGATAATGCCAGTGTTCATGCCTGCTAATTTGTGCCAAAGTTAGGCTCTGTTGACTGAGTCAGAGCTGCCACTAGATCTACAAGTAGAGTGAAAAGATGTTTATAAGCCATGGGTTCATTTTAATCAGCTCATTCTAAAGCCAGCTTAAGAGAGATGATACTGCCCTTTGCACAGTCATCTGGCTTATTCATCAAGTATTTGGCATATCACATGGAGTCTGTTTCTACGAATGTTATTGAGCCTTACTTAAGGCATCTTTCTTATCACCCTTCATATATGTCCATTACAGGGAAAAACTGTGTATTCAAATGTTGTAAAATGTTTCACCATGATTAGCCCCTACCATTTCAGAGAATCAGCTAAGCAATTTTGGAGTTATGTGTACATGCCTGGTACACTGAATAACAAAATAGGAAATCAGTTATGTCAGTAATTTTGGCTGCATGGTAAGGAAAACTTAACGATCTTCGCTCTCTTTTCCACACTATTCCTTGTTATGATTAGTGCAATCTACCTTTATGAAAGCCAGGTAATATATGATAGAACTAGAACTCCTAAAAGCAGACTTTTTATTTCAGTTTAGGATGGCTGTTTCTAATTCTTCTCATTGTTCTTTAACAAACTTGTCTGTTTTCTATTTCAAAAGTATCTTCGAAGATCAAGTGCAAAAAGTGTACATGTAGAAAATTAGTCCCTATCTTATAGTAATAAGAGATACAGTAAGCTAACTTGGCTGTGTTCCTCCTCAAACATTTTAAAATTTACTATAGTTAGATTCCCATGGATTATGAGTAAAGATTCTGGGAAAGTAAGTGATGTGTCAGTTATTTGCAGATCTTAAAAACTTGCCTTTTTCCTCTGCATTCTTCCTTGGCTTTACTACATAAATTGATTTTTAAGTGTAAGCATGGGGACATTCATATGCCCTAGATGGAAAGATAATATTAGCAGAGGTTGAGAAAGATAATACCTGTTGGCGGGTGGCTTTTATGATTTTTACCACTTAAAAAAAACTCAAAGGCCAGGATCATTCAGTCTGAGAGACACAGGAAGTCATTATTAGAGATCTTTGGTAATTAAAGTGGACATTATGTTACTCTACGAGTCTTTGCCTCTTTGAACACTAAAAAAAAAAAAGTAGAAATTTTCATTTAATAATTATTCAAGCGTAGTGTTCCCACAAAGTTTCCTAAATTTCGTAACATTGTTTAGCCATTGTTACCAAATGTTGGGACAGAAGACGACCAGTTAATGCTTTGAAGTGGTTATCAGGCAAGTCAAGAAACTGTATTGAGGTAGCTCAAGAAATGTGTTACTGGGAACTAGTGAAAGAGAGGAACCGCAGGGAGAATGGTTGAGTGGGTGTTCGGGGGTCTGCTTACTCAGCTGGATTTCTGTAGTCCAAAGTGAGAGGCCGATCCTCTGAGCCTTTATACTGAAACTCCCCATACTTAAATCATTGTCAGTGTTGGGATTGGTTTAGAGGTTGTTTCAAAAACAGTATATTCTATCTTGTGAGATTTTTCCTATCTGAAAATGGCTTTTATATCCTCGCACCTGAAAGACAGCTTGTCAAGGTATGAAATATCTGGGTCACAACATTTTCCCCTCAAATGTCTGTAGTTGTTTCTCTGTGGCATTTTGTATTGCCTGCTTTTTATTATTTTGTGGGTAAGTTATTTTTTTCTGTCTGCCCTATCCATAAACATTTCTTAAAATCAATTTCTGTTAATCTTGCAACTGAGAAAATTTCCCAGGATGTTTCTAGGTGTTAGCACCTACCCCCGGGCACATTTATTTCTCTTAGAATGGTTTCTTTTTCAGCAACATCTTTTATCATTGTAATTTTCTTTGCTTTCCATTTGTGGAGAGCATCTCAAATTCATGTTCCATACTTCCTGATTCTGATTTCACACAGCTTCATTTCTGTTCTTCACCGCCCCCAACATGATATTTACTTCTGTTATTATTTATGTATTCTGCTATTACATTTTTACTGTTCTTCTAATCCTTCTTTACCCTACCCATTTCCCTGTTTAATTTCCGTTTATTGTCTTTTTATTTAAGCTGATTCCTTCCTCATGGCTCTCTGTTCCTGCTTTTTAGGCAAGGCCAGATCGTATATTGAAGAACAGCTTTAAAAAACCTTTGGGGCCAGGGGCGGTGGCTCACGCCTATAATTGTAGCACTCTAGGAGGCCGAGGGGGGAGGATCACTTGTGCTTAGGGGTTTGAGACCAGCCTGAACAAGAACAAGACCCGGTCTCTACTAAAAATAGAAAAAGTTAGCTGGGTGTGGTAGTGCATGTCTGTAGTCCCAGATACTCGGGAGGCCGAGGCAGGAGGATTGATTGCTAGAGCCCAGGAGGTTGAGGTTCTGTGAGCTAGGCTGACACTATGGCACTCTAGCCTGGGCAACAGTTTGAGACTCTGTCTCAAAAAAAAGGGGGTGGGGGGGGTTGTGTTCATTTATTATTTTGGCTTCTAGTATTTCCTTTAACAGTTGCTTCTATTTTATTCCTCAACCCTTTATATTTGTTCCATGAACATTTCTACAGCTAAATTCTAGTCCTGTCTTCATTTTATTGTGTACACATTCCTTGTACATTTCATTGACATCTGTTCACTTAAAATCTATAGTCAGGTAATTCACAGCCTTTTAGCTCCTATTTAGGTCCAAATTGTTTGTTGTTCTTAGAACATTTGCCTCTAGATGTCACATAGAGTTAAATGTAACAAAGCACCACTAATGTTCCTGCTTGCTAAATTCACTGCCTTGGGGAACACATATTGATTTCTTATTAACCTTTGTGCATTCCATTTGTCAGGTATAAATGCATACTGCTTTCTGCTTTTGTAGTAATTCATACAGTTATCTTTCCTTTATATTTATAACCTCTTAAACTCTATTTTAGGAAATTTTTGAATATCTATTAATGTCTTTATTTGCCATCTCTTTCCATCAAGAAATTCTTTCTTCTGTGTTTTTTTTCCTGTCTTTTCATCTTTGTGTTCCAGGAACACTTCTTTTTATGACACTCTTATTCTTTGAGACTAAACTAAAAGTTTAATTTAGTTCATGAATATTCTTCCCAAAAAACAGAACTTTCCAATATCTGAAAGTTACAGCCTTCCCATTCTAATATGTATGTAAGACTTAAATGTGGAACAAGAAGGGAATGGTTACATAAATTATTTGTATCTGAATATTGGAACATTATACTATTGTTTTAAATGATTTTGTACTGTAAAGGTGCCAAACCTGGATTTATTGTATGTGGCTCTGTAGGGATGTGTTCTGTTTGGATTTTTTTTTTTTTTTTTTTTGGCCTGTAGAGTTACCTTAGTTGTGATGCAAGCAGCTTACCTCATATTGTACATTCAGTTGGCTTCCTGTATTTATGGTACCTACCTAGCTTATGTAAGAAGTGTGAGATCCCCTTTTGGAAAAAAAATATATATATATTTTTTAATTTATGTATTTATTTTTAACAACCCTCCCACTGAAAGGAAAAAAATATTTTAAAGAAAAGTATTTGCAGTATAACAAGTGAAAGCTACAGACT
Source organism: Varecia variegata (assembly GCA_028533085.1). Classification (NCBI taxonomy): domain Eukaryota; kingdom Metazoa; phylum Chordata; class Mammalia; order Primates; family Lemuridae; genus Varecia; species Varecia variegata. The sequence goes on from CM052440.1 coordinate 59,031,232, forward strand.
TGTGGAAAAATACTGACAGTTATTTAAACAGTGATTGTCTAGGGCAAAGTAGGGGTGGGTTTTATGGGAATTCTCTGTACTGTCTCTACTGTTTTTGTTTTCCTGAAACTATTCTAAAATGAAAGAGTTTATTTAAAAAAAAAAAAAAAACAGTGATTGTGGGTGATTAGAGGTGGTTTTTATTCACCTGCTTACCTGTAGTTTCCAGATTTTCCTTAATGCATATCATTTTTTTTTTTTTTTTTGAGACAGAGTCTCACTCTGTTGCCCGGGCTAGAGTGAGTGCTGTGGCATCAGCCTAGCTCACAGCAACCTCAAACTCCTGGGCTCAAGTGATCCTTCTGCCTCAGCCTCCCGAGTAGCTGGGACTACAGGCATGCGCCACCATGCCTGGCTAATTTTTTTCTATATATTTTTAGTTGGCCAGATAATTTCTTTCTATTTTTAGTAGAGATGGGGTCTCGCTCTTGCTCAGGCTGGTCTCGAACTCCTGAGCTCAAACAATCCGCCCGCCTCGGCCTCCCAGAGTGCTAGGATTACAGGTGTGAGCCACCGCGCCCGGCCAATGCATATCATTTTTATTTTAAAACCCATCAGTTAACACTAGCTTAAAAGAATAAGGTTTTGTATATGCATCCCATAGTACTAATCAGTAACTTTTAAGTGCTTACTTCATGCCCAGGTCTAGGCTTGATTCTTAGGCAAGTTATAGTACAGAAGATAATGTGAAATATCATTGCATTAGCAAACTTGTATTCTTGCTTTGAAAAACGAATGTGACACAGACTCTACTGAGATGTTACCAGTAAAAAAAAAAAAAAAAAAGGGTATGGGCAGATCGAAAGAACATTCTCAAGTAATCTAAAGGGAGAGGTCATTTTAGGCTGTGAGAGGCTGTATGGAGTAGAAAGCCTGATGACATGGTTGTAATACTTTATTCAGAGTTCTTTAAGCCTGTAGACCATTAACTTAGCTAGTTTATTCCCAGAGAGAGAATCTTTCTCATAACCTGACTCCTGTTACAAGCATTTTGGGTTGCATTTGGGGCTTAGTGCACCTTGAAGTTGCCCAGCCATCTTTTCTGAATGTCTTAAGCCTTACTAGAAAAAATAGAAGCTGAATTCTAAGTTGTTAACAACCTGGTAAATGTAGATACTTGACTATTTAGAAGAGTGCAGACATATCAGCTCTGGGTAAGACAGCCAAACCGAAACAACTCCAGTGAGGGATACTGTTTCCTTTGACAGATTCTATTTCTTTTTATTAAAATTCTTTCTTTACAGATGATAAAAAGCACTGATTTACAAAATGAAATTAGGACATCATAATCCTTCTTGTTCAAGAAGCATTATTATTAAAAGGTAGCTTCATGTGCTTCTAAGAAGCTAATTAGTTGCTGCCTGGCTTATCATGCTGAGAGACAGCTGTGATTCATGGGTATTTACCCATCGCAACAGGATTTTCTAATGCTATTTGGATATGAAATTATTTATACTTCTGACTGAACCCTTTAAAAGGGCTTCCAGCAGTTTTTGAAAGCCAGCTTCTGCAGTCAAGAGCGTTTTGTGCTATTTAGGTGGTGGATCAGCTTGGCAGCATGGTGGTGCCTGAGGTGTAGTTTTCTGGTGAAGCTCCTCAAGCCAAGCATGATAATAGTTTTCATTGATGTAGATCTTATAATTCCATGAGAAATTTTCTAAGAAATTGAACTTCTTAACAATATTAGGAAATAACACCAACACGTATCTTTGTGGTTATATTTAATAAGCTGTTAACAGGAACTTGTACTGCTACATTCCTTATGTTAATTTCAATTCATGAGTCTGGTCTGGACTGTTAGGAATTTGTTTTTTCTTTATCAGACATTTAATTTGGTTAGTGATTGGAATAGGGAAGAAATCAGAAGCTCTTCATGGAACTCTCTTAAAGTTTAAATATCATTCATTACATCCACTCTTTAATTTTGAGAATCTCATATCAACATCTTTGGGTTATAATGCCAGAGCAAAAATGTTAGCCTCGATATGTTGTCTGTCTTTACAACAGATTTTAGGTGAATAATGGGGAGTTCTTGCTCATTTATTTGAATGTTCCTGTGGTGTATTTAAATCTAGGGTTGAGTTTTACAAGCACATAATAGTGATTTAAAACAGACCCTAAAGTTAAGCAGTTTTACTTAACTGTTCTTTGTTAGAACAGTGAGCTTTGTCTAGGGACAAAATTCCATTTGTTTCGCCAAAGTGGAAAGGAGATTTTGGGGTGACATAGCCTTTCAAAAGTGGGCTTCACGTTTAGGAATGTATAAATTATTGTTTCTGTAGGTTGCTCTTATTAATAGCAAGGTGAGTTAACAGGGCCTGGTCTTAACAAATGCATAATTGGGCAGATGTGAGTAGAGTGAGCATGGATCCTACTACTTTTCGAGTTTCATAAAGCAGTTTTATGGGCTTAAACTTGTTTAGCTCAAAATTATGCAATTAATTATATTCGGTTCTCATTTTTCTTACTGATTGGGCCAAGATCTTTAACATGACACCTGGTGGTAGTAAGTCACATGGCAGGCAGTAGGGGCAGGAAAGAGAAGATTCTTCTGCCCCTAAAAGTTTATGTGTGCTAGCTAAAGTAATAGAGCCAAAAATAAAGTGTTTCTGAGACATATCCGAAGGATCATGTTCCAAACAGAGGCATGGCACTCGTTCCTTAAATGGCACAGTACTAAGGTTAGAGGACCTGAATCTGTGAGACCCACTTTGGCATTAACTTGCTGTGTGCCTTTCTTTGCATTTGTCCCTGGGGCTGGGTTTCTTTACCTTTCATAGGGGGTAATAAATTATATCTGTCCTGCCTATCTATTGATAGAATGATTTTACATGATAAGACAAAATGATAACGTAGAAAGACTTTAGAAATAACATGGTATTCAAAGGTAAGGTAGATGTTTCTTGGTCATCTACCTTCTCAGTTTCCCCCTCAGTCCCTTAAATATTGGATTTTTTCAGGATTCTGTTCTAGACATTTTTCCAGTATTCCATTTCTGACTGGTCTTATCCATTCCCATAGTTTCAAGTTAATGTGCATCATTCACATAGAACCACCTTTGAGCTCCAGATGTTTGTGTAACTAACTCCCAAGCCCTACCAGGCTCAGTCTTAGTTCAAAGCTGTATTTAAAGAAGTAGAGTCCAGTGACTAAAAGCCGTTGGAAAGCAGTGCTACTCTTAACTTGTGTCTCTTGAAGCATATACTAGCATGTAGGTTATAACTCAGCACTGTTTCCTAAGGTCTCTGTAACCCCCAGCTCCCCAGTTAGGGCCGAATCCCTTTGTTACAGGCTCCCATTTTCTCCAGACTCACCCTAAGCCTTTCACTCACAACCCTTTCTTCTCTTTTTGTCATTTGAGCTTCTCCCCACAAACCAGAGCATTCGCCCACGTTTCTCTTTTCCCCGCCCTTTTTGGCCTACCTTGAAAAGAGCTCAAGAACTAGGCTGC
>CM052440.1:59034821-59086638 GCA_028533085.1 Varecia variegata
AAAATATATATAGAAAAAATTAGCCGGGCATGGTGGCGCATGCCTGTAGTCCCAGCTACTTGGGAGGCTGAGGCAGTAGGATCGCTTAAGCCCAGGAGTTTGAGGTTGCTGTGAGCTAGGCTGACGCCACGGCACTCACTCTAGCCCGGGCAACAGAGTGAGACTCTGTCTCAAAAAAAAAAAAAAAAAAAAAAGAACTAGGCTGCCAAAGACCAAATTCTCCCTTGAGGATGAGGGAGGAAAGAGGTTAGTTGTTCTGGCAAAGACTTTATTGGGTAGGGGGAAAGAGGGAGAGTGGGAACACACACATGTAAACAATCTATATTCCCAGCACACTTAGGAAGCCTCTGCTTATTCTCTTCTTGTATATTTCACAAAGCACCTCTGACTCAATCCATAACTTGACCTTATTATCTTCCATTCAAACTTGCTTTTCCCTTCAGTATTCCATATCTTCGTACAAAGTGCCCATCGTGCTCCTAGTTGCTTATTCTAGACATCTGAACATCATCCTCTCCTCACCCCTTACATCCTGTTCAAATTCTCCTTAGCCTAGATACTGAATACATAATTTTCGAATCTCTCCACTTTGCTCGGATCCATTGCTGCCACTGTACTTGGTGTTCCCATGCAATCAATTTTCTATACTCCAACCAGAGTGATCCTTTAAAAATGGGAATCTGAACATGTGCCTTTTTCTCTTTTACTCTATTCAAAGGCTTCTGAGTACCAAGCCCTTCATTTGGCCTCTAAGATCTGATTGGTTCCTGCCCATCTCTAAAAATAACCCCCCTTCCTCAGCAGGTTGCATTTCTTCCTGCCTCAGGGCCCTTGTCTAAGCTGGTCTGGTTGTCTAAAGTATCTCCCAACTCCCACCCTGCCTTGCATTCCTTCTCCCAGCCTAGATCTTGCTCACTCATTCACCAGATCTCAGCCTAAATTAGGACTCCTTCATCTAAGGCCCCTCTGACTCAGGCTGGGCCAGTCCCTTTGCTATAGCTCAGGCTCCCACACTTCCCTTTTTGTGAGACCCATCACCCTTGGCCAGCAGACCCCAAGCTCCATGAGGACAGACAGCATGTCTCTTTCTTTCTTTTTTTTTTGAGACAGAGTCTCGCTCTGTTGCCCCGGCTAGAATGCCATGGCGTCAGCCTAGCTCACAGCAACCTCAAACTCCTGGGCTCAAGCAATCCTACTGCCTCAGCCTCCCGAGTAGCTGGGACTACAGGCATGCGCCACCATGCCCGGCTAGTTTTTTTTTTTCTATATATATTTTTAGCTGTCCAAATCATTTCTTTCTATTTTTAGTAGAGACGGGGGTCTTGCTCTTGCACAGGCTGGTCTCCAACTCCTGACCTCGAGCGATTCTCCTGCCTCGGCCTCCCAGAGTGCTAGGATTACAGGCGTGGCCCACCACGCCTGGCCGCATGTCTCTTTCTTATAGTCTCTGCCTTCAAAGTGCTTAACACAGTGCTCAGCTCAGATCCAGTATTCAGCAAATACTCTGATTAATGGATGCTGCTTTCGTGACTTGGGCTCTCTGTCATTCCCATCTCATCTCCATGCATATTCTGTCTCTTACTTTCTGTGTATCTCTGAGAAAACCCCATGTCATTTTGTATTTTTTAGCTCATGTTATTCTGTGCAGAATTGTCTGCCCAATCTCTATTTGCTACCGTCTAATCATTGTCAGCATCACAAATTAGAACCCAGTGTATAGCTTTATTATGACCCTTACCATGTGATTTACATGTTATCTGATTGCATGTTTTTGTGAGTGGGATTTGTGTGTAGCTTTATTCATAGCAGGAAGCCTATTTTGTTTATTTATATGCATCCTTATAATCCCAGCACCTACCACATTTTGAACGGAATAGAAAGAGATGAGATGCCTAACTAAAGATGATAATAACAATAATGATTGCGGATATTGACTACCTTATGTATGGTAGGCACAATTTTAAGTGCTTTACTATGTTACCTCATTGAATCCTCATAACCCCCATGAAGGAGTTACTTTTATTCTTCCCATTTTTTAGATGAAGAACTGGAGACCCAGAAAGGTTAAGTAAGTTGTCCAAACTTAACCAGCTGGTAAGTGGCAAGATTGGAATTGAAACCCACTAGTTCTAGAGCCTACCCTTATCTATGATGATCAGTCAGTATAGTCTGTGCCATCAAAATTGGGTTTTGAATCTCGTTGTCTGGTTTAAGTCCTGATTCTTCCACTTACTCATCATGTGACCTGCAGTAAGGTCCTTCTCTGCAAAATGGAGATAATTACATGCGTTTTATAGGGATGTTCTGAGGATTAAATTAGATAATCAGTCCATGTAAAATACCTACTAGACTGTACGCAGTAGTACCAGTGGTAAGTCAGTGTGAGCGCTCTTGGACAAAAGGTCTTTTAGGATTCTTTCCAGCTCAAAATCCAGTGACTCTTTCTTTCTTCAGTCCTTTCCCTTTGTTATTACCTGTTACATTTCAAAACTCTGGTGTTTATTTTAAATAATCAAGCTTTATGAGGGCCTGAGGACATCTCTGCATTCCCTATCAAGTCAAAATCTATGGGTTTTGTGACAAGCATGTGTTGCCTAAAACCATAGTCCTGATTTCCCATGCTCAATTCTGTGGGCAAGGTGGCTGAATAAAGATCTCTGGCTAAAGAGAGCAAATGAATTCCTGTTTACAGCCAGACCAAGGCAGAAAAAGAAATCCAAATAATAAATTACTGTTTGATTTTTGAAAGTTTCAGATGTTCTAATAGTAAATGAACTAAAAGGAATCTACAATTAACTTGTCAACATTTGCAGGAAATGTTTCTTCTTTCTGAGTTGAAGGACATTTTAGGATGGTCTGTGCAATTAAATTGATTAGCAGTCAGAGGGAAATTTCAGCTGCTTAGGTGATGATTTAATTGTAAAGATTACTCATACTGTGTCTACTAACACATGCTTACTATTCTGTGAATCTCATAAAGTCTTAAGATTATTTTCATCATCTCCATATGTTGACAGGCACTACAGTAGCAAACAGAGATGGTGGAAATTACTGTGTGTAGTTCTGAGACTTAATGGTTTGATTTATATGCAAATTTAATAACTACTTACCTATAGTATGCAACACTATAGTGAATTTTCCAGAAGTAAGTATGTATTACTTAAATCTTGGCTATCTGTCCATTTGTTCAGAGATGGAACAGGGCCAATAAAAACACAGCAAAATATATTTATAATAGGTGAAATCGCAGACTATTACGGCATCAGGAGAGAGTTGAGTTCACAGAATAACTACCGTGAAGTCCAAAACACTGGGTAGAGATGGGCCTGTCTATATAAAGAGGAAAATGAAAGAAAGCTCTGATTTATGTTGGCCATCAACAAACAAAAATCAGTTATAGGAAAGCATAACTATTGCAGTTATTGAGACTATAGATAAATGTCTCCTGATGTATGGAATGTGATAAATAGCACCTTCAACAGCCCTTGTACAGAAACACAGCAACAGGTTTCTTAGTGCTGATTTCTTCAACATAAACCATTTTTTACCATCATAAAGATCAATTCGTTAAAAGAAATTGTGTATGGGTCTACTGTGCAACTGTTTGATGTTCTTAATCAAATAATAGATTTATAGTATCTACAGTTATTAATGTAAAATTATTAAATTTTCTGAGGCAATCATTTTTTTTTCATTGAGGTTTTGGCAAGTATTGATTAGATACTGGTTTTAGGTTAAATAATCAGACATATCTGGAAATTGGAAGTATCACAGGGAAATGACACTTTCTTTAAGAAATCATTTTGAATTGTCTCAAAGTTCTCTACCATAGAACTTTAGTTTTTAAAATATGCGATAAGCCTCAAGATCACCTCTGGAAGATTTTTAAAAGTTCTGTCCCCTACCTCTGTGGTTTCCTATTTAGTAGGTCTAGGGTGGGTGAGGCAAGGGCAACTTTATTTAAAGAAAAAAGTCACATAAGTGATTCTGCCAGAAGTTAGTAGAACTACTGCCATAGAGAATGTTACATTAATTTCAGATAGAAAAGAATTTAAAGCTAATATGCCAAATGTACTTTAGCCATACAATTATTTTATTCTGAAATGTACAGCTAGCCAATCGAATAAGGTGACTTAATATATGGATTTCTTACTAGCAAACCAATGAAAAGTTTTGGTGCATCTACTGGAAATGATGCCTTTGAGTGGTTAATATGTGTTCTGTGATAATTTTTATTCTCACTGTCATCTGGTTACATTTCCATATAGACTAAAAATATTTCAGTAATCATATTCTACCTGGAGACTATTTTTATCTTTTTCGTCCTTAAGAAATTATAAAGCATACTAATATGCATTCTAACATTAGGTTAGGTCCTTAGAGGTACTTCCTTTTGTAGGTTGTCAAGTCATAATATGAAATATGATACTCAGAGATTGGAATCTCACATATTTCTTTACTTGTCTGCAGTAGCCCCAAATTAGTTACGAACAAAACCTTAAATGTGTGATAAACCTTTGTTTAAAGTAGAAAACCAAGCCCATAGATGTATGTGTCTATCTTAATCTAGTATTATTATTTATAACAACAATAGAAATCTTGAGTAAATGTCTCATGTTTGCTTCTCATTGTTTCTTTATAGGAATTGCTTCTATGACGGTGCCCGTGTACATCGCGGAGGTCTCACCACCCAATTTAAGAGGCCGATTAGTCACCATTAATACCCTGTTCATCACAGGAGGGCAGTTCTTTGCAAGTGTTGTTGATGGAGCCTTCAGTTATCTCCAAAAGGATGGATGGAGGTTTGTAAATAGTTCTTACATTAAGTTTTTCAAAGAAATCATGATTTGGGGGAATGAGAGAAAAATTGAGAAATCATAGGCAAAATATAATTGGGTATTTTGAATCATTACAGCTAATTTATAAGTGGGTGGCATTCAGCAAAATTGAAAGTAGACAAGAAGCTGATATTTATTTTAATGATAGACAGGGAACCTACCATGAAGAATTGATATTTGCAGGGTTTTTTTTAGCATTTGGGTGACATTTCTCACACTGTATGCAATCTTTTTGCAATATTTGTTTGAAAATGAATGCAGTGATAAATATGCATGGAGTTCTTGAATTCTATCAGTGATTGACATGCTGTTTATGAACTGCAGATAAAACTAACATCCTTTTTGGATTTAGGAAGCTACGTTCTGATCTGAAAGAAAATCAGGCTTCAAAGATATAGATTTAGCTTTATGAAAAGATACATGTAAATTTAAAATATACAGATTATTTCTTGATCATTATTTGACTTCTGTTGAATCAGAAGAAATGAGAAAAATGGTTTTAAAACTGCTTTAAAATAAATTCAAGTGGAATGTTATAAAAAGAAGATCTTATGGTAAAGCTTAAAGATATTATGGGCTCTGGATTTTGATATCTTCATAATTTTCAAAACAACAGATTCATGTAACTATTCAGGGAAATTTTATTAACAGGCACTAAAGGTTACACTGTACTGTCTAACTTGTTTGCTTGCCACCGTTTTTTAGAAAAAATATTTATTCAGCATCTACTGTGTAGGTACTGGAGATAGAATATTGACAGGATGAACTCCAGTTCTTGCTTGCATGGCTCATACAGTGTTGAAGTTACTCCTTAACCATTGAAGAAGAAGAGTTTGATGTGATGTGAACATGGGGAATTAAACCTCTATGTAGGAAGCACAATAATGGTTTAGGAAGAGCCATTAAAGACTTAACCTGGTGAAGTTTTAATTAAAAGTCATGTGAGAAAACTCTTTGAAGCGAGCAAGTGCCTGCATTTGTCAGGACCATTAAAGAGAGAAGATGGTTGTTAGAGATGGTAGCTCCGTCTGCAGATGTTGCTAAACTGGCTTTCCACTTAGGAAGGAATCAGTCTCTGCCAAAGTGAGAAATTACTGGAAAATTGAAGAAGCAGGAAATTTCATTTTTCTTTTCTGCTTGGTAGATGAACAGCAAGAGGAAGATGATAACTGTTATCAGCACAATCTGGCATTTTGATTTTTCTTGGAAACTCAGTGGAAGTCGGTTAATCTTCACATGTCTTTGAGAAGATCTAAATCATCTATTTATATTTTGTTAAAAATTTTATTAATGTGACTAATATATACATATAAATCTATATCATGTAGAGTGCACAGCCATGTTTTTCACTTAATTATAATAACTTAGATATGTTTTTTCAGTACTGGTCAGGAAAGAAAGATCATACAGTAGTGAAAATAAATTTATGAATGCGGTGTACCTGTGTAAAAGTGGGAGTGTTGGGATGGGCCTCAAACCCCTTTTCAGAGGCAGACAGACCTGGATTCAGAACCTCGGACCAAGGCATTTAGCCCCTCTGAGCTTCACTTTAAAGTGGGACCAAAAATACTTAGAAGATTCTTGTGAAATCTCAAGTAATTATATTGTAAAGTGTTTAAGCCCAGTACATGGCACATGGCGGAAACTTAATAAATGATGAGTCACGCATCATTTACTATTTTGATGAACAAATAGAGGATGGGTGCTACAATAGCTAAGTTGTAAGGGAGTTTGAAGGAAAATCAACATTCTGTGGCCTCTGTTTTCTTTGCTGGCAAGGATGGGGCTTGGAGGTGGTAGGGCAGTAGCCTAGACAAGAAGAAAATGAATGTGTATAGCTGCTTTGGGAAGTATAAGAAGGAAAAGACTAGAGACAACAAATGATTTCCAAGTAACCTTGGGATTTCCAAGTAACATTGGAGATATATATTTGCAGTAAAGCCAATTAGCATGTTTGTGTGTATTTTTCCAGCAATACTGGAGAGCCCACGTTTGAAAAAATAAGAGTGTGGGGAAACTAACTTGGGCTGGTATTTAGACCAGAGCCTTAACCAGATTACTTTTAACCGGCTTTATTGTTTGCATGAATACGCATTTAATTATGTATACATGCAAACATGTTTCCTTTTTTTTAAAGGTGAATTTTCTCTGTGTTACTGTCTTCTGTTATTTAGTGTCCTTAGCAGTATGTTTACCTTCTTTGACACCTGGGCTACTAGGAGAGTGCGGTTATCCGCAAATAAAGATTGAAGTGCTGTTTCAGCATTAACCTTGGACTCTGGAATTGTCGACAGTTACAACTTATTCATAATTACAATAGATAATTTGTTACTTTTATGGCAGTATGTTTCAAAAATCCTAAGGAAAAGGTGGTTTTTTAAGTATTTCATATACAATTTCTTTCTCATACTCTTATATATCTTAAAGTTAGATGTCCCCTATCTTCTAAGAGTTTGAATGTTTCATTTTATTTCCCTTTTGACTTGTATTGCTTCTGACACTCTACTTCAAGTTATTAACACAGACTTTTATACAACATACCTAGTGTCCCAGATTTATAAGCTTGCATTATGGTGATGAATTTTAGAGTCTGGTAACAAGTGCCATTTGATCCTAACAGAAATCTTGAGAGGTGGGTGGAGCTAGTATTATTCCCATTTTGCAGATAAAAAAACTAACTCTCAGAAAAGTTAAATATATTTGCCTGACACCACATAGCTAATACTTGGCATATTAGAGCTGAGTCTTCTTACCCAAAATCTAACCACTTTCGTCCTTCTGGTTCTGCTGGTAAGAGTTTATCATCTAAAAGCCATAATTATTGATAATTTTACAGTAGTGATTGGACTAGGACATATGGAAGATGAAATTGTTAGAAAAATTTCTTAGATTTTGAAGTTGAAAGACTGTATCTCCCCTTTTGTGCCAGATGGGTCAAAGTTTCTGTCCTATTGTTTGAATATCAGAGAAATAAATTGTTTTCTGCTGAACAACTGCAAGATTAGTTTTTCTGGAAGAAAGAATTGCCAGTAGAAGATTGAACATTGGTATTTTCCTGGCACTCCAGTGTCATAGTACATTCTGTACTGGGAAGGACACCATCTGGCTTCATGAGGAAAAGGGAAATAGGATTTTGAAAATACTGTTAAAGATTTGATTTCTTTAAAAAACAACTTTATTGAGATATAATTCACATACCATTCAATTCATCCATTTAAACTGTACAATTAAATTGTTCTTGGTGTGTTCACAGGGCTGTGCAACCATCATCATTATCAAATTTAGAACATTTTCATCACCCCCAAAGGAAACCTTGCACTCCTCAGCTGTCACCCTCAAACCTCCCAGTCCCTCCCAGATCTATGCAAACATTAATCTACTTTTTGTTTGTCTGGATTTGTGTATTCTGGGTATTTTATTTATCAATATGTGGTCCTTTATGACTGGCTTTCACTTAGTATGTTTTCAGGTTTCCTCCATATTGTAGCATGTGTCATTACTTCATTTCTTTTTTTATGGGCAAATAATAATGTGGATATACACATTTTATTTATTCATTTATCAGTTGATGGACATTGCTTCCATTTTTGGGCTATTGCAAATAATACTGTGAACATTCATGTACAAGTTTTAGGATAACCATGTTTTCACTTCTCTGCAATATATACCTAGGAGTGAAATCGATAGGTCATATGGTAACTGTATTTAGCTTTTTGAGGGCCTGCCAGACTGTTTCCAAAGTGACTGTACTATTTTACATTCCCACCAGTAATATATGAGGGTTCCAATTTTTCTACTCATGGTAAACACTTGTTATTATCTGTCTTTTTGATTGTAGTCGTCCTAGTGGATATGAAGTCATCCTAGCATCTCATTGTGGTTTCAATTTGCATTTCTCTAATGACTAATGGTGTTGAGGAAGATTTGATTTTTACCTAATATATTATAGTGCTTATAAAGATGGCAGAGATATTTTGGTAGTTGATGTCAGTGATAAAGTTCTGTCACTGTTCGCCCTTTCCTTTGCTAATGTTTTTATATCTTACTGAACATAGATTTACCACTATGCTTCAAGCAAACAAAGGTTTTCTTTTTTTAATTGCTGAATTAAATCCTGGCTTATAGGAAACCCTCAATAAATATATAGTAAGTGAATTTAACAGCCACAAAAATGATCTGTTTAAAACACTTTAGCATGCCACTGCTAAAATGCTGCAAGGCTCACCATTGACTATAGGAAAAAAATCAAGCATTTAATCATGACTTGTGGTATCCAATCCATGCCTGCTTTTTTAGATTTTTGTAACTGGTGTTGCCTTTCCCCACCTCTCGCTTTATGTAACACCCATGTTTATGCACCAGCCACACCTTGCTTTGTCCTGTTTCTCTCTCTTTTTTTTCCCCTCCTGCTCTCTTTGTCTATCATGTCTTTCTACCCTATCCTGGGTTACTGGTCCAACTCCTGTTCATCCTTTGAATCTCTGCTTATGTATCTTATGATACCTTGTCCGGTTTGTTCTTTCATAATACTTTGTACAAAGCTTCACTTTTATACTTACCATATTATTTTGAACTAGTTTCTTATTTGTCTATCTCCTCTAATTCATTGTGGAGCTCCTGAATGTCATTGACCTTGTACTCATTATTAGATATAGGAAAGGGCCTAGAACATAGTAAGTACTCAGTAAATGTTTATTGAATTGAGCTGAAATTGATTGGGCTCCAGGGAAGGGACTCTTGACCAAAGTAAAAAGATATTGATTGTAAACCAAAATACCAATTCATTAATTTATACTGAGGGATATATATATTTCATAGATAGCTGAAAAAATAAATTATTAATTATAAGTGTTTCTTACTGAGCATAAAAATAAGGAAAAGATAATTTAGTTTATGAGCCCATGAAAATCTCTCTCCCTTAAGAAAATATACCTTGCTGAACACCAGGACACTTCTGTCCTTCTTGATTGGATAGTGCTGGTTTTCAAATGAATGTGTCTCAATTTACAAGTATATTGCCATCATATGATTTATGTTAATAAGGATAATATATATACAGAAGTGCTAAATTCTTTTTTATGCTGATTTTTATTTCTTTTATTCTTAGATTTAACTTTTTAAGACTAGGCTTATCTTATTCTGCCTGATCGATGTGCGACCATTTGGTTAAATGTCTAATTGTGCTAGCAACATGTGTTTCACATGTTGCTTCATTTACTTACTGTATGTGGTAAAGGTTTTGAATGAGAAATACAAAATATTAGTCCTAGAAATATCTATATGAGACACTTTTCTGGAGCATCCTGAGGCTAACTCATGCACAATGTGAGATTTCTGAGCTTTGAAGAATTACTGGGATTCAGGTGGACAGAGGTGGAAATGGGGGTGGAGTGTAGACCAGGATGGGGTAGGATCAGGAGATATAGTTTGAGACTTCAGTGATGATATACATGACAGGTTGGAGCCAGAGTCTAGAGGTCTGTGAATTCTAGTGAGGGTTTTGAACTTTTATCTTCAGGCGAAGGGAAGCCCTTATTATTGAGCAGGGCATACCATAATAGTAAAAGATGAATATGACAGTGATGCCCTGAATTTATTGGGACTCTTGGCTTCTTGAGTGGATTCAGGGAATCTATTTATGAGGCTGCTGCTAGAATACAGGTGTGAGGTTATACTTTTGGAGTTATCAGTTAGTATAGAAATGATTCAGGTATTCATTCAAAAAAAAAAAAAAAAAGCTTTTTTTTTTTTGGCACCTGCATGCTACTGTTGTGTTTGGTACTAGAGATAGAAAGATTGATGAAAAACGTTCCTGTCCTCAAACATCTCAAAGTCTAATGAAGGAGAGAGACTTTTAATCAGCATGTTAATTAGATGATGGATGTATTGTTATAGAAGCTCCGAAGAGCAGTGAATAACAGCCTCACGCAAGAAAGACATTTGCGCTTTCTTTAGGAATAAAAGAGTTCCAGGCACAGTGAGAGAGAGAGAAATACCAGGTGAAGTATAATTTTCAAAGCCCGTTTGGTCTGAAAGAGCCAGTCATGTTTGGGGAAGAGTGAGAAGTTAGAATAACTAGGAGCTGTGATGATCATCTGGGAGTTTGGGGGGTGAAATGGGAAGGCTGGTCTTCAGTGGGTGTGGATAGAAGTTGAAATCCTTTCCTCTCTCTTTAATAACACAAGTTTGGGTCTCAGAGAATAATTTTTTTAAAATATCAATATTACTTTTGGATGAAAAAATTGATGAATCTCCCTCCTTCCAAATATTTTACACTTTTAAAAGCCATGTCAATAAGATGCTTCTCAGAATGATATTTGAAAGGGGTGCTATTTCTAAACAAATTTATGCTGGGGAAATTGTTCTTATAATTTAGTGTTAAGTGGTACCTGGCTCCATACAAAATGTAGAATCTGGAACAGTTCCTGTCTTAAAAATCTGTGCAGTGGGCATTTTAAGAAGGATGGATTTGGATAGCATGCATTAATTGGAGGTTAACAACTTGAGTACAAGTAAATAATCTTAATGCTGAAGATACTTGTAATCATGTTATTGACAGAATTAAGATATAGGACTGTTTATTGTAAAGATGTTATAGTATGGGGGGAAGAGTAGGCTCAAGACTTGCTTTCACAGCATAAGAATTTATCTAAGCCTTAATATTCTCACATAGCTGATGCTCCATTAATCATTCGGTGTTATTGTGAAGATCGAATGAGCTAATGTCTGTGAGCATACTTACAAACTCTTAAGTGCTAGTAGGTATTGTTTGCTGCTATCTTCAGAGGACCTTATGTTTAATCTGCATATCCTGCATCTATTCTAAGGCTGGCATTAAAGATTGCCCTCACCTTCATCTGATTTTTCCAATAAAAAGCAAATGTGGTTTAGTAATGACAGAGCAGTTTGTATAAGACTAACTCTCCTGAAGAGGACCATTATAAACCACGGGCAGAATGTAAAAAAAAAAAAAAAATTAAAGACCAAAGCATGGAGGACTTTTAGGGTAGTGAAAATACTCTGTGTTACATTATAACAGTACATGTCATTATACATTTGTCCAAACCCATAGACTCTGAAGCACCAAGAATGAACCCTGATGTAAACTCTGGACTCTGGGTGACAGTGATATGCTGATGTAGGTTCATGAGTTGTAACAATGGGGGATATTGATAATGAGGGAGGTTATGCATGTTTGAGGCAGGAGATATATGGGATATCTTTGTACCTCCCCCTCAATTTTTTAATGACAATAACAAAAAAGTTGGGGCCAGTAAATGGAATTAGACAATTGTGAAATTGTGCAGAGTATCTTTAGGTAGACTGATAAGTGAAAGATTCACATTTTTATCCCTAGAACAACTACTAGACTATATTACAAAAAGAAACAGCTAAGGAGCCATTATGAGAATTAAAATTGAATACATAAAATAATTTGGATAAGCTGAATAAATGAAAGGAAGTAAGACCATAGATAGGCTGCTAAAGTAAAAGGATAGGAAAAGATATACTATGTAAAAGTATAAGAAAGCTGGTGTGGTTGTATTAATAATCTCACACGTTATTGAGCTGGGGGATTGGAGGAAGATGGCTAACTAGAGACATTAGTTGCCAGATCATCTCTGAAAGAAGGAAAATTCTGAGATTAAAAAAAGCAAAAACAAAAGCATACATCAGGTGTAATTCTGAGGGAAAAATGCAAGAACTTACCAGAGGTTCCATGGGAAGAAGTTTCAGAGCAGAATGAGAAGAAGCAAGATATCGGCAGAGATGAACCCCTGTGAAACTTGGAGCCTAGTGGAAAGGGTAGGTGGAGGTTTTGTTTCTGCTTCCCTTACACCTCTGCAAGTCAGCAGGCCCTCAGGAACCCAAAAGCTGCTGCCACCAGTGAACTGGGAGCTTCTAGATACAAGAAGCTCAGCCAACACCTGGGAGATTCATTGCAAAGAGGGAATCTCTAAGACATATAGTCGTCAGACTGGCCAAAGTCAACATGGAGGAGAAAATCCTGCAGGCTATGAGGCAAAAACATCAAGTAACTTACAAAGGAAAACCCGTCAGGCTAACTGGAGACCTCACAGTGGAGACTTTACAAGACAAGGCAGAAGGGATTGGGGCCCCATCTTCAGTCTTCTTAAACAGAACAACAGCCAGCCTACAATTTTGTATCTCACAAAACTTAAGTTTCATATATGAAGGAGAAATACAGACTTTCCCAAGAAGCAAATACTGAGAGAATTTGTCATGAGCAGACCTGCCCTGCAGGTATTAATGATACTCAGTACTGCATTATATATGGATCAGCAAATAGACACCCACCAGTGTAAAAACCACCTCGGCTCATATAAATCAATAGCACAAGAGGGAAAACAAAGCAATAAGGTACTGCCCAACAGTATGAACAGAACAGCATCCCACATATCAATTCAGTCACTCAATGTTAATGGTTTAAATGCTCCACTCAATAGACACAGGCTGGCTGAATGGATGAAAAAATACAACCTAAGCATCTGCTGTCTCCAGGAGACACATCTAACCCACAGGGACTCATGCATACTCAAAGTGAAGGGATGGAAAAAAATATTCCATGCAAATGGAAACCAAAAGTGAACAGGTGTAGCCATTCTCATATCATATAAAATTGACTGTAAATCAGCAATGATAAAGAAAGGCATACATGGTCATTATATAATGGTAAAGGGAGCAATTCAACAAGAAGACATAACAATCCTAAATATATATGCATCTAACACAGGAGCTCCCAGATTCATAAAGCAAATTCTACTAGACCTAAGCAAAGAGACAAAAAGTAGCATCGTACTTGCTGGGGACTTTAATATCCCACTGAAAGAGCTGGGCAGATCATCAAAGCAGAAAATCAATAAAGAAACACCGGACTTAAATGGGACTCTACAACAAATGGACCTAACAGACATTTTCAGAATATCCCACCTAAAAACTACTGTATATACATTCTTCTTATCAGCACATGAGACATTCTCCAAGATTGACCATATCTTAGGCCACAAAACCTGTCTCAACAAATTCAAAAATATTGAAAATAATATTTTTCAGACCATGTATCTTTTCAGACCACCGTGGAATAAAACTAGAAATCAACTCCAAGAAAAACACCAGATCTACACAATGTCATGGAAATTAAATGACCTGCTGTTGAATGATTATTGGGTCAATAATGAAATTAAGATGGAAAGCAAAAGATTCCTCGAGCTGAATGACAAAAGAGACAAAAGCTTTCAAAATCAGTGGAATTCAGCAAAAGTCATCGTAAGGGGGAAATTTGTAGCCTTAAATGCCTATATCAGAAAGAACACAAATCAACAACTGAATTTCACATCTCAAGGAACTTGAAAAGGAAGAGCATACCAAAACCAAAGCCAGCAAAAGAAAAGAAATAACAAAGGTCAGAGCAGAACCAAATGAAATGGAAACTAAAAAGCAATACAGAAGATCAATGAAATAAAGAGTTGATTCTTTGAAAAGATAAACAAAATCAACAGACCTCTTTCTAGATTAACCAGGAGTAGAAGGGAATGGACTCAAACTCAATCAGAAATGAAAAAGAAGATATTATACCACATACCAGAGAAATACAAAATGTCATCCATGAATACTATGAAAACCTCTACACACATAAACTAGAAAATAGAGGTAAAGACCAAATTCCTGGAAACACACAACATCCCAAGACTCAGGAAGAAACAGGACTCTTGAGCAAGCCAGTAGTAATGAGCAGGGAAATCAAAGCTACAAAAAACAGCCCTGGACCAGCAGAATTCTATTTGAACTACAAGTAAGAGCTGGTACTCATGCTGCACAAACTATTCCACAATGTGGAGAAGGAGGAGATCCTCCCCAACTCATTCTATGAAGTCCGTATCACCTTGCTACCAAAGCCAGGAAAGGACACAGCAAAAAAGAAAATGCCAGACCAATATCTCTTAATAACATAGATGCAAAAATCCTCAATACAATGCTAGCAAACCTAATTCAACAGCACATCAAAAAAATCATCTTCCATGGCCAAGTGAGCTTCATGCCAATGATGCAATCCCAGGGATCTAAGGATGGTTCATCATACATGAACCAAGAAATGTTATTCAGCACGCAAACAGAAGCAAAAACAAAGGCCATATGATTATCTCAATAGATGCAGAAAAAGCATTCAGTAAAATCCCATGCTCTTTCATGATAAAAAACTCTCAATATTCAAGTAGGGAAGGAACATATCTCAAAATTATAAAATCCATATATGACAAATCCACAGCAAACATCATACTGAATGGGGAAAAGTTGAAAACATTCCCCCTAAGTACTGGAAAAAGACAAGGTTGCCCCTGTCAACACTTCTATTCAACACAGTACTGAAAGTCCTAGCCAGAGCAATCAGACAATAGATAGAAATAAAGGGTATCCAAATCAGGAAAGAGGAGGTCCAACTATTGCTTTTTAGTTATGATATGATCTCATATCTACAAAATCCCAAAGACTCCACAGAGAGGCTCCTGGAATCGATATATAAATTCTGCAAAGTCTCAGATAACAAAATCAATATACACAGATCAGTAGCATTTCTGTATACCAGTAAAGTCAAGCTGAGAGTCAAATCAAAGACTCAATACCACTCAGAATTGCTACAAAGAGAATAAAAAACTTAGAAATATACTTAGCCAAGGTGGTGAAAGAGCTCTACGAGGAGACTGCAGAACACTGATAAAAGAAATCGCAGGTGACGCCAAAAAATGGGAAAACGTGTCATGCTCATGGATTGATGGAATCAACATTTTTAATATATCCATGATGTCCACAGTGATTTACCATTCAACCGCATCCCCATCAAAATGCCAACACATTTCAGAGATCCACAAAAAGTCTTTATACACTTTGTTTGGAACCAGAAAAAGAACTCAAATAGCCAAAGCAATCTTAAGCAAAAAGAACAAATCTGGAGGCATTAGATTGGTAGATTTCAAACTATACTACAAGGCTATAATCACTAAGCCAGCATGGTGTTAGTATAAAAATGGAGACATAGACCAGTGGAACAGAACAGAGAGCCAAATATAAAATCATCTACCTACAACCAACTGATCTTTGACAAAGCAGACAACAACATACACTGGGGAAAAGAAGCCCTATAAATGGTTCTGGGAAAATTGAATAACCTCATGCAGAAGAAAGCAACAGGATCCCTATCTCTTACCACTGACAAAAATTAATTCAAGATGGATAAAAGACATAAATGTAAGGTATGAAACCATAAAAATTCTAGAAGAAAATGTAGGAGAAACTCTTAAAGATACTGGCCTAGGCAAAGAAATTATGACTAAGACCCCAAATGCAATTACAGCAACAACAAAAATAAATAATTGGGACTTGATGAAATTAAAGAGCTTCTGCACAGCTAAGGAAATAATCAACAGAACAAATAGACAACCTACAGAATGGGAGAAAATATTCACAAACTATACATCCGCTAAAGAGCTCATATCCAGAAGCTAGAAAGAAATCAAACAAAATAGCAAGAAAAAACTGATTGAAAAGTGGGCAAAAGATATGAATAGAAGCTTTTCAAAAGAGTCTAGACAATGGCTAACAAACATGAAAATATACTCAATGTCACTATTCAGGGAAATGCAAATTATTATTTTTTTCTATTGTTTTAAGTTTTTTGTTTCAGCATATTTTGGGGGTACAAATGTTTAAGTTACATACATTGCTTTTGCCCCACCTGACTCAGAGCTTCAAGCATGTCCATCCCTAGATGGTGCACACTGCATCCATTTGGTGTGAATGTATCCATCCTCTCCCTGCCTCATCTACCCAACACCCGATGAATGTTACTACTACATGTGCACATAAATGTTAATCAGTTAATACCAATTTAATGGTGAGTACATGTGTGTGTTTTTTCATTCTTGTGATACTTCACTTGGTATAATGAGCTCCATCTTTATCCAGGATAAGAGGTGCTAGATCACTATTGGTTTTTGTGGCTAAGTAGAACATATTTTATTAATCCACTCATGTATTGATGGGCACTTGGGTTGTTTCCACATCTTTGCAGTTGTGAATTGTGCTGCTATAAACATTCTGGTGCAGATGTCTTTTTTATAGAATGCCCTTTTTTCCTTTGGGTAGATGCCCAGTAATGCGATTGCTGGATCAAATGGTAGTTCTACTTTTAGCTCTTTGTGGTATCTCCATGTTACTTTCCACAGACGTTGTACTAGTTTGCAGTCTCACCAGCAGTGTATGAGTGTTCCTACCTCTTCTCATCCATGCCAACATTTATTGTTTTGGGACTTTTTGATAAAAGCCATTCTCACTGAAGTTAAGTGATATCTGATTGTGGTTTTGATTTGCATTTCCCTGACGATTAGAGATGTTGAACATTTTTTCATATATTTGTTGGCCATTAGTCTATCTTCTTTTGAAAAGTTTCTGTTCATGTCCTTTGCCCACTCACTTTTTAATGGGGTTGTTAGATTTTTTTCTTGCTGATTTTCCTGGGTTCTTTATAGATTCTAGTTATCAGCCCTTTATCACATGTGTAGCATGTGAATATTTTCTCCCATTCTGTAGGGTGTCTGTTTGCTCTCATGATAGTTTCTAGGCTGTGCAAATTGAAATCAACTTTACCCCTGGCAGAATGGCTATTATAAAAAAGTGCAAAAACAATAGATGCTGGCATGGGTACAGAAAGAATGAATGCTTCCATGCTGTTTGTAGCAGTACAAATTAGTACAAACTCTATGGAAAACTGTATGAGGATTTCTCAAAAAACTAAAAGTAGACCTACCATTCGATTTAGCAGTCCCATTAGTGAGTATCTACCCAGAGGAAAAGAAGTCATTTTATCAAAGATACCTGTACTTATGTGTTTATTTCAGCACAATTCATAATTGTGAAGATGTGGAATCAACCCAAATGCCCATCCATTCATGAGTGGATGAACAAAATGTGTGTGCATGTGTGTGTGTACATAGGTAGTACTACTCAGCCATAACAAAAAAATGAATTAATGTCTTTTGGGGCAATTTGGATTGAACTGGATGGGTACATATGAGCACAGAAGTAAAAGTCACTGGAAATCAAGAAGTGGGGAGTGGGAAGGAAGTGAGAGGTAAAACCTACCTAACAGTTATAATGAAGACTATTCAGGTGATGGGCACATTTGTAGTCCTGACTTAAGAATTATAAAAGGTATCCATGTAATAAAAACATATATACCCCCTTAATATTTTGAAATAAAAATGAAAATTTATTGAGCTGTATATTTATATGTACTTTAATAAAATGTTGGAAACTTATATAAAGCCACAGAATAGCCAACACATTCTCTAAGAAAAAATGTCAAAAATTGCTTCTATTCAATATGAAGACTTATAGAATTTTAATAATTAATAAAGTGTGCTATTAGTGAAACAATGAAGAAATAAACAAGGAAACAGAAGAGATTTAATAAAGAGACTCAATATTTAAAAAATCACACAAAGTAGACTTAAATACAAGCTGTATAATCAAACATAAGAATATTTTATAATGATAAAAGCCAATTTAGCAGAAATAATAATGATGAAAAGGTATAGTTTATCTAATGGGCTTCAAAATGCATAAAGCCAAAATTGGCAGCTGGCAGTTACTCGGCAGCATAAATGTACTTAATGCTGCAAAATTCTATACTTAAAAATGGTTAAAATACTAAAATTTTATTTATATTTCACCACAGTAAAAAATATTAGAACTATAGGAAAAAATAGACAAATCTCAGCTCATATTTGGAGAATTTTAAACTCACTTCTTAACAAGTGATGTAACAACTAAATAAAGAATTAAGGGTATAGAAAAACTGTATAGCACAATTAAGTGCCTTGTCAAAATTGATATTTGTAGACTGGTACACTTATTTAAGTGAAATATACACATTCTTTTTCAAGTTCACATCAGACATTCTCTAGAATTAATCATATCCTGGGCATAAAATAAATGTTAATATATTTTTAATAAAAAAATGAAATATTATAGAATATGTCCCCTGGCCACAGCAGAATTAAATTAGAAATCAATAACAATATGATAGCCAGAAAAGCTCCAACTATTTGGAAATTAAAACAGTATGTTTTAAATGATCCATGGGGCTAAGGAGGAATGAGAAGGAAAATTGGAAAATAGTTAATTGAAAGAAAATGCAGTATAAAAATTTGTGAAATGCAGCTACAGCAGGGCTTACATGAAAATGTATAGCTTTAAAATGATAATCTTAGAGAAGCAGAAAGGTTTAAAGTCATTGATCTAAGTGTCATGTTAAGAAGCTAGAAATATATGAACAAATTAAAGAAAACAAGGACTGAAATAATAAAGGTGACAGCAGAAGCCAATGTAATAAGAAGATAATAAACAAAGTTTGTTCTTTGAAAAGATTAATAAAATTTATAAACTGATCATGACTGATTACACTGTTTAAAAAAATAAAGTACAAATTATCAATAGCAGGAATAAAAGAGGTCAGGCATATCATTTCTATGGATGTTGTAGGAGTAGTGATGGAATACTGTGAACACATTTTGGCAATAAATTTAGCAATTTAGATGGGAGGGACAAGTTGCTTAACAATCACAACTTACCAAAAGTGGACACAAGAAAAAAATGAAAAATCCATGTATCCCTATATTTGTTAAATAAGCTGAATCATTATTAATAACCTACTTGCAAAGCAAACTGCAGGCCCGGATAGTTTCACTAGTGTATTCTAGAAAATATTTAAGGAGGAAGTAGCATCTACCTTAAACAAAAGCTTTAAGAAAATAGAGGAGGAAGGAACATTTACCAACTGGATTTTTGAAGCTAGCATCACTCTAATATAATAGCCTATGTTGTTAAAAGAAAATTCTAGACTAATTTCATGAACACAGACCAGAGTGTTCTTACCAAAATTTAGTAAAACCAAACCCATCAGTATATAACAGGGGAATACATTATGACAAAGTGAGTTTTCTCAGGAAATCAGGTTGGTTTAGCAATGGTAATTAATCTGTGCAATTCACCAAATTGAAATTATTCAATGGAGGACAACCTAACATGATCATCTCAGTAGTTACAGAATAACACTCATTTATGATAAAAACTTTCAGCAAACTGGAATAGAAGAGCATTTCTTCAACTCAATAAAGGACATCCACACACACACAAAATCTACAGCCAGCTTTACTCAGTGAAGGACGGTTCTTATGATTGTTTGCAAGGCAAAGATACTATCACCATTTACATTCATTCAAATAAACAAATTGATTCTAAAATTTTTATGGAAAATCAAAGTACCTAAATTGCCCAAAGTATCTTGAAGAACAAAGTTGGAGGATTCATTGTCTGATTTCAGGACTTATCACAGCACTAATCAAGACAGTCTGATAAGGATAGATAAATCAGTGAAATAGAAGGAACAACAACATGAATGAATTTTGAAAACATGCTGATTGAAAGAAGCTAGACCCAGAAGAGTACATTCTCCATTCCATATGATACTCATCAATGTGCAAAATGAGCTGTGGGGACAAAAATTCTATCAGTGGTTGTCTATTGCAGTGGGAATTGACTAGAAAAGGGGTATAACGGAACAACTTTCTAGAATGATGGAAATGCTCTGTTTCTTGATTGGGATGCTGGTTACAAACGTGTATGTATTTTCTCAAAACTCATAGAATGGATACATCTTAGATGTCTGCATTTTGTTGTTAGTTTTACCTAAAAATATTAATTTCAACCTTACATTGGCTTTTTCCATTATTTTCCTTTTCTGCATTGGCCAGTAAGTAATTTTAATGTTATTTCTGCCGCGAAGCCTTTTCTGATAGCTTCTGTTGAAATAACTCTTCTGTTCTTACTCCTACACTGTGTCTAAACCCTCATCGTAGCAATGAAATAATCCTCTTTTGTCCGATGATTACTAGGGTATAGGCTCCTTGAAGCAAGGGATGTCTGTTGATATTACTGTATCTCCATAGTCCCCAGCCCAGAGGTTTGCATGGAAGATTTTCAGAGTTTGAAAAAAATAAAAAGGGTATATGTATATGTTAAGAGGTGTGTGTGTGTGTGTGTTATTTTCAGCAATAATACTGTGAATTTTGTCTAGGTTTTAATTTATTTTGCCATATAGTTTAAAACTACCTAGTATCTGTGAAAAATGCCACATTGATTGGTTTAAACGCTATCACATCTTATTCTGTCAGAACATTTTGTTGCTTCTATAATCACAACGTTCTAACTTTAAGCTATGTAGATAGAGTTAATATTTTGTTATGCTTACTTATTTGTCAATGATTTTTTTTCTATACAGTTTACACAGAAACTCTAGGTAACACAGAAGTTGCTCATTTGCTGATCATGTATTATGTACCCTTTTATTTTTTTTTTTGAGTTGGGGGGTCTCACTATGTTGCCCTATCTGGCTTCCAACTCCTCGGCTCAAGGGATCCTCCCACCTCAGCCTCCTGAGTAGCTGGGATTACAGGCATGAGTCACTGCCCTGCCTTTACCTACATTTAACTTGAAAGATTCCAACTTTGCCACATTGATTTTTTTTTTTTCTTATGTACTTCTAGCCCAACCATCTCATGTTTATTCTCTAGCTGCCATCAGATTGTCAGGTGTGTCAGTCATCAGTGTTGATGTTCTACCTGGTCCTTGGTGGCAGAAGAAAATTAACTTACCAGGCTAGGATCTCAATTTGACAGTGCTTTCTTATTTTATCTGTTAAAATGGAGTTGTGAGGCATGAACTAAAATTTAAGAGTATATTATCAAGTAATTTGCTATAACATAACTGTAGCAGGTGGCTAAATTCAATGGTATCTTTTTGCAGGTAAGACTTTTGCATTAAGTAGAAACATTATGTAAATCATAATTTATGTTTGGTAACTGTTTTATGTATATATCTTCTTATTACTATATAATGATGACCATTTCTTTTGTAAACCCAAAGATAGAGATCTTTCAGTAAACACATCTCTCATATGATTATTAATTAAGTATTTGAGAAGTATTTGAAAAAACTCAAATCAGTAGGAATGTTGAACAATGTAGTTCAGTGGCTCTGGATGTAGGGCTGAGGGAACAGTGTTCTTGGATGTGGTTGAGGGAGTTTGGGTTATGCCTATTTAAGGGGAAGATGTTTCACTATTCTGTTTATCATTGGAAAGTTCCAGTCTAAGGGGATGTTTTCAGATTTACATAGCACTGTACCATCTCTGCATAAGTTTATTCCTGATGCTCAGTGATTTGCTTTGTGCTTGGCATTGAACATACATTCAGGAAACGTTTGCTGGGTAAACAGCTGAGTAACAGCTCAGAGAAATCACAAGGAAATTCAGCCTTAGCTTTCCAGGCAAGCACAATAAATCTTCATTAGGTAACATTTTCAAAGAATCTACTGATTCTAATCACTAACCCCTTTTATTTTCAGTAAACTGTTTCAGTAAAAAAAGATTCAGAGTTTATTTCATAGTTATATGTGAAAGGATGCCAATTTGAAGCTGTAGACTCTTAAAAAATAAAGCATCTTAATATGGATGATATTCCTGTAATTTATTTGAGCTATTCAGTATTGTCTAACATGGACATGATTTGTTAATCAGTAGCAAATGGATAAAAACAGAATGTAAGCTAGAAAACAGGATGGAAATAAAATAATTGGAATTACAAATATAGTTTTATCACTTGAGTTTTTTCCAGTTTAAGACAGTATTGGATGTTAGAAAAGAATATTGCTAGAAAGCCTCATTGTACTCAGACTAAGTTTCAGAGATTGTCACTGAGCCACTCTTAGTGTTTGAAAGAAATTTCAAGATTTTCTGTGACTAAAAAATATAAGGTGATGATTTTGTTTGGAAACAGTTTTGACAACATGAGGTTGGGAAATCAGTAAGGAAGTGATTATTGAACTGTACCTTAATGCTCTCGTGGCCTGTTAGGAGGATAATTGGCTAAATGACTATGGTGTCTGAAAACCCTTACTGTACATCTCAAAGTGAAAAGTGTCTTCCCTTAGTAGTGTTCAGTTCCACAAGAGCTATAAAAGCAATTGCATACAATTTGTTTTAAATAGAACAGATTGTAATAAAGTTCCCTTAGCTATGATAGTTTTTCTGTTGTAGGTTGACTTACAATTAAAACCATTGATCATATAGATCTTCTAGTGTAAGGCACCAGCAACCTTTTCGTGTCATTTGGGAATTTAAAGAGTAAAGAACAGAGGGGAGAAGAGAAATAAACAGAATGTGAATACAGGCTACAATTCTTCACTCCTGCACAGTTCCCTTTGGGAGGAGTGACATGTTGGGGCGGAGGCCTTTGGGAGGTAGAGATTGAAAAATAAAGTTTAGGGAAAAGCAGTTTTAGATCTAACATGTCTGTCATCCAAAATATTTTAAGAAGTGTCAAATCTCACAAATGAAATTTTTTTGCTCCCAATAATTTTTTTTAAGTATCTACTTATCTATATTTTTTTCCCCTCCTGAAAAGTTTACCAGTGTATGTTAAGGAAAAATGAAATAAAACTTTCATTTCACACAGTGTTCAAAATAAGTGGTACCAGTTTACCCTTACACATGAGGTATTTTCTTTTGACTAGTCGTCAACTATTTTTATGGGAATGTTCTTTGGGAGTTATGATTTAATAAGGATGGGTGTTGAGAGAAAAATAGGGTATTCCATTTGCAACTAGCAGTCCTGTGTTAGTTAAATCCAGCTTGCAGTTTACCCAGCCCCGTGGGTGGTACTGTGTTGGACACTGGGCTGGCACCATTAGGAGAGAGATGGCTCCTAGTGAACTCCCTTGGCTTTGTTATTGTTGCTGTGTTTTGTCACATTCAACAGAGGGGCGTGAATAATAGATACTTCCAAAGGGAAGTATCAGAATTCTTTAAACATGAAGCTAAGGCAAATTAATGCCTCTTTTTTTTTTTTTTTGATGAGTTCTACATACAGAATTACTTATCAAGTAGTTATTGAACATTTAACATTGCTTGACTTACTATAAACATTTATTATAGGAGCCAGACTGCCTGGATTTTAATTGTTGTTCTGTTGCATACTGGCCATGTATCTTCTTTGTGCCTCATTTCTTTGTCTGTAGAGTGAGGCTGATAATGGTACCCACCTCATAGGGTTGTTGTGAAGACATAGGAGTTGATGTATCTTAAGTTTTTTGAACAGTGCTGCATATTAGCTAATACTATTACTGTTATACTATTATGTTGTTACTGTTGTTAAATGATTAGCTGTCCAAGCTGAGCCTGTACATTCAATTAGATTTTGGTGTATTTGGAACATAATCATCATCTCTCTGGACAACTACTAAAGAGTAAGTAACATGCCAATCCATGTTATTGATTCAGAGAAGGGGACGATTATCATGAACTGCAAAATTCTGTGTCTTAAATAGCCATATAGAGGCTGGGCGCGGTGGCTCACGCCTGTAATCCTAGCACTCTGGGAGGCCGAGGCGGGTGTATCGTTTGATCTCAGGAGTTCGAGACCAGCCTGAGCAAGAGCGAGACCCCTTTCTCTACTAAAAATAGAAAGAATTAATCTGGCCAACCAAAAATATATATAGAAAAAAATTAGCCAGGCATGGTGGTGCATACCTGTAGTCCCAGCTACTCGGGAGGCTGAGGCAGGAGGATTGCTTAAGCCCAGGAGTTTGAGGTTGTTGTGAGCTAGCCTGCGCCACGGCACTCACTCTAGCCTGGGCAACAAAGCGAGACTCTGTATCAAAAAAAAAAAAAAAAAAATAGCCATAAAACATTAGAGGATACTTGTCTTTAATTACACAGGTGAGAGCAACATGATTCCATTAACAAGAATGACAGTGACTGTTCTGTTTGACAGTGAAGGACCTGTTTGGCTTGGTGGGGGCCACCTGGCCATCGGCTGGAAGCAGCAGGTCTGCTCAGCCGAGCCATGGTGGGGAGGGGTGACCCCCAGGAATGTAAGATCTTTGATTCACAGAGCTTTGGTTCTTGGAACTGGGAAGAAGGCTGAACTTGAGGTGAAATAGGAGAGATTGGTCTCTCTTGTAAAATAGCTGATCTAACCACACCATTTGAAAGCAATCCTCCCCCTCAGGGAGTTCTTGTAGTTTTCTGATAGGCAGTCACTGATACTGCTAGCTGTGCCACAAAATAGTTCATGTGTTAACTTCAAGTTTAGAAGATTTTTCAAAGGTATCTTTTGGTGAGTGATCATGATGGTAAAGAACACACTGAAGATTTTTAGAGCTCAGGAAGGCTTGGCGTTTGTGCTTGACCTGGCATACTTTCCTTTTATGTCACTCTGGTGTGCTGTCTTGCCTCCGGAAGATGAATGGTTTTTGCCTTAAGGTGTGGAACTTGGGTGCTTGTTGTTCATTTTCACCCCCTGGGTTTTTAAAGCTTTTACATTTCTGATTCTCAGCCTAGACTGCACATTAGCACCACCTGGAGAGCTTTCATTATTAATAAAACAGAATTCCCTGGGCCCAGAGCCCAGACCAATTAATCAAAATCCCTGGGGGAGGGTGGGGCCTGGACACCAGTGCGTTTTAACAGCCCCCTGGGTGACTCTAATGTGAAGCCAGGGTTTAGAACCTTGATTTAATTTATAATAATGAGATCTCCTGTGTCAATAGGGAACTACTTGCTTGTTTGGGGACTGCCTGCCCTAGTACATCACAATACTGTCTGTCATTCTTCTGATTCCTGGTTTCCTTGGATTTAGAGGACTGATGGTTAGTCCCTAACATTGCCTTAGCTAGGTTTACAGAGTTCCTGCTCTTTTAGTCTCATGTTGAAATTTTTTATCTGTACCACAGCAAAGCAACCTCTTATATATCCTTCCTATTCTCCAGTCTGTCCGTCATCAGAGAAATGATTTTCCATCAAAAAAGAAATTGGTTCTACCTGCTGGAAGTTTGGGTGGGTGATACAGCCAGAATAGACAAGTTACAATGAATTGATTGCATGGTTAGGAGTTTAGGAAGGTGAAACTTTTTTTGCTGAACATCCTCTCTGCTAGGTACTGGCTGAATTATTTCACTTAATTCTCCCAGCAGTCTTAGGAAATGGACACTGTCACCTGTGTGTTAAGATGTTATGTAACTTCACCACATTCTTGTGGTTAGCATGCCCAGAGCTGAAGTGACACCCAGATCTGTTCCTATGTTCTATCATATACCACAGCTACCTTTGATTTGTATATTAGATTTCTAGAAAGCCATGAAAATTATTCATATCAAAATATTTTTATCATGAAAGGTAATTAAAATAGAGTAACATAAGCCCTCGTTTTACTTTCAGGAGAGAAGTGCTAGGATATAAATGTATAAAGCATTTTTTTCTTGATTTGTTTTTGGAAAGAAGCTTTAATATCCTTGAAGATTAAAAGCAGAGTGTGAATTACTTTTCCCAACCTTAGTAGAGGACACTGAATTGTACATTTCAGACCTAGACTTTTGGAACTTAAAGGTTTTAAAAGGCGAGGGGGCTGAAATGTTCGGTCTTCTGTCGCTCACTTAAGAAACATAGGCTAATATGTATGTATTTTTGTCTTCTCTTCTCTTTTCTCTTCCCTTCCCTTCTCTTTTCTCTTCCCTTCCCTTCTCTTTTCTTTTTTAGATTTCATAAAAATATTGTGTCCTGGGATTTAATAGTAGTAAAGAGCAAAGCATTATGTGAACATCTTTGAACCTGAAAAAGATTCACTTTCTATATTCATTTCAAGTGTGTTTTGAAGTATTCTTGGCAGCCCTTTAATCTTAATTCATGATCTTTCTTTGGAAAGATCATGAGAGGTATAGAGAAATGAAACATAAGGCTTTTATCTTTAGGACTTTTAAAATTTATCTCTTAATCCAGTATATTTAGTGTCTACCCTTTTTTTCCCCCACTTTTAAGTAATTGTCAATATAGGATAACCATTTCTTTGAATTTCTTTGAGAAAACATAGCTTGCATGGAAATTTTATTTATTTTCAGCATTAAGACATTTAAATAACATATTTGGTTGTACAGGTTAGTGTTTTAGGAGAGGCTGGAAATAGGTATTTGTGTGAACTGATCTCTCTAGCTCTCATCTGAAGACTCTTCTATAAGAGGAGGTCTAGTTATTAAATATATCTAGAATAACAAATGGTCTGATTGGAAGGAATTACTGTGCAAGTAGGTTTGCAGAGCTAAATGATTCGGAAGAGTTGCCACATAAAATATTGCCGTATGAGTTGAAGTGCACTTGTTTTCTGTTTAGTTAATACAGAAAGTTTAGGTACATAGCTGCTTTCATATCATTTTATAAAATGTTTACCAAATGCCTATTGTGTATAAGATACTTTACTAGGTGCTGTGCTATAATACAAGATACAGTGACATACGTTAAGGTTAAAAACCTGTGTTCTGTGGATGAGCAAAGGAAGGAGTGATTATATATTGGTCTAATTATTACCACCCATAGGCTAAAGTATAAAATACTTCTAATAAGATTTCTTCTTAATACTGCAGGCCAAGTGCTTCATTTAGTCATTCATAAATGCTCTGTTTACTTTCTAAATCTTAGTTAATTTTTCTGTTTCCATATGCAATTTTAGTTTGTAGTTTTAAATAGGAGATATTCTTCTTTTTTTTTATTTATTATAGCTTATTATGGGGGTACAACCGTTCTGGTTAAGTATATTGCCCATGCCCCTCCCAACCCCCCGAGACTGAGCTTCAAGGGTGTCCATTCCCCCAACAGTGCACATCGCACTCATCATGTAGGTAAATAAGTCTACTATTTTCCAGGCAATTTCATTTTAATTCCAAAAACAGTAGAAGAAAAAAATGCAATTGTGACAATTGCATTTTTTTCTTCTACTGTTTTTGGAATTAAAATGAAATTGCCTGGAAAATAGTAGACTTATTTCATGAGATATATCTTTGGAGCCTTTAAGGCTACTACACTTAGGGTTTAGCATAGCTTAAAAGGTAGAATAGCTTTGAAAAGTACATTGAGTCACGTGACTTATAAAAATCAGTATAGCTTGTTACAGAAATGGAATTGGCCTTCTGAGCTCGATTGTTATGACTCTACCTTGGAATATACCCAGGGAACTTGGATGGACAGAAAACATCCATTTGTCCTAGATTCATAGAAGTTTCCATTTGAAAGAGACCTGGAAGTTTTTCTAATTTAATTCGTTTAGTTCAAAAAGATTTTGAACATTCCTAGCAATGTTAGAAGATGTTAGGAGATAAGTCTGGTGATCGTAATAATCGGGAGAGATCTTTAGTATTGACATATTCACATTACTATTTTTGTTATTTCTCTGATGTGTTTAAAATGATATTCTTATTTGCTATTTAGAATTTTGCCAGCCATTAATAATAGAGATTTAAAGATGACAGGTAACTTAAAACATCAAGAGCTTTTTATATTTGAAGTCATTTTAATTAGGATTATTTGCTTCTGACTCTGTCTCCTTTTCCGTGGACCTCCACTACTCAGTTAATGATGTTGAACAGGATGCTCGATGGCAAAATGAAATAAGAAAATGTAACAAAACAAATTTGAGCACTTATTTTAATGAAAAGTATGTCTTTTAAGCAGGTACCATAGAGTGTTTTTAATCTTAGCTCTATTTTACATTGTAAAATACAGAATTATGTATATTAGTATTATATAAAGATGATAATTATGTTTTTCCTGATATGTTTGGTTCAGAATGTGTGTACATAATCATCGTGACTTTTATCCATTCTTTTTCACTGTAGTTTGTATGAGAGATAGAGAAGTAATGATATTTTTCTCATTTTCAATTTTTAATACAGCATAAAAATATCCTTTTTTCTGATGACACATGCATACACACATAATAAAAAATAATTCTGACTAATGTAGCATTAGATATTATTATGATCAACCCAAACACAGAAGTATGTGGCGAGCACATAACTCAGCTCTAGTAAGACCAAATTTTACAGTAAATGTGGATTTCTTATTGCAGGTACATGTTGGGACTCGCAGCGATTCCAGCAGTTATACAGTTTTTTGGCTTTCTCTTTTTGCCTGAAAGTCCTCGATGGCTCATTCAGAAAGGACAGACTCAGAAGGCCCGTAGAATTTTATCTCAGATGCGTGGTAACCAGACCATTGATGAGGAGTATGATAGCATCAAAAACAACATTGAAGAAGAGGAAAAAGAAGTTGGCTCAGGTATGTGGATTTCAGACTAACATGAATTTTAAAATTACATAGTGGTTTTATTTAGAAATTATATTTTAGCATTATTTAGTATTGCTAGGTGATGTAATGGTTTTATGGATGTAATAAAACCAAGATGAATATTTTAATTTTAAAAGTGATGTTGTAAAAGAATAAAGAAAAACACCCCCATATTTGTCCTTAAATTTCTATTTTTATATTTTTATAGTCTTTTATTCTTTCTAAATTAGATGTACTTGACATTATTGTCATCATTTTGTATGTGTGTGCTTATTTTATGAGTATGTATATTTATAAATATCTTAGATATATAATTATATATGTATTATTGATTTTCCATATTAACTTAAGAAGTTGTAGTATGAACTATTGTCAAAAAAAATAACCTTAGTAAAAAATTTCAATGCCTTGTTTACATGTGTTAACATTAATTTCCATACTAATTTTTGTAAACAAATAAACACCTTCATATACTAGTTTGGGGATAATTTTGTGTTTCCCCGTTTTTATTAAAATGTTTGATTATATGTTTAATCCAAAATTTTTACCACATCAGAAAACCAAGAAAAGAAAGTTCCTAATTTATATTGATGAATTTATTTTGGGGGAATAAATCATATTCAAATTGACAAAAAATTCTGAGGCAGGATCTATAATCTTGACAGTCTGATTTTGGTAAGTGATTTACAAGATGTAAATGTTGAGAAAAGTTTGACATTTCAAAATATATTTTTTCAACAATAACAGTCTGCTTAGTTCACATCTCCCAAATTGGTCTCATTTTCTCTCGACCTACCTTTTCTTTCTGCGTTAATCGGTAGCTCAAACGGAGATGCTGATTTATATTGGTCAAATAATTTTTCATACCTAAGAAAATGCCAAATATACACACCCCTTTATTGATACGTTTCATATACAAATGTTAGAAGGTCTGTCCATTCACCTTCTGCCATTTTTGATGGAGCTGAACATGGCTGCCTTTGTGGAACGACAGAATGAACACCCTGCAGAAGCTAGTTTCTGTTAGCCACATGTGACTTGCCTTAACTTTATATACATGCAGCACAGTAGCATGATGCTCTTACCTTCTTGCCCAGACCAAAGTCCCAAGTAACTATGAGCTCATTCTATGTGAAGGTCCTTTTTAATGCTTTTTGAGCATCTGTTGCGTGTTTGGCAATGTCAGCATTTCCTGAGTAACATATTAGTACAAAGGTGAAGGACAATTTTGCTTTAACAAAATAATTTACTGAGTTCAACATTGTGTTAATTAAAAAAAAATGCTATTTTAAAATAGCTATTTAAGTTACAAATAACTTCTTTTATGCTCCTATTTAAATTCCTCTCCTCAGTAGCTTGAATGGAATATGAATTTGCTTCTGTAGTAATCAGTATGCTTGAAATTCATGTGCTAATAATGTGAGAGCGAAAAACTTTTCAGGGTATTAGAATAATTATATCAAATACAATTTGGAACTTATGTTTTTATTAATTTATATAAAGGATAAAACAATTTAATTAAAAAGTCTTTCTTGTTTAAGGTTAAGGATATCTATCATTGATTTTACTACAAAGCATTACGGACGTATCATTTTGACTGCTTAAAAAAATGTCTAACTGGTCTAGCCAAGCAATTATTGCTAGTGTACCCGATTTGAGTTTTGTGACTATTTGGAATGTATAATGAAATGAATTTTTTAGAAATTTGAGGCACATAGGATTGCAGTTACCTACATCTACTTTAGATTTTATCAAAAGTCTTTGTAAGCTAAATAGGGCACCATTTCTTGGGTATAGATAAAATAGTTCCCTATTCCCCAGTTTTTACATACATTTGGTGCAAGTTTTTAAAAATACTATAATGTGACCGGGTGCGGTGGCTCATTCCTGTAATCCTAGCACTCTGGGAGGCATAGGTGGGAGGATCGCTTGAGGCCAGGAGTTCAAGACCAACCTGAGCAAGGGTGAGACCCTGTCTCTACCAAAAATAGAAAAAATTAACCAGATGGCATGCACTTGTAGTCCCAGAGACCTAGGAGGCTGAGGCAGGAAGATCGCTTTGAGCCCAGGAGTTTGAGGTTGCAGTGAGCTATGATGAGGCCACTGCACTGTAGCTGGGGTGACAGACAAGGCAAGACTCTGTTTAAAAAAAAAAATACTATAACATTAGTCACTGAATTCTAATAACATTTGTCTCATGAGTGGGTAAATATTCTAAACTTTGGAACTAATGGGATTAGTAATTTAGCCATTTTTGGATTTGTATTATTTGAAGTACTATCATCTTGCTTAATTTAAAAGCTAATCTCATGGTTTTTTTCAAAAGGATACAGCTAAGAGCACTATGGCATGAATGCAGGCAGACAGATTTGCCAGTGTTACATAGCACCAGTGACTTTGGGCCTCATTTTTACCATTAAGAAACTTGATCATGGTAAAACATGGTCTGCAGAAATAAGAATTTTATATATTGTAATGTCCAGAAGCAAGACTCTGTGTCAGTTCAGTTGGAAAATAGAAGTCAGTGCAGGGACTTACATTAACAAACCGACACGGTCTTGGCCCTCCATCACATTGCACTCAAGAATGACAGGCTAGGTGGACAAATACACATGAAGAAATAGTTAACTTTAAAGTATTAAAAATGGCCTGGCCCAGGAAAGATGAGTCAGCCATTGTGTTGGAGGATTAGAGACTGGCTTGTTAATTTGACCATGGATCCTGAGGAGGTGAATCTTGAGCCATGACATCTAGCCTGGGAACTGTGGGCAGTGGATGCAGCTGCCTGGAGGGAAGAACCTTGACCTAAGCACCACAAGTTATACAGATATTCTAGGAGGTTGGAAAGAGGTTGTTTAAGACACCATGTTTCTTACAAGGACAAATGTCTTCACCGATATGGTGGCTTAGTTTCCTCTTACCATTGAGCTTGTTAATAAATGGGTTTGATTCCAGATCAGTAAACCATGTCTTGTCTAGGAGTTTCCCAGTGGATTTGTGACTTGTGACTGTTACGGTTCTTGCTTACGTGATCCTTCTTTTTTTCATAGAATTTTTTTTTTTCCTGGTCACTTGAATTTAAACTTGCCCTCTATGAGGAAAATAGGCATAGCTACTGAGGTATGTATTAGCTACATTAATTTATTTTTTTGGATATGTGGCATGTCAGTGCATATAGCTTTTACTTCTCATGGTTTAAAACCAGACTTTATGTTGTGAGTATGGCAGTCGCTCTGTTCATGTCAGCAGCAGCGATGAGGCTTCCAGGCACACCGGGCTGCGGAACGTGATTGGTTGCCTTGCATCCCATCTCTTCTGCACGCGGCATTGAGATCAGACCCTTTGCATGGCATACAGTGTCTTCTGTGGTTTTTTTCCACTGTAGTTGGCAAAACAACAACAAAAAGACAGTTTATGGGAAAAGAAGAAACATTTGGTTTTCACGTGTGTTCAGCACTGTTTATACATCCTGTAGGAATAATAAAGTGAGACTAGAAGAAACAACAGCTTGGTTTGGAAAGCTCCCTGGTGTGGGAGACAGGGAGATGGAGGACTATTCCTGACTCAACCCCAAACTTGCAACTCTAAAAGGATCTTGGGAGAATTGTTGAGCTTCAGTTTCTTTTTAGGTTTATAAGAAAAAAGAGCCAGATTGTAATAGCTCCAAGGTTTTTTTTTTTTTTTTTTAGAGTTTTAAAAAGTCTATGAGAAATGCTTGCTCTTTCTTTCTAAATGCTGTGCAGCAGCAGCTTATTGAGACTTAATAGAGGTGGAGATGTAGCAATAAATAAGATTCTGTTCTGTTCTGATGGGAGGAGACACACATATGACAAAAGAGTAAATAATTACCACTTAACTACAAATTGTGGGAATTGCTTTAAAGGAAATAAACAGGATAATAAAATACATACAGACGATGAAAAGGGGTGGCTTTAGGTGGGATGGTTAGGAAAAGCCTCTCAGAAGAGGTGAACTTGAAAAGGGTGAGGGGGAATCAGCAATGTAGAGAACTGGAAGGAAGAGTGTTCCAGGCAGAAGCAGCAGCATGTGCAAAGTGGTATGTATTATTAAGTGGACCAGACTAATTCGTTGTAAGTTTCGATAATATTTGTAAAACGTACACATACCAGATTTTTAAGACATTGCAGTAAGAATTAACTATACATCTTTATTTACCTCAGTTTGCCAAGCCTCAGCTTTAAATTAGCAGGGACACTGTTACTACTTTAAGTATCGAAAGCAAATTTGAATACAAAGTTAATATCAATATCATTCCCATCATTTTGTTGTATCTCTTTCATGTTTTGTTTTCCTAGTTTATTTCATATTGCATAGATGTGCGATAGAGTCATGACTTACATGTTCAACAGAGATAGAACCCTGAGACATACCTAGATAATTACTTAAGGCAGTGATGAGCAAATTTTTCTTTTTAGCTTCAAAGTTGAGTGGAGAGAGGCTGGCCCTTTGGGACCTGGGTATCATAGCAGGAGGCAGCTGCAGTAAGCTCGAAATTCATTTGAATTTTTCTGCTTTATCCTAGCAATTAATCAAAGTTTGCATTCTGTTCCATAATGTAACTGCTTTACTCCACTCTAAAAATGTTTTTTTCCAAAATAGCGGCAGTGTTTATTCATTGGCTTTAAGGGCTCTGTCATGTATATCCCTTGGGATATTTAACCCTGTTTCACAGACATGTACCTACAGAGATTAGAGTTCCTCTCTTGGGTAAATTCATTAGCCAAGGTATTAAAAGTAGCGTCTGCCCATACCAGTATAGATGAATCTCTTAATTGACTGAGCATATAGAATGTCAAAGAGCCTTTGTCAGGAGCTTTAGTTCATAACAGTTAATAACTGCCTCCCACAAGAAGGAAAATAAAGCCAACCAACAAAAAGAGTCAGGATTCTTCTGAGGGCAGTCTTAGGGAAGAATTAAAAATAAGAGTTGTGTATTCATGTCTTTATACCGTCTTGCTTGATAGTGCTCGTTTAACTTTTTCACTGTCTTGTCTTGCACCGGAGCACAAGGGTATTCTGGGATGAAGTGTAAGGTGAGCAAAGGCTTTGGCAGAGAAGCCCCTTAGAAAGGGTTTAGGGAAGGTCTCAGATTAGGTGCCCTCTCTGCCACCCCCTCTCCACTCTGGACTGTGTTATTAAGGCAGGATCACTGTAGGGAAAGCATGAACAAAGAAAGCTTTTTCTCTCTAGGGAAACGTGCACATGGTGGTGGTAAAACCACTGCAGAAAAAAGCGGTGTGTTTAGGGAGAAAGAGGTGGTCAGGACAGCGTCCGTGCAACAGATTGAATGGAGGAAGACAAGGAAGACACTGACTATAGACCTTGGGACAGCAGAGAGCAGCCTTTTTTCAAATCTGTCTATTGATAGTACAGGCTCAATCTAGGGAATTTAAAAATGTTTGTGGGCTTTTTTTTTTCCCTAAAGGAAAATAGGTTTTTTGTGAATTCCATGTTAAAAAAATTATACATTAAAAATTTCTTACAGTGAATATTACTTAGATCACCTAGATCACAGATATTGCCAAAATAGATTTATTGAATAGAAGAATGCCAGCCAGAAAGTTGGCCCTGCTCTTTGGTCACTAAAATCTCAGTATTTAGTTGTATAGGAGAAGTAGCAACCCAGAGGCCATACTGTTTCAAATTGGAATTAAACCCAGGCCCACTGGTTGCTGGTCACTGTTGTAAGGCATTGAGGTTACCTATGTGGTGTATAATCTATGCAAAAACATGCAAGCCAGCAAGATTTGCATTATCTAATTTTATCAACTAACGAACTCAGGAATCTGGGCCAATGTTGGCGCTGTACTTTGCCTTTGACTGGGAGTTTAATCTCTAGCCTGGAAAGCAAAAGTATTGTAAAGAGGGGAATTTATTCAAGATCCTCCTGTGAGTTCATTTTAAAACATGATTTGATTTACCTCCAGCTCTTTGGGGGTCATGTCTGTCATGTCCAGGAAGGGACAGCTGCATCTCTGTCTTTTTTTTTCCCTCCAGTAATTTTGCAATTTGGTCATCAAGTGTTACCTTCTCAAAAGACATTTTCTTTTTCTTTGAATTGATATTGCCTATGGCCATTTCAGCAAATCACATTCTGCTGGGAGGTCAGAGAGGGTAAATATTTATGATATTTTGATAGAAATTCTTCTGTATGTTTCTTTAGAAATCCAATTCCAGCATGATGACATTGCATTCGAATGCTCATTGCAGTTGACATCTGGTGCACTTAGAGGAAAGTAGTCATTCCCCATGATATTTTTGGCAGTTTGCTTGTATTTTTTTCATGTGGTAGTAGTACAGTATTGTCTGACCCAAATGACATTTGTGTATGTTGTTTACTGGATGAAACTGAAATAGATAATGATAAATTGTTTTATGGCAAGATGGCCCACAATTTTCTGAATATTGGCAAAGAAAACATTTCTGTATCTAATATTCTAGAGGTGGTTGCAAAATGGCAAAAATTGTCAAATATGAGGCTGTTATACATATCTTACATGGTAAAGACTAGATTAAAACAGAAGGTGAAGGACTATTAAAACAATCTAGAACTCTATTCAGTTTTCAGTAAAACTTACTTTCTTAGGCATGCTGCCTTATTTAAAAGAAACTCTATTTCATTCAATAGGGCTTTAAATAAAAGTTGCCATCGATTTTCTAAACTCCAGAGGACTTTTAAAATCTTTAGCAGAATTGGAATAGTTCTCGGATTTTACATTAAAATGTCATTGACTCTCTTGTTACGTGGGGATAAAGAACAGCACAGAGATTTTCCACTCAGCATACTCACGGGAGAAGAAAGCACTTTTCAGATTACTTGTAGGCTTTCAAGCCATTTCCCTTGATTTATATTGAAAATCCAGATTGTCTTAGTCAGTAGATGGGTAATACTTCAAAGCTTTATATTTCTATTTTCTTGCTAAGATGCACTTAAATCCATATCTCATTAAAAAACATCCATGCTGAAAGAATTTTGACTGTGTCAGAGACTTTTTTCCCCAACTCATTGTGAGGTTCATACTGTTTTTTAATGCCTTGTATGTAATACAGTTAAATGCGGGGGACACCCCCCCACAAGGTAGACATTTCAAAAAGGATATAGAATTTCTGAGCTGTTGCTTCAGAGTAGTTCATTTCCAGCTTGACATTAAATTCATTGTTCAGTACAGGTGATAGTATGTTTTGTAAATAAAACCATGGTCTGGAGATTTTTTTCCTCTAGATGTGACAAATTGCTGTGCCGTTTCTCTTTGGAGAAAGTTAGAGGAAGATCCTGAAGAAAACCGATCTTTTTCTACCTCCAAAGGGAAGGCACATGAGCTACTCTGCAGTGATGGGACGTTTTAGTGGTAACAGGACAATTCCGGTGCTGGTCTCTAGAATGAGAATGTTAATGGACATGTTATGTACTATCTGAAGAAACTTGCCTCCTCGCAAACATCAGAGGAGATCTTGAATGTTTCTCAAAAAGCAAGAAGTCATGCTCACTTATTTTTCTTGCATTTTAAATTGGGTTTGTGTTGGGGAGATAGAGTGGTCAAATTTCATTAGTTTTCCCTTTCTGTTATCACTCTACTTGAGGCCCTCTAAACCCTCCGCTCTGCCCACTGAGCCGCATTTTCCATTAGTATCTTACTGAATACACCTTGCCATAGGTGCAGGTTTCAGTTAACTTAGTTATTAACACCTTTATTCCTTGATATGTTGTAGCCTTCAATAAGGAGGTGTGTACTTGCAGGATAGAGTGAGGAGAAAATTATTAGGTTTATGAAGCTAGAACTGCAATCACTTGCTATATAGGTATCTCACATTTTCAGCATAGTGTTTTTTTTTTTTTCCTGAATTTTTCAAGGTACTTCCTTGAAACTGACTCCCACTGTGTATCTCCTAGAATAAAATATACCTTCAAAATATTTTTTTAGAGAACTGAACCCAATAACTGTTCCAAAAGGAGGGAGGATGTGGACCAAGTTTATATGAAAGGAAAGACCTTTTGTAGTACTGTCTTAACATACATTATTGATATTTGAATAATTCTAATGCAAAAAATACTAGTAACAATTTGTTTTTACTGAATGCCCATTTCTGTAAATGTTACACATATACAAACGTGCGCTTGCTCTCTCTCTGATTCTTCCAACAATCCTAAAAATTAGACATTATAATCTATATCGTACTGAGAAAATGGAGGGCTGGGAACAAACAACTAGAACATGAAGCAGACACGATCTCAGGATCTGAGCCTCACTTGCTACCTACTGCTCAGGTCTCTCCTTGTTCCACTCAGCCAACCCTGTTTGTCATACGACATAGGTTGGGATGTAAATACCAAACAAAAAAAAATTAGGTGTAGCCTTTCCTCTTAAGGAGCTTTGAACCTATCAAATTTCCTTAAGAATGTCCTTTTTTAAAAGGAAGATACACAAACAACTATAAAAAATGGAAACAAGACAATAGCCTTACAGTCAGTTGACAAAATAACCTTGAGACTGTATTTCCCATCTGTTTCATGTTATCTGTTCTTGCTCTCATTGCCTGGGTGAGGTCTCTGGTGTTTATCCTCTCTGCCTGGGTAACAGTGTCTTCAGCTGATCTTGTTGCTTCCAGTATCTCCCCTCTTCATCCTTTCCCAATGGCCTCCAAAATCATCACTGCAGCACACAGACAGGATCATTATGCCCCTCTCTCCTTCAGAAACATGTTCCTTAGCTTGTTATTAAACTTCCTTCACAATCTCATTTTAATTCATCTTTCCAGATTTATTTTAACAGAGCCCAGACTGCATCATCAGACCAAGAGAGAAAGGAGGAAACACCCAACATTACTGAGTGCCTAAGCTTTACTATTTAATCAGTGAACTCTGCAAAGAAAGTGTAATTATTCTCTCACAGAAACAATTATATTAATATTAAATTTGAGAAATAGTAACATTAGGAGTTTTCTCAGGCAGGGATGGAGAACCTATAGTCTTAAGGCAAAATGTGGCCTTCTAAGTCCTTAAGTGGGGCCTTTTGACTGAATCCAGATTTTGAAGAACAAATCCTTTTACTAAAAGGGATGCAGCAGAGAAAGGTGA
Source organism: Varecia variegata (assembly GCA_028533085.1). Classification (NCBI taxonomy): domain Eukaryota; kingdom Metazoa; phylum Chordata; class Mammalia; order Primates; family Lemuridae; genus Varecia; species Varecia variegata. The sequence continues at coordinate 59,073,004 of CM052440.1, forward strand.
GGCTTTTCTTACCTCCTTTCATGCTTAAAAAAGAATCTTGAAATCAGAATCCCCACCCATGCTTGAAGCATTTCTGCCTGCTTAGTCCAGTAGATGCTGGTATTATTTTTATTGTGTTGTACAAGAGTAGAAACTCTGCAACTTAGGAAAAATCATATTCTATCTGAAAGCAGAAAGTAATGATAACATTGTAATAGTGATGTTTTAATTGTACTTTTAATATAATAGGTTTAGGGCTGTTCTCTTTGTCGGTGGTAAGGCAATAATTTTGATACTTTATCCTAAGTGTTGGCAAACTTTTACTGTAAAGGGCCAGATATTAATAGTAAATACTTGGCTTTGTGGCCAATGATCTCTGTTGTAACTACTCACCTCTGTTGTGGTAGCCATAGACAATATATAAAGAAACAAGTGTGACTTTGTTCCAGTAAACCATGAAGCTTATTATTTTGTGCCTGCTATCTTTTATTATTTGTAAAAATAGGAAGCTAGCTACATGTGGTTTATGGACTATAGTTTGCTGACTCCTATAAGTAATTGCTAAATGTGTTTGTTTTCTCAGTTTTCACTCTTAGGACTAATTGGAGGATGCTTGTCACTTTTTTTTTTTTCTAAAGCATTTTTACTTAGTTTAATTGGTGAAGTATAACTTTGGAGGATATTTAGATATTTGAACCTTCACTAGTAACTAGGGAATATAATTTGTACCAAAGGACTTCATTGCACTTTTAAATACAGTAATAGCTTTATAATATTAAGAAATCGAGAACTGAACATAAAGAATGGAAAGGAAAAGAATGTGGGGAATGTAAGGAAGAGATTGTATCTCACCTGGGGTCTGTGGGACCAACTGTAGATTCTTTTTTTTTTTATTATTTCAAAGTATTATGGGGGTACAGATATTTTTTGTTACATGGATCACTTTTTATAATGCTTGAATCATGGCTATAAGTGTGCCCGTCACCCAGATAGTGTTCATTCATTGTAACCATTAAATAGGTTATTGCCCATCCCCTCGTCTCCCTATCCTCTGCTTGATTTCCTTTGAGTTTTGCTTCCCTATATGCACATGTGTGCTCATCAGTTAGTTCCAGTTTAATAGTGAGTACATGTGGTGTTTGTTTCTCCATTCTTTAGATGGTTCACTTAGGATAATGGTTTCTAGTTCCATCCAAATTATTGCAAAAGTCATCCTTCTTCGTGGCTGAGTAGTATTCCATGGCATACATATACCACATTTTGTTAATGCACTTATGAATCAATGGACACTTGGGTTGATTACACATCTTTGCAATTGTGAATTGTGTTGCAGTAAACATTTGAGTTTATTTTTGATAAAATGACTTCTTTTCCTTTGGGTAAATACCCAGTAGTGGGATAGCTGGATCAAATGGTAGAACCTTTAGTTCTTTGAGGAATCTCCATACTGTTTTCCATAGAGGTTGTATTAATTTGCAGTCCCACCAATAGCATCTCTCTGCATACACACTAGCATCTACTATTCTTGGTCATTTTAATAAAAGCCATTCTAACAGGGGTAAGGTGATATCTTATTGTGGTATTAATTTGCATTTCCCTGCTGATTAGTGACATTGAGCATTTTTTAATGTTTATTGGACATTTGTCTGTCTTCCTTTGAAAAGCTTCTGTTCATGTCTGTTGCCCACTTTTTGATGGGGTTGTTTGATTTTGACTTTATATCTAGAAAACCCCAAAGATTCCACCACTAAGAGACTCTTAGAATTAATAAATAAATTCAGCAAAGTCTCAGTACAAAATCAGTGTACACAAATCAGTAGCATTCCTATACACCAATAATAGTCAAGCCAAGAGTCAAATTAAAGACTTGGTACCATTCACAGTAGCTGTAAAGAAAATAAAATACCTAGGAATATACTTAACCAAGGAGGTGAAACATCTCTACAAAGAGAACTACAAAACGTTGAAGAAGGAAATTGGAGAAGATACAAATGGAAAAACATATCTTGCTCATGGATTGGTAGAATCAGCATTGCTAAAATGTCCATACTACCCAAAGTGATTTACAGATTCAGTGCAATTCCCCTCAAAATACTAATGTCATATTTCACAGATGTAGAAAAAATAATTCTGTGCTTTGTTTGGAACCAGAAAGGAGCCCCAATAGCCAAAGCAATCTTAAGCAAAAGGAACACATCTGGAGGCATCATATTACTAGACTTCAAATTATACTACAAGGCTACAGTAACCAAGACATCATGGTATTGGCACAAAAATAGAGACATAGACTGATGGAACAGAACAGAGAATTCAGATATAAAATCATCCACATACAGCCAGCTAATCTTTGACAAAGCAGACAGTAGCATACATTGGGGAAAAGAATCCCTACTCAATAAATGGTGCTGGGAAAATTGGATGGCCACATGCAGAAGAATGAAACAGGGTCAATATTTCTCACTGCTCACAAAAATTAATTCAAGATGGATAAAAGACTTAAATGTAAGGCATGAAACCATAAGAATTCTAGAAGAAAATGTTGGAAAAACTCTTCTAGATACCAGCCTAGGGCAAAGGATTTATGAAGAAGGACCCCAGTGATAATCACAGCAACAACAAAAATAAATAAATGGGATTTGATTAAGTTAAAAAGTTTCCGTACAGCCAAGGAAATAATCAACAAAACAAATGACAACTTATAGATTGGGAGGAAATATTCACAAGCTATGCATCTGATAAAGGGCTAATAACCAGAATCTATGAAGAACTCAAGCAAATCATCAAGAAAGAAATCAAGGTTTTTTCCTTTTGTTTTTTTTTTAAATATGTGCATTGAAGTCTTTTCAGTTTGGTATTTCCTAGTGGGTGTGTCTCCCTTATTTCTGTGCAGGTGGTAAAATTGTATATGTGTGTGTAAGTGTGCACATGGTGTGTAGTCACAGAAGAACCTGTAAGGAAGTGTTAGAGGAAAGCCTCTGGGTAATTGAAGCAATAGACTTTTATGAGACCACTGCTCAGAGCATTTTTCTTCCCAAAGGCTGGGCCACAACTGTTTCTGCACATGTCATAGCCTGACACGTCTATCCAAGCTCACAGGTGTCACATTTGATGTAATGAGGCACCAAGAGAGGCCACGGTTTTGCAGTGAGAGCTGGGTCTCTCATCCGAGGCTGTGGCTGGCTGCCCTGTCAAAACAGCTTGACACATAAACAGAAATCTTAGCTCCCTTTCCTCGGATTGCAGTCAAAGCAAGCTGATACCCTCTGTGAAAGTTTGAGTACCCTGAACAGTCAAGGAGATGATTTTATTTAGGCTATTGTAATAGGGAGAAGGTTCATTAATAAGGAACTTCTCCAAGAGGGAGAAATCCTGGGGTTTTATAGAAAAGGTAAGTGAGGGAGTCAGAAGGAAGGGTGGAAGTGAGTCTTATCCCAGAGTGTGAGGGGGCAGGGTGCCTTCCTTGTCTCTGCTCCCTGGGCACCTCGGTGATGCGTCTCTGTGGGAGTCAGCATTTGAATGTCATGTCCCTGCTCCACCGGTAACTTAGCCTTGCTTATCTTTGTATCTCCACCACCAGATATAGTCACTGCCTGACATTAACAAGGTACATCATAAATGTTTCTCTGACTCATGCGGGAGGAGTATATGGTGATGTCTGATCTTTGACTCCTGAGATTTGGTGGAGGAAGTAGAGTTTTTACAATATATAAACTCCTCCTTTCTGTGTTACTTAGTCATCCTGAAGCCCCGGGGAAGTGTGGGTGATGAGAAAGAGACGTAAGTCAGTACACAATGATTATTTTTGAATGTCCCTATTTCCAGGGGCAGTATTGTATGTTTAGAATCTCACTGTGGATTTTTTACCAAAATCATTTGGAATTCATGTTTATATTAGGAGTTACTAGTTTTTTCTTCCAGTTGTTGACATGTTGGGCCCAATGAAAAAATATGTTTTTTAAGGTCAAATATTGACAAGTACAATAAATTTCAAATATAAAAGTTATAAAATCTCGTGATTTATTGTTAGAATTGATTTTAATGCAGACCCTTGTTAATGTCTGATTCTGGAAAATACCACTTACCAATTAATGAATTAGGCTTTCATTTATAATTATGGAGAATAGATTATAACTCAGAGTAGGCCCTTATTATAGGTATGCTCACTTCAAGATACGGTAGAATCTCGCCCTCTGCTATGAAAGGTGAACCTGTGAAATCCGAACATATTTTCACTAGCTGTGACTGCAGTGGCTTCAGCACTCTTAAGACAAATGACCATCTTGTAGTCAGAATCTTAGATGTGAAATTTGTTATTTATTTTGTTTCTGCTACTTTCATTAACTAGTTTATCTTTAGATATACTCACTTTGAGAAGTAATTGGAAACTCATATTCCTCAGAAATTGTTCTGTGAAAAGTGTTTTAATTTTACTTTTTGAAACAGCTTATTAGGATTTCTGTTCATTTCACAAGAGTTGCTAAAATATAATTGTCATCATTTATGTAATAATTCTGTAGGGTTTTCTGTCTTATGTTTAATGGCCCTGCTGAATATTTATTCAACTTTCTAGAGTTGTGGGTTTTTTCCCCCCCGAGTAGTTTGTTTTAGAATTATAAGTTCTTTATCTTCATGTGCAATAATAGCTATAGCTGCATACCCATGCAGGTGACATTTGTGGCAGCAAAGAGGAATAATATCATTTGAAGTCTTGTTGCTCTTAAAGAGAAAAGCTTGAAAAATAATCATATGACTTTTCGGATTTTATCTGTTAGCAGTTTTTTTGAAATTAATAAAAGAGAATGTTTTTTTGAGCATTTACTATGTGCCATGCACTGTGCATATACCTGATAGTATAGCTTTTAATTCTGCAATAATCCTGTGTGATGTCATTATTATTATCATTATTATATTACCTTAGAGATGAGAAAAAATGGAGCTTAGAAAACCTCAAGTAAATTGCATAGGTCTCCTTGGCTACTAAGTGGCCAAATTCAGAATTCAAACCCATCTGACTTCATATTCTTAATGCATATGAAGAATGCATTAAGAATATGCATCGTATATTTTGATGAATTTTAAGATATTTTCACGATAAAAGTATTAATATTTTTATGACTTAAGATTGGCTCTATTATAATTTTATACATCTAGTGTATTTGTTTATGCAGAGGCAAAGGCTGTTCAGTTTCTTTGACAATTTTTCTTGAACTGTAACATTATCACGTTTTTTAAGTAGTTGGTATTGAACAAAATGAACTTCCTTTTTATGCCTACTACCACTTCATTTGTTTACCATTCCTGCCATGTTAAAATGAGTTCCCAAAGAAAAATTTTAAAGTTTCTTTCTAACTCAAATCGGGAAGTTTTTTTTTTTTTTAATTAAAAGTGATAAAACTTTATTTATTGACTAGCAACCATAATAGGGAAGAGGCAGTTAATAGCTTAGACTGGAGTTCATAAGGCTAGGGTAATTTATTCATCCATAACCATTTTTTTTTAAAACTACTTTCCATGTGTCAAGCACTGGGCTAGATGCTGGGATACAGAGTTTTGCAATAACAACATTTGGTGAGCACTTGCTATATGCCAGATACTATTCTAAGCCCATTATATATCTAACCAATATAATCCCCTAGCAACTGAGGTAAATATTAATACTGTTAGGATCCTCATTTCATAGATGATGAAACAAACTCAGAAGGGCTAAGTAATTTGCCTGATTTCACACAGCTGATAAGTGGCAGAGCCAGGACTTAATCCAAACTATCATCTCTCAACCACTGTGCTCCATATCCTCTCACACCGAACAAAATAGCCCAGATCTCTATTCTGATGGAGATCTTTTCTAGCTAAGAGAGACAGTCACTAACAGAATAAACAAGACACTGTCAGCTAGTGTCCATAAAATTGAGATTGTTCTGGGGAGGAATGGTGCTCACAAATATGACTCAGAGATAGGCCTGGACAACAATGGGATTATCATGTTTCCATGGTAATATGAAGGAATCATGTACAACTCTTTCTAAACCATATGAAATGTTTAGTAATGTTAACTATTAATATCACTCTTACGTAGCCCTTTGAAAGGAAGTACATTGACTCAGACTGTATTTTTCATGGTTTTTTGTCATTCCAGTGACCATTATGTGATATATATTTTTGTTTCTTTTCATGATTCGCTTAACCAGTGAAGAATATTTAGTCAATAATCCAAAAGGTTTTTTAAAGAAAGATAGAAGATGGTTTGTTTATTACATTTTATTATTCAGAACCTACTGGGTCCCTTGCAAACTTTAAAGAGGAAAGTTTAGGACATGTAATTATTTTCCAAAAGGAAGGACAACTTCAGAAATAGATACAGTAACTACCTCACAAAATATAGTTAACCAAAATATGAGATAAAATTCTATAAAGAAATGATGTGAATCTTTTATACTTAGTCTGCAATGCCCTGTGTTTTCTAAAGTTTGGAGAATTGATAAAATTAGAACCTGTGCTAAGTTGCAAACTTGCGTATCATTGGCTGCAGAACTTTTATTACATTCATAATTTATTTGCTTAACGGCAAATGGGCACCTACCAAATGCTAGACTCTGTTCTCAGTGCTAAGATGACAAGTGACCAGAGCAAAGTCTCTCCTGTCGTGGGTCTGCATTCTGGTGAAGGAACACAGACAATAAAGGAATATATAACACACCGAGAAGTGATGAGTGTGGTGGGGAAAGATCTGGTGCCCTGGGGGAGAGGGAGTGTTGGGAGCCTGGGGGTTTAGAAAGGTGAAGAGGGATCTTTTTGATGAGGAATCCTCTGAGCAGAGGCCTGAGGAAGTGAGCATGTCTCCAGGAATGGTAGTCCAGGAGAGGGACCAGCAGGGGAGGATCTCTGAAGTGAACTTGTGCTTGGTTTGCTCAGGGAAGCCAGTGTGACTGGCACAGAACAAAGGACAGGGAGAAGGAAGGAGAAGCAGTAAGAAATGCATTTTGAGAAGTAGCTGGAGGCCAGGTCATGGAAATGATCTGTATTACTTAAATAATTATTCACCATAGTATACTAAGGGCCTAGGTAAAGTGCCTGGAGTTCAGTTATAATTTATTATTTGATGAGGCATTTAATTTTAAAAGAACACATTAATCAGGACACTTTTGGAGCTGTGTTTCTGTCTGGAAACACAATTCAAAGTAGCTTAAATCTAAAAGGGGGAGTTGGTTTAGCTTCTGTAAAACCTCAGAGTTCCTTTTGGGGCTGACAGTATCTCAGATGTGTATCTCAGACAGTATCTCACACTCAGATGTGTATGAGTGTGTGCATGTATGAATATGTTGGCTTTATTCTCAGCTTGGCTCTCCCCTAATGCTGGCAAAGGTGACTATTAGCAGTTCCAATTTTGCATTAAATTGTACTACTTAGCAACACTAGTGGCACTCCAGCACTGCCCTCCTGATGTCCCCCACAGAATTTCAGAGTGTGGCTCTTATTGGCCTTCTCCTTCATGTGCCCACCCCCAAACCAGTCACTGTGACACGGGTTTACTGCTCATTAGTCATGCCCATGCCAAACGTGAACTGAGAATAGGGGAGGGGTGACCCTCCACTATGTACATGTAGAAGAATGAGAAATAGAATCCTAAATTATATGGAACCCAGAAGTATGTTTGCCTTTAGTTTTATTCTAAGGGAAAATTGGTACTGAGCAGCTCTGCCTGCCAGGTGAAACTGTAAACTACTCAGGGATGCTGGCCAGACACCTGATTATTGAGAGGATCTTGGTGCTAGTGACTTGCTCTGATAAGGGATTCCATTAGATAGAAGGGTTTGGGAGTGTTTTACAACGAAACTGTGAATGACTTCTAGAAAGGTGCGTTTTCAACATCAGAATCACCTCTGTTACTGAGAAAAAAGAAAGGCCAAGAATGTAGGCTAGGCTGGGCGCAGTGGCTGACGCCTGTAATCCTAGCACTCTGGGAGGCCGAGGCGGGTGGATTGTTTGAGCTCAGGGGTTCGAGACCAGCCTGAGCAAGAGCGAGACCTGGTCTCTACTAAAAAATAGAAAGAAATTATCTGGCCAACTAAAAATATATATAGAAAAAATTAACCGGGCATGGTGGCGCATGCCTGTAGTCCCAGCTATTCGGGAGGCTGAGGCAGGAGGATCGCTTAAGCCCAGGAGTTTGAGGTTGCTGTGAGCTAGGCTGACGCCACGGCACTCACTCTAGCCCGGGCAACAAAGCGAGACTCTGTCTCAAAAAAAAAAAAAAAAAAAGAATGTAGGCTACATGAAAACAGGAAGTCTTTGTTTTCTCTGTTACTGTCTCTCTAGGAGTTTAGGACAAAAAGATATTATATTAATATCTAATATATGACAAAAATCTATGATAAATGACAACTGAGGAGCTGAAGCAGGATAACTTTCACATTATGTTGAAGTGTTCGCTTTCTTTTAAATCTTAATGCAGATTGTAGTTCCAGCTCATTACTAATTAGCTATGTTCCCTTAATTATATCAAATAACCTTTTGGGGCTTCACTTTCTCCAACTGTAAATTAAAAGAGACTAGGTGTTCCACGTTATGGCATGGTTTTGGGATTTTTTATTTTTTAATGTCTGTTCATTCCTTGTGGGCTATTGTCTGTTACACCCCCCCAATACATTCTCTGTCTAGGAAGGTACTACGTTTTATGTATCTCTCTACTCCTAGTGCTGGCTCCAGCTCCAAAAGTCTTATGACCCTCATTATTTGTGTTTTACTTTAAATAAAGGTTAACTTGTGGAATATTATCATTCTTTCAATGAAGAAATTTATCCCACTGACATATTTTACATAAGGGTTTAGGTATTATTAGCTCCTCCCTAAATGACAGAGCTTAATCATAGAGAAATGCAAGACTTGTACATTGAAAATAAAACATTGGCTTTTTTTCAATTACTAGTGAAAATGTCTTTTTATTTCAAAGTATTATGGGGGTACAAATATTTTTGGTTACATAGATCACTTTTATAATGCTTGATTCATGGTTATAAGTGTGCCCATCACCCAGGAAGTGTTCATTGTACCATTAGGTGGAAATAAAACATTGTTGAAAGAAATTAAGACCTAAATAAATAGACACCTGAATGCTCATGGATTGAAAGAGTTAATATGTTAAGACAGCAATATTTCCTAGATCTATAGATTCAGTACAATCATTATGAAAATTACAGCTTCCTTTTTTGCAGAAATTAACAAAGTGATAAATTTCATATTGAAATGCAAAAAACTCAGAATAGTCAAAACAATCTTGAAAAGAACCAACTTGGAGAATTCACACTTCTTGATGTGAAAAGTTATTACAAAGTTACAGTAATCAAAACAGTGTGATACTGACATTAAGATAGACATTATAGATCGACAGAATAGAAATGGGAGTCTAGAAATAAATGTGTAAATTCATAGTCAATTGATTTTCAACAGAGGTGCTAAGACCATTCAATAGGGAAGGAATAGTGTTTTCAACAGATGGTGTATGATTGGATATCCTACGTACAAAAAAAAGGTGGATGCTTACCTTACACCATATACAAAAGTTAACTCAAAACATTGATCAAAGCTGGGCATGGCGGCACACATCTGCAGTCTCACCTACTAGCCAGGCTGAGGTGGGAGGATTGCTTGAGCCCAGGAGTTTGAGTCCAGCCTGGGCAACATAGCAAGACCCTGTCTCTGAAAACAAAAAACAAAACCCAAATTGATCAAAAACCTACACATAAGTGCTAAAACCATAAAACTTTTAGAAGAAAACACAAGGAAAATCCTCAAGGCATTGAAGTTGGCAATGATTTATGATACCAAAAGCACAGGCAGCAAAAGAAAAAGTAGGTAAACTTGACGTTATCAACATTTAAAATTTTGCATGTCAGAGGACGTTATCAAAAAAGTTGAAAAGACAGAATGGAAGAAAATATTTGCAAATTATATAGCTGATAAAAGTCTAGGTATCCAGAATATATAAATAATGCTTACAACTAAACAACGAAAAGACAAAGTACCCAGTTAAAAAATGGGCAAAGGATTTGAATTGACATTTTACCAAAGAAGATACACAGATGGCTAATACGCACATGAAAAGATGCCTACCATTAGTAGTCATTAGGGAAATTCAAATCAAAACCATAATAAGATACCACTTTACCCCACTGGGATGACTGTAATTTAAAAAGTGAAAAATAACAAGGATTGGCAAGGGTGTGGAGAAACTAGAATCCTGCGCTGCTGGTGAGAATGTAAAGTGATTCATTTGCTGTGGGAAACAATTGGCAGACCCTTAAAAATTTAAGCAGCAAGTTACCATATGACCCCCCAGTTCCACTCGTAGATGTATCCCAAGACAATTAAGACCATATGTCCACAGAAAAACGTGTATGTGATTGTTCATACCAGCATTATTCATAATACAAAAAAAAAAAAAACCAACCCAAATGTCTATCATCTTAGGAATGGGTAAATAAAATGTGATATGTCAATGCAACATTTTGGACTATTATTCAGCCATAAAAAAGAACTGAATAGTGATATGGGCTGCAACATGGATGACCCTTGAAAAATATTATGCTAAATAGAAAGAAACCAGGCACAAAAGGCCATGTATTTTACCATTTATATGAAATGTCCAGAATAGGCCAATCAGTAGAGACAGAAAGTAGGATTAGTGGTTGCCTAGGGCATTAATGGAGAGTGATGGGTATGGGGATTTCTTTTTGGATAATGAAAACATTCTGGAGTTAGATAATGGTAATTTTTGTACTATCTTGTGAATACATGTAAACCACTGAACTGTATGCTTTTTTACATGATGAAATTTATAGTATGTGAATTATTTCTCAGTGATTAAAAAAAAGTATTCTCATCTGCCTGGGTGGTAGCTTATTAACTTTTGTAATAGTCTAGATTAATTTACTGATAGTAGGTATATAGAATTATTGAGTGGGATAAGAATTGTTTCTGGTTGGGAGGGAGCTAAGATTTCATTATTGAGACAGAAGTATTAACCTGTGCACTATTTATAAAATAGAATTATCTTGACTCATCTTTGATTCAATGTGAGCTCTAGTGGCATCACTGTTTTTTACCTATGCCTATGAGGTAATTTTAGTCAATTCTTTCAAAAGGAATTTTGTTACAGAGATGAGGCTCTAACATTGTGGACAAAAAGATTGAGTTTAACCATTTGAATAATGCTGAGATTGAGGATCCCTTTTTAAAAAAAGACTCTTAATCTGTGAGTCATATTGGAAAATATTTTCTCTCTTGAGTGGGTGATTGAATGTTACTGTTCTAATATACTTAAGTGCCCAGATAACAATAAATTATAGGTATTAAATAGATTTATTTATAATGAGAAATAACCCTTTGAAAGATTCCCTCATGTATTTCATTACTTGTTAAATTATACCAGCAGCAATATAGACATTGGCCTACAAGGTGCATATTTAATTTAGAGTCTTGGGGTACTTACCTATTACTTAATTCAGTGGTCTTAGAAAATCACCCTTCCCAAGACATAGTCATTTGCATAACATTTTTCTTTATTGTATTCTCTGAGATAAAAATTGGCTGGATCTAACATAGCATTATAATATTATTATTAATTTGTATATGAAGGTGACAGTTTAGAAATATCTTTTATAAACTGAGATGAGTCTGACACTTGATTTTAAATTATTCAAATAGAATCTTTTTATGGAATTCTTTGGTGAATTTTCTCTCAACTTGAAGTTTCAGTGCACTACTCTGCTATAAGTTCGAGAATCTTTGCCTTTTACAACAGAGAGAGTTTTCCTACTCAGGTAAATCAGAGGGGGCTAGAGATCTCTACAGATGTTAGAGTTTTATATTTTGTACTTAATTGATACAGATAGCATACATCAGTTGGGTGAGCTTTGCTAACCTCTGGGCCAGACATACATGTTAGACATACATGTTCATCAATTATTTGACATGTTTCTGGGGCATTTACTTGCATACTATTGTATTAAATGCAGTGTTATGTACAAGGTTTTTAAAAACAAAGGCTCCTGTCTCCAGAGCCTTTTATAATCTACTGGTTAAGATCAACAAATATTTAAACAAAGAACCAGGAAGTTGATGCTGAATAATGTTTGAGTATAGATATGTTTTATATATATATATATATATGTATACACACACACACACACACACACACACATGCACTTTTTTTATTTCTCTTGAAATTACATGATTTTGTTTCATATGAGTCTCTCCAATTGCTATCTGTGTGACCATGGACAAATTATCTAACTTTCTCCCCAAGTTTTTAGTCTCTTCAGCTGTAAGATCAGGTGCTGAAGGCTGTTCCACATCAGGGTGAGGAGTGGGTAGGATGGAGTACAGTGCCTGCATAGGGCCACACACAGTAACAGCTCATTAAACGTGGCTTTCTCAGTCTTTGTTTTGTACATTAGTGAAGTAAGCCCCAAGGGAAATTATAATGAAGTTATTTTCATTATACAAAATATATATAGTATCTGAGTGGGTTACTTTGCCATTATAGGTTTAGGATAGTTGTTCTTGTGTAATATAGTGGGATTAGCTTTGCAGAAAGACAGACTTGAGCGGGTGCAAGAGCTGCCTGTGATATGATATGACTTGAGTGAGTTACTTAATACCTAGAAACAGATTGTCTGGGTTTTAATTGCAGCTATGCAACTTTAGGCCATTTACTTCACCTCTGTGTGCTTCAGTGTCCTCTCCTGTAACATGGAGATAGTTATATCTGTCTCAAAGTATTATTTTGAAGATTGAATGAATCAATGTATAAATCTGTGATAACAGTACCTGGCATATTATAAACTCTATAAAAGTATTTATTCAATAATATTTCTTGAGTGCCTACAACAGTCTAGACATGGGGTGATATACAAGATTCCTTATTCTTAGAAGGCATAATTGATCCCTTTTCCACTGTATTGTAAATTTCAGACCTCACTCAGCCTTTGTAGATAACAGTTTATTGTACTCAGAGTTTTTATTTATTTATTTATTTTATCATTTAGTAAAACCACTTGATGATTTGTGCTATTTTCTTTGCAAATGGTCTTTTGGAAGCTATCCTCTGTATATATTTTTCAGTTATACCAATTAAAAACATTTCCTTTTTACTGTAGCTGCCACTGCATATTTTGCTAGTGTCTCCTTCTGTCTGAAGGGTCATAGAAATACCTTTAGTGTGGGGATTTTTCTTACCAACACACTTGAACTTAGCAACTTGAAAGCACAGAGTTAGAAGTGACATCCTCTGTCAGACATTTCCTAGTGAAGCCTTCTAACATCATTGTCATTCAGTCCCAGTCTCAGGCATTCTGTCTCTGACTGCTGGAGTGTGACTTCCTGTGGCACTTTCCATTCTGGGATAGTAAAATCGGATAATAAACACTTGTTGAGAAGTTTGTGATTTGTTATTTTGAACATTACTGAAACAACATAATAACTAACTACTTGTGTTTTGGAAGCGAGATTGTCTGTGACATAATCATCACTGTGCTGGTTTACATTTGGAAGAATGTTGAAAAAGAAAAAGGCAGAGAGTTGGAACCCATTCTATTAAGTGAAGTATCCCAAGAATGGAAAAATAAGCACCACATGTACTCACCAGAAAATTGGTTT
>CM052440.1:59087138-59111376 GCA_028533085.1 Varecia variegata
ATGAAAGTTGAACACAAATGACAATTTCCTGATTAGAAGGTCTGACTCATCTTTTTAATAAGTAAGTAAACTAATTAATGACTGCCTGCTGCAAACTGGGAAAATCTAAAGTAAACGTGAATCTACTAACATTACAAATACTCAAGTGGGAATTTCTTTTCATTATTAATGACTGAATTTATGAAGAAATTGAGAATGTGATCCTTGGCATCTAAGAGAATAAGAATTCGTTACCCGTCTTTGGAATCTGTGTGCCGGATGCTATCGGCATGAGTTTCACAACTCTCATAAAGCACTTTTTCCCAAAAGAGACCTGCATGAAGAGTGGATTGCTTCTATTGACGGGAGGGTAGGGGAGGTGAGTACAGTGTCTATATCTAACTGTACTTGCTTTCTGCACGTGAGATATGGAGAACTTTGTCTGCATCTTTAGTATTATTGTCTTAATACCTTTTTTTTTAGCTTACAATATCAGAATGGCATTTTACCAGATTCTCAGAATTTACTCATTATTTGATTCCTATATTTTATTTTTAATATAATTTTCCTACTAATAAGCTTACATCTAATGAGCACATGCCAAGTACTGTGCTCAGTGCTTTACATGCTGCATTTTGTTTAATCCTCACAGTGTCTCTTTGATGGAAGTTCATAGTATTGGCTATTTTATGGATGAGAGGTGGGAGCTTAGGAAAGAAAAATGAAATTCACCAAAATGTCACTGTTGATAAAATACAGAACCAAAAACTCTTGCCCAGGTGTTCCTGAGTCACAAAGTCAAATATTGTTACTACTGTTTGTTATACCTTATATATTTAAAAAAAATTTTTTTGGAGAAAAAATAATTTTGCATTCTTACGTTTTCCCAGTGGACTTATGTAAAAACCTTTTGGTTTTATTTTAATCCTGTGTTGTTAATTTCAACTTTATATTAGGCATAATTCTCAACCTTGCCTGAACACTGAAATACTGGGAATCTAAACTAACAAAGAATGAAAACTCATAAAATCTGACTTTCTGAAGTGGGGCCTTACATCAGAAGCTTCCATGTGTTGCTAATATACAGCCAAGGTAGAGAACCATGGACTTAAAATAGCCTTTGGTGGCAAACTGCCACTTAGTGTAGTTTAGAGCAGGGGTTGTTAATTAGTGTGCATCTGCATCAGCTGGCGAGAGAGCTTGTTAAAGCACAGCTTGCTGGGTTCCATGCCCAGAAACCTAAATCAGGAGGTCTAAGGCAGGGCCTAAAAATTTGCATTTCTAACAAGTTTTCAGGTGATGCCAGTGCTGCTTTTTTGGTCTGCCCTTTGAGATCTTCTTCAGGGTTAGGTATCATTCTTTGAGAACCACTGATTTAATATCTCACTTTCTGAGTTCTTTTGGTTTAAGTGATCATCACGACCGCCTGCCTATCCAGATACACACCCACATAGCCTTTGTAAGCTGCCATTAAGGATTCCTGGGAGCCCCCCCCCCCCCCGCCCCAATGCCTGTACTAACCTTAAAGTGTGGTCATAGGTCTGGATGAGGAATTTGCTGTTGCTCACATGGAATAGCCTCAGATGAATTTCACTCTTTTCCTTTATCTATTCTGTGGACTATAATTGACTCATGTTGCTTCAGGTGTGATACTTCATACCATAGCTACAGCCCCCTTCTTTTTTTCTTTAATTCTTCAATACTTTTTAAAGAATCTTAAAAGATGAAACTTTTCCACCTATATTATTGCATATTGCAGGATTTTCTTCTTTTTAAGACTGAATAGTAAGTATTCCACTGTATGTACATACCACATTTTCTTTTTTCTTTTCTTTCTTTTTTTTTTTTTTTTTTGAGACAGAGTCTCAGTCTGTTGCCTGGGCCAGAATGCCATGGCATTAGCTTGGCTTACAGCAACCTCAAACTCCTGAGCTCAAGCAAACCTGCCTCAGCCTCCCGAGCAGCTGGGACTACAGGGATTCACCACCATGCCTGGTTACATTTTTCTGTATATTTTTAGTTGTCCAGCTAATTTCATTCTTTTTTTTTTTTTTTTTTAGTAGAGACAGGGTCTCGCTCTTGCTCAGGCTGGTCTCGAACTCCTGAGCTCAAAGGATCCTCCTGCCTCCACCTCCCAGAGTGCTAGGATTACAGGTGTGAGCCACCATGCCCAGCCATCCACATTTTCTTTATCCATTCATCTGTTGATGGACATTTAGGTTGTTTCCACATTTTGGCTTATGAATAGTGCTGCATTGAACATAGGAGTGCTAATATCTCTTCAAGACCCTGATTCCAATTCTTTTGGATAAATGTCCAGAAGTGGGATTGCTGGATCATACAGTCCTATTTTTGAATTTTTGGGGGAACTCCATAGTGTTTTACATCATGACTACATCATTTTGCATTTCCACCAGTAGTGTGCAATGGCTCCAGTTGTTCCACATCATCACCAACATTTATTATCTGTTGTTTGTTTGATGATAGCCATTCTGACAGGTGTGAAGTGGTATCTCCTTGTAGTTTTGATTTGCATTTCCCTGATGATTAGTGAAGTTTGACATTCAATAACCTGTTGGTTATTTGTATGTCATCATTGGAGGAGGAATGTCAGTTCAGATCCTTAACCTATTTTTAAATAAGGTTATAAGTTTTTTCACTATTGAGTTATAGGAATTCCTCATATACTTTGGAGATTAATCTCTTATCAGATATATAGTATGCAAATATTTTTCCCATTCAGTAAGTGTCTTTTCACTCTCTTGATTGTTTGCTTCCTTTGCTGTGCAGAAGCTTTTCAATTTAGTCCCACTTGTTGATTTTTATTTTTTGTTGACTGTACTTTTGGTGTAATAAATATTCACGAAATCATTGCCAAGACCAAAGTCATAAAGCCTTCTGTCCTGTTTTTTCTCCTAGGAGTTTTATAGTTTTGGGTCTTACGTTTAAGTCTGTAATCCATTTTAGTTTATTTTTGTGCATGGCATAAGATAAAGATCTAATTTCATTTTTTTGCACGTTGGTATCTGTGTCTTGAGGAAATTGTCCTTTCCTCATTGTGTATTCTTGGCACACTTGTCAAAGGTCAGTTGACTGTATACTGTGGTTTGAATGTGTCCCCTCCAAAAATCAAGTGTTGCCAATGTTCTAGTGTTAAGAGGTGGTCTTTTAAGAGGTAATTAGGCCATAAGGGTTTCTCCCTCATGAATGGGATTAAGTGTTTTTACAAGAGGTCTTTAAGGAGGGAGATTGGCTTTTTTTGCCCTTCCATTTTCTGCTATGTGAGGACACAGTGTTTTTCCTCTCCAGAGGATGCTGTGTTCAAAGTGCCGTCTTCGAAGCGGAGAAGTGCATCCTTCACCGGGTTCTAGTGCCTTGATCTTGGACTTTTTAGCCTCTAGAACTGTGAAAAATTATATTTCTGTTCTTTATAAATTACCCAGTCTTTGGCAGAGTTGTCCCCTTGGTATCCATGGAGGATTGGTTCTGGGATCCCTCTTGGATACCAAAATTTGCTCATGCTCAAGTCCCTTGTATAAAATGGCATAGCTTTTGCATGTAACTACTCACATCCCCCATATACTTTAAATTATCTCTAGATTACTATAATACCTAATACCATACAAGTGCTGTATAAATAGTTGTTATACTGTATTTTTTAATTTGCATTTTTTTTTGTTGTTGTATTGTATTTTTTTCCAAAAAATTTTTATCTGAGGTTGGTTAAATCCACAGAGAAACCACAGATATGGAGGGCCAAATGTATTTTCTTATAGCAGCATAAATAGACTAAAACATCGTATATGTGTTAATTTATTTCTGGGTGATCTATTTTGTTCCATTGGTCTATATGTCTGTCCTTATGCCAGTACCATACTATTTGGATTACTATAGCTTTGTAATATATTTTGAAAACAGGAAGTATGATGTCTCCAGCTTTGTTCTTCTTTCTCAAGATTGATTTTGCTTTTTGTGGTCTTTTGTGGTTCCATATGAATTTTAGAATTGTTTTTTCTACTTTTGTAAAAATGCCATTGGGATTTTGATCAAGATCACATTGAATCTGTTAGTCACTTTGAATAGTATGGACATTTTAACAGTATGTTCCAGTGCATGAACACAGAATGTCTTTCCATTTGTTTGTGTCTTTCCATTTGTCTTTCCATTTGTTTGTGTTAATTTGTTTCATCAGTGTTTTGTACTTTTCAGTGTACAAGTCTTTCCCTTTCTCAGTTAAGTTTATTCCTAGGTATTTTATTATTTTTGGTGTTCTTGTTAGTGGGTTGCTTTCTTAATTACCTTTTCAAATAGTTCATTGTTAGTGGATAGAAATGCAAGTGATTTCTAAACATTGATTTCGTATCTTCCCAGCTTTACTGAATTCATTTATTAGACCTAAAAATTTTTTTATGGAGTCTTCAGGGTTTTCTATATTTAAGATCATGTGGTCTACACATAGGGTCAGGTTTGCTTCTTTGTTTTTGATATGGATGCCTTTTACCTCTTTTTCTTACCTAATTGCTCTGGCTAGGACTCCCAGTACTATGTTGAATGAAAATGTCGAGAGTAGGCATTCCTACCTTGTTCTGAAATTTAGAGGAAAAGTTTTCAGCTTTTTACTGTTGTATTTGTGTTAGTTGTGAGCTTTTCATCTATGACCTTTAATATGTTGAGGTAATTTCCTTCTATTCTTAGTTTGCTGAGTTTTTTTTTTTTATCATGAATAGGTATTGAACTTTATTAAATGCTTTTTCTGCATCTGTTGAAATGATCATGTGGGTTTTTACCTTTCATTCTGTTAATGTGTTGGTCACGTTGATTGATTTTTGTATACTGAACCATACTTGCATCCCAGGGATAAATCTCATTTGGTCCTGGCATTTGATTCTTTTAATGTACTCTAGAATTAGGTTGCTAGTATTTTGTTGAGGATTTTTGCATGTTTGTTCATCATAGATATTGACCTGTAGTTTTCTTTTCTTGTGATATCTTTGTCTGGCTTAAGTATCAGTGCTGGCCTCATAAAGTTAGTTTGAAAGTGTTCCCTCATCTTCAATTTTTTGGAACAGTTTGAGAAAGTTTGGTACTAACTCTTCTTTAAATGCTTTGTAGAATTCATCTGTGACAATGTCTGGTCTGTCCTTTGTTGGGAGGTTTTTGATTACTGATTTAAATTCCCTGCTAGTTATAGTTCTGCTCAGACTTCCTGTTTCTTTCTGATTTAGTCTAGGTTGTTTGTTTGTTTCTAGAAATTTATCCCTGTCTTCTAGATTATCTAGTTTGTTAGCATATAATTGTTCATAGTAGTCTATTGTGATCCTTTTTATTTCTGTGCTATTAGTGGTAATGTCTGTTCTTACATTTCTGATTTTGTCTATTTGAGGCTTTTCTCCTTTTTCTTAGTTTAGCTTAGGGTGTGTTAATTTGGTTCCTTTTCAAAAAACCAATTCTTAGTTTTGTTGATTATTTTTTACTATTTTTTGTTTCATTTATTTCTGCCCTAACCTTTGGTATTTTCTGCTAACTTCGGGCTTAGTTTGTTCCTCTTTTCTAGTTCCTGGAGGTGTAAAGTTAGCTTGTTTATTTGAGATCTTTCTTATTTTTTAATATAGATGTTTATCCCTGTGAACTTCCCTTTTATTACTGCTTTTGCTGCAACCCATAAGTTTTGATAGATTATATTTTTGTTTTCATTAATCTGAAGGTATTTTCTAGTTTCCTTTTTGATTTCTTTTTCAACCCAATGGTTTAAGATTGTGTTGTTTAGGCCGGGCGCGGTGGCTCACGCCTGTAATCCTAGCACTTGGGAGGCCGAGGCGGGCGGATTGTTTGAGCTCAGGAGTTCGCGACCAGCCTGAGCAAGAGCGAGACCCCGTCTCTACTAAAAAATAGAAAGAAATTATCTGGCCAACTAAAAATATATATAGAAAAAATTAGCCGGGCATGGTGGCGCATGCCTGTAGTCCCAGCTACTCGGGAGGCTGAGGCAGTAGGATCGCTTAAGCCCAGGAGTGTGAGGTTGCTGTGAGCTAGGCTGACGCCATGGCACTCACTCTAGCCTGGGCAACAAAGCGAGACTCTGTCTCAAAAAAAAAAAAAAAAAAAAAAAGATTGTGTTGTTTAATTTCCACATCTTTGTGGATTTCAGTCTTCTTAAGTTTGTTAAGACTTGTTTGGTAGCCTGAATATGATCTTTGCTGAAGAAGGGTCTGTGTGCCCTTAAAAAGATGATGTATTCTGTTGCTGTTAGGTAGAATGTTCTGTATATGTCTGTTAGGTCCCTTTGGTATGTAGTATTATTCAAATCCGCTGTTTCCTTCTTTCTCTTCTATATGGATGTTCTGTCCATTATTCACAGTGTAGTATTGGAGTCTCCTATATTATAGTATTTCTCCCTTCAGTTCTGTCAAAGTTGCTCTATATATTTAGGTGCTCTGATGTTTGAGACATATATATATTTGTAATTGTTATATCTCCCTGGTGGGTTGATCCTTTTATCATTATAAAATGTCCTCTTTTGTCTCAGGTGACAGTTTTTGACTTAAAGTCTATGTTATTTGATGTAAGTAAAGCCACATCTGCTCTCTTGATTAGCATTTGTATGGAATATCTTTTTTCATCCCTTTACTTTCAGCTTATGTGTGTCCTTAAACCTACAGTGAGTTTTTTGTAGACAGCATGTAACTGGGTAAAGCTGGCATTTAAAAAATTTTTCATTGTGGTAAAATACATATAACATAAAATACCATCTTAACCATTTTTAAATTACAATTAAGTAATATTAAATACATTCACGTTGTGGTGCAACCATCATCATCATCATCCATCTCTAAAATTCTTTTTATCTTGCAAAACAGAAACTCTGTACCCATTAAACCCTGTTTCCCCTTTCCCTGAGCCTCTGTCAACCACCATTCTACTTTCTGTCTTTATGAATTTGATTGCTTTAGGTATCTATAAAAGTATGTTATAAAGTATGACATGCTTTATGTGTGTGTCATAAAAAGGATGTCAAAACTATAAAGTATGTCAGATATCTCGTTTATGCTTTTGTGAATGGTCCTAGATACCAGTTACTTTAACAGTTAGCAAATTGTCTTCTTCATGTTAACATTTCTCAGGGAAAGAGAGAGTGGAAGATAGAAGTGTTAAAAGTAACAGATTCTTTTCAGCAAGAAGTTCTTCAATTAAAAAAAATTTAC
This sequence comes from Varecia variegata, assembly GCA_028533085.1. Classification (NCBI taxonomy): domain Eukaryota; kingdom Metazoa; phylum Chordata; class Mammalia; order Primates; family Lemuridae; genus Varecia; species Varecia variegata. The sequence continues at coordinate 59,094,320 of CM052440.1, forward strand.
ATTAGTATTTACTTCTAAAAATACCTGTCATTCATTGTTTCCTGTAGAACAATGGTGCTATTTTATTTTAACCACTTAACCACATAGAAAGGTATAGCATAAGGCCAAGCACATGGACTCTGGATTCATACAGCCTGGTTTCTAATTCTGATTGTCTTATTTATTAGTAAATTGCTTAATCTCTGTAGGTCATAAGTCAGCTTGCTAAAGTCATTTTTTAGAATTTTATTTTTAAAAAATTTATCTTTAAAAAGTATTAAAGTAGTAGATATCCAAGTGCTAAAGAATTCAAATAGTTCTAAAGGCTTATAATGCTAAAATAGCAGTTTCCAACCTGTCTTACTTCCTATCTTCCTGGCCCACAGGGACAAAGGTTTCACTCTCTTTGGGAGATATTCACCCTCAAATATAAAGTAATATCTTTATGCTATTATTTTTTTTGACTCATCCCAGTTTTAAATGGTATTCATTTTCTACTGCTATAGGAAATGAGGATTTAGCTAATAGATGTGGATTTATAGTAATGCCATACCATTCACATCCCTACCTCTGCCATCACAACATATATTTATTGCTTATGAGTTCTGTAATCACTGTTTATATTGTTAGGACTCTGTAACTTTGCTTTACTGCAGAAGTAAGTAGTGTACTGTGATTACATTTTCTAAAGCCTTCCTTCTAGGCTTTGTCTTTTATTAAAAAAATAAGCTATTTATTTTAGAGCTGTTTTAAAATTATAAAAATTGCAAAGATAGTATAGAGAGTTCCCATTTGCCCTGCACCCAGTTTCCCTTATTATTAACATCCTACATTAGTATGATAATTTTGTTATAATTAATGAACCAATATTTATGCATTATTATTAGCTAAGTCTCATGATTTTATTCAGATTCATTTGTATTTACATAATGGACTTTTTTCTGTTCCTGGATCTTATCCAAGATCCCACATTACCTTTAGCCATCGTGTCACCTTAGACTCTTCTGGATTGTATTTGTTTTTTTCTTTTGAAAGATGTTTTTATTACTGCTTCAGTCTCACTGCTCATTATTGGTCTGTTCAGGAGTTCTGTTTCTTCCTGATTGAGTCTTGGGAGGTTGTGTGTTTCCAGAAATTTGTCCATTTCCTCTAGGTTTCTGAGTTTATGTGCACAGAGATTTTCATAGTATTAATATTTACAGATGATATTTTGTATTTTTTTTTTTGAGACAGAGTCTCGCTTTGTTGCCCGGACTAGAGTGAGTGCCATGGCGTCAGCCTAGCTCACAGCAACCTCAAACTCCTGGGCTTAAGCAATCCTTCTGCCTCAGCCTCCCGAGTAGCTGGGACTACAGGCATGCGCCACCATGCCCGGCTAATTTTTTCTATATATGTTTAGTTGGCCAGATCATTTCTTCCTATTTTTAGTAGAGACAGGGTCTCGCTCTTGCTCAGGCTGGTCTCGAACTCCTGACCTTGAGCGATCCACCCGCCTTGGCCTCCCAGAGTGCTAGGATTACAGGCGTGAGCCACCGCGCCCGGCCGATATTTTGTATTTTTGTGGTATCAGTTGTAATATCTCCTTTTTCATTTCTGATTGAGCTTATTTGGGTCCTTTCTCTTCTATTCCTGGTTAATGTAGTGAGAGGTCTATCAGTTTCATTTATCTTTTCAAAGAACCAACTTTTGGTTTCATTGATCCTCTGTATTTTTTTTTTTCATTTCATTTATTTCTGCTCTGACCTTAGTTATTTCTTTTCTTCTGCTGGTTTTGGGTTTGGTTTGTTCTTCCTTTTCCAGTTCCTTGAGATGTGTCATTAGAGTGTTAATTTGTGATCTTTCTGTCTTTTTGATGTAGGCATTTAAGGCTGTGAAATTTCCCTTTATGAGTGCTTTTGCTGAGTCCTATAGATTTTGGTAGCTTGTGCCCCTTTACTGTTCAGTTTAAGGAATGTTTTGATTTTCATTTTAATTTCATTATTGACCCAGTAATCATTCAGCAGCAGGTCGTTTAATTTCCATGATTTTGTGTAGAATTGAGTGTTTTTCTTGTAGTTGATTTGTAGTTTCATTCCATCATTATCACCATTTTGAGAATTACTCCAACCTCCAGCCTACCACCTGAATTGTCTGGAAAATCTGGGTGTATACTCAGTCCACAGGGTGGGAGACAAGTGGGAACTGCATCTTACTGACCCATTGCTATCATGGAACCCACTACCACTGAGATGGGCTTTCTGATTTCTGTCCAGGTTGCAAAGATGTTTTACCTGGCTACCATGGTATGTTAGTTTCCTATGGCTGCCATAGCAAATTACTACAAATTTAGCAGTTTGAAACAATTCTGGTTTATTATATCACACCTCTGCAGGTTAGAAGTGCAGGGTGTCTTGACTTCTTTCTTTGCTTGTGTTTCCAAAGTCCAAAATCCAAGTGTTGGCAGTCAGCCTAAGCTCTTATCTGGAGACTCTGGGTGGGGGGCGGGGAATGTGCTTCCAGGCTCCTTCAGGTTGTTGGTAGAATTCATTTCATGCAGTTTTAGGATTTGAGATAACTGTCTTCTTGCTGAAGTTCATTCTCAGCTTCCAGAAGCCACACGTGTTCTTGGTTTGTGGTCCCCTTCTTCCTTCGTCAAAGGCAGCATGGTAAGTTGGGTCCTTCTTACTCTCCAAGTGCCTCTGACCTTACCTTCTGCCTCATCTCTCTTGCCCGTCTTCTGCACCTCTCTTACGACTCTTCTGCCCTCCTCCTCTGCTCTTAAGGGCTCAGATGAGTAGATTGGGCCTACCCAGATAATCCAAGAAGACACTATCCCTATTGTAAGGTCCAAAACCTTAATCACATGTTCAACATCCCTTTTGCCATGTGGCGAACAAAGATATGACAGATAACAAAATAAAGGCTAGTAACTGTGAAGATTCCAGGGATTAGGACATGGAAATCCTTGTTGCAGAGAGGCCAGTACCTCTGCCTACCACACCAGGTTACAGTTCTTTTTGGGTCATACTCCCAGACTCCATATTGTGCAACAGCCAGTCCTGAGGCACCTCCTGCAGTAGCCACACATTCTGCTCTTCTGAGCCTTCTCCATAAACTCTCAAATCCTGGTGTTGAGCACGGGCCACTAGTCTAGGTGTTTTTCTTCCTGGGAGTGAGTGTTTATATCAAAGATCTTGTTTCATATCCCTACCACTAGGCTTTTGTCAGGAGACCTCCTGGTCTGCTATGAAAACATCTCCCTGCACGTGTTTCCCTAATTTTACCACTCAGGGGCCGAGAAAGAGGTCTTGGTTTGCTGGCTCTCAAAACCTGCCACCTTATGTGGGTATATTTCCTTCCTCCCTATGAATGAGCTGTGTGTGACAGGGATGGAAACTCCCCCAGGGAACTGTTGAGTGGATTAAATGAAGCAGGGTATGGGAAGCAGAGCGATGAGGTGTGGTTATGAGCATAGGCTCAGAAGTCAGAGTGCCTGGACTCAATGTCCATTTCTGTTGCTAAGGAGCTGGGTGACCATTATTAATTACTTAACCTCTCTTTGACTCAGTTTCCTCATCTGTAAACTTTATTGTGTTGTTATAAGAATTAAATTAGTGAATATATCTAAATGGCTTAAAACAGTGCTAAGCATGCAATAATCACACAATAAATTATCGTCATTTGCATAAGTACAAGGAGCAGAATAAGATGGTGGTTAAGGATATTACATTGAAATTAGGCTACCTGGGCTTAAATTCCATCTCCACCAATTACTTACTTTGTGTCTTTGGAAAAGTTAAACTTTCTGTGTTCTCGTTTCCTTATCTGTAAAAAGGGAATAATAATAATTATTCCCATTTCTTAGAATTTTTGTGTGTGATATTATATAAGATAATGAGAAAAAATTCTGGTACTTTGTAAGTGCTTAATTATAGATTCAGTATGTTTCTTTAAAAAAAACCCTACAGTGATGCCTATTGAGGGTTTCTTCTCTTTGGAGAGGACTATATGTATGTGTATGTATATATATCTCAGGGGTTAAGGCATATTAGGGATGTCATTAGTCTCTTCAACAATCCTTCTTAATATAGAAGCCTCAAATTTATCTGTCCCACTATGCAGCATGCCCAAGGCTTAGATATATAGATTCAAGAACCTTTGAAGATATTTGCCTACAGGGCAACTCTGACTTTCAAGTTTTGTTAATGCTATCAGTGCCCACTCACTGTTTGGTTAAATGTTGTTTTTGTCTCTCTTCCTTGGTCCTTGGAGATAACCATTACTTTCTTAAGAAGCTAGTACTGCATTACAAATAATATGTGTTGGAATTTATCTGAGATTCTAGTTGTTGGGGTAATTCATATACTATTCTGGTTGAAGCAGAAGTTGAAACTAGCATTATTGATAAGCCCCTGCTCAATGAGCATTGCTTCTTTAAAAATGAACTTTATTCCTGATTATATATAACTGTTTTAGTTTACAGAATTTTATTTGGTGAATTATGTCTAAGTGTCCATGTTTAGAGTAGTGGTTCTCAAACTTTTCTCTCTGTCCCTCTGCCATTATGATGCATCATTATTCACTGGTGTTGAGGGTAGAGGTGGAGCTCAGAGCACGGCATTGAGCCCGTGGGCTGATACGCATGTTAAGGGAGGCCCCTCCCCACTTAAAAATCGCAGACCTGACTTGTTGATCCCTAGTTTGTGTTATAAATAACCATGCTTTACACTGCAGATTGGCATCTCCTGTGGTCTATTTTCTGCTCTGTGCTGCTCAATTCCTGTATAGAGGAACGACTTCTTTTTTTCTCTGTTAAATCATTGTGTGGGTCTATAAATGTTCAAGCATAGTATAATATATCACCACAGTTCTATTTGATCCAGTCTATTTTGAGGCATGCATTTTTTGGAAAGTTGTCACTTTTTTAAGTTAATTTTTATGTTATCCTGGATTACTGCAGCTTTCAGAGACCAGGAATTAGACAAATACTGACGTGAGAAGTTGCAGAATGAATGAGCTGATTCTAACTTGTATCAAGTCAGGCAGCCATCTTTGAAGAAAAAGATCAGAATCTCTATATGAGCCATATAAGACAGAAATATTTCCCACCCCAGTGTCCACCCTACAAAAAGTTTTTCCTCTGGTGGCATACTAGTAAGTTGCATCATTGTGTAACCTGAAAGTGTTCATTGTGACGCACGGTCTTCTGAGGTGTTTTTTATGTATGGTTAATTGTGTTTTTACCATCAGAAGAGTTTGAAATAGGTCCTCTGGGAATTTTAGTTCATTAGTAATGCCCCAGTGTATGTTGCTAATGGCTTGCTGTTGGTGAAAAAGTAGATAGAATTTTAATAAAATGCTATTGGAACTGCTAGGTAGACTGATAAATGGTTTTAAGAGCTGTCTTTGAACTAGTATCAGACATTCATCCATTATAAAAGCAGTAGAATCACTTACTTGTTTTTAGAATGTAATTCCCCCTCTGCCCAATTTTCAGATAAGCTTAAAAACTCGTATGTATAAAGTGATAGAATAAACAAATATTTATTTGCAAGTCACAAATATATTTTATGCCGTTTAAGTCATTTTTTGGAATAAAGGGAGGTATAAATAAAGGAATGACAAAAAGAAATTATAATAACTATTACTGGAAAGAACAAAAAGTTTCTGTCTTTAGCAGTTTGTTACAAAAACCTTCTAGGAATTTTATTCTTGAAATTGTTAACACATGTTTACTTTTTAGTGATGCTGCTCCAGATTAAGAACCATTGTGATTTGTAAGGTTGGGTACCTAATAAACATGTCAGCTGTTTAGGCTCAACAACTGTTTCAAGTATTCCAACTCAATTTAGTAGAGAAGAATCATCCCACAAACTTGTGGTTTACTTAGTATGAAATGGATATTTGTGAGTATTGGTTAGTGAAATGGGGTAAGATAAATAAATGGCTATGATTCCATATGTTGTTTCATGTTGAAAGTGTTTCAGTGTTTCAAGTATTCAAACTAGGTGTTTTCCTCCTGAAATTATATTGTTTTGCTGAAATAGTGTGAGCTGAAGATGGATGTGTGAATACATGTGAACAAAATTTCAAACTAGGTAGTTTCAATCATCTAATGAACATTTAACTATTTTTTATTTGCTTTTTGTTTTTATGTATAGTTTTCTGAAAACAGCATTCAAATTGTACAATGAACAAGCCTTGAAAATATTTTACTTCTAACTGTATAATATAGTACTTAATAAACTTAAACTTTATAAAGATACAAATCTCTAGCTGTAGTCTCAAAAGGAAGAGAAAAATGCAAAAATATTGATCATTAACAAATATACATGTTTAATTCTATTTTCAATACTTATTTGACATGTAATGATAAGATTTTATCTTCATAAAAGCTTTTTAATGAACTACAGACCTCTAAGTCAGATAAATGCTCCATATAACATTGTTTTTTTCATTTTGCATCCAAAAATGGTTTTTATTCATTTGGAAAAAGAAAAAAGAAAGAAAAATAAGACAAAGATGTCTATTCATGGACTTCTTCCCCTTCCTGCTGCAATTCCTTCTCAGATCCAGGATTGGACTCTGGCAGGGCCAACAGTCCTCTCATATGAGGTCAGTGGCCTTGAGGGGCATGTCCTCAATGGATGTGTTGTAGACAGTCTCCATGTCCCAGAAGGTCCTCCTGTCTTGTTCTGTCACTATGTTGGTAGCCACACCCTCATGGTCAGAATATTCACTGTGGCTGATCTATGGATGCTCTTTTCCCTGTTGATGGGAAAGTCGTGGTTGATGACTGAAGCAGCCTGCTGCACATCAGTGCCTCTGACCCATGTCAAGAAAGATGACACCTTCAGCATGTGGATGGGGAGACAGGGGACATACTCTGTCCAGAAGGGACTTGGGCATATAGGTAGGCAGTCAAAGGTCAAAAGGAAACATCCTCTCACCCACACAGACCTTGGGCATGCCAGATTTTATCCCAAGTTGCTGTATTCTTGGAGAGGGGATCACCTTGGAAGAGCATACTATTTAATATCTATGAGTGAATCTAATAGGTAAAAAGACAGTAATATCCTTCCCTAGAAAGTACTGTAAGGTCACTAACGTAATAGTCTATAACGATTTTCTTACCTACAGCCTTGTGTGATCCTTTTAAGCTCTAACTATCAGTTTCATGTTTCTGCTGTAGGTATCGTCAACCTACTCACTTAGCCATAGGACTTAACCAAGAACCAGGATCTCTCATTGATGTTTCATCACTTATTTTTTGTGTTAGTTGTATTTGTGTTACATATTTCTTGAAACCTCTTTAAATTCTTGTGTGTGTGTAATAAGGTAGATAAAAGTAAAATGTCACTGTATAAAAAATGCTAACAGCCAGGAGAAAAGGAGCAGCACGCTCCATATTACATCTGTGATGATCATTTGAGGAAAGTTTACCGTTGGTCTATGGAGAAGTGTGCGGCTTTTCCTGATTTTGAGACCTGAGATCCAGTTTGCCCTATTAGTCCTTACAGAGAGACGTTGGGATATAGTAGGTGGACTCATCAGCAAATTCTTTGAATAGTATAACTTCGGTTCTCTGTTTTCATATTATACTTAAAGCTCAGTTTGAAAAAATAATATTTTGAGTAAAATTCTAAATGATATATGATTTATTCATTCTCATTTAATTTTTTTTTAGCAAGATATAATTCATGTACCAAAAACTTCACCTTTATTCTTTAAATAGTATAAATTTTATCCTTGGATCAAGCCTGGCTATCAGTAGGTTGTATATTTGGTTCACATACTTTTGGCCCATCAGAGATTTTTGCCTTTTTCAACTAACAAAATATCATTATTTCTCTGGCGTTTACAGAGAGTGAAAAATAGCTTTATGAAATTCTTTCCTTCTTCCTTCCTTCCTTCCTTCCTTCCTTCCTTCCTTCCTTCCTTCCCCCCTCCCTCCCTCCCTCTCTTTCTTTCTTTTTTTTTTTTAGAGGCATATACGCTATACTCAGCCATTTCATACAAATCAGAATCCTCACACATGCTAGGAATTTTTGTAACCCTGCTCTGTGCCGTCACCCATATTAATTAATACCTTTTAAAATCTCTTCTACATGTTCACGTTCCTCAGTGGACTTTGAACTCTTCAAGGGGATTGATTGTGTCATATTATTATTAGAGTCTCAAGGACCTAGGAGAGTTCCTGGCTCATGAAATGTGCTCACTTATTTTGCTGCTTGAAAGAATGAATGAATGAAGGTAATTTTTCTTTTTTTAAGACTTTCATAGGAAATTCTATAACCTCATTCATTCATTTCATGCTTAATAATATATATTGTTTACATATTTATTTTTGTTGCTCTTTGGGCCCATCTCTTGGACTATTTTCAGCTGTGATAGGCAAGATCTCATCTTTGTGTTTGGGATCAAGAGGAATGTATAGTACAGACTTTGAAGTCAAGCAGAGCTGGGTGTGATTGTGGCGTTGCCTTGTTGTTAATGTGGGGTGTTGGATACATTATTTAACCTCACTGTTGTATCTTCGTTTCTACTAAGTATGAAATAGTAGCCACTACATAGAGTAGTTGGGAGGATTGCATGAGACAGTACACATGAAGCCCTTAGCCTGGCATCTAGTAAGTGCTCAATACTACAAGTTTTTATTGTGGTTTATATTCAGATAGTTGGTTTGCTCTTCATGTTAAATAAGCCTGTGTTTTTTAACCTAATGATTTTAAGGTCCAGTGGTTTAGTTATTCTCCTTAGTTTCAGTTGTTAGCTGAAGAAATGTTTCTAGCCTAGTGAAAATGTGGGTGGTAGATCAGTAAGATCATCTAGTTGAGAAAATCATCTAGTTGCTAGGTTAAATTTTTGCTTCATATTACTAATTATGGGAATTATTATTTTTTGCTTTGAAATTTTATGATGTTTACCCAGTTATTAAGCCTAGTGAAATAAATTCTCAACAAAAATGCTGCTTCTGAAATTTTCATTGAGATGATTGACATCTTAGAAATGTTATATGTATTGAAGAAGTGGTCAGAACTATTTTTATTTCAGACCAAATTCACTTTGCCATTATGTGCAGAATTTCAGCAAATCTAATTTTATTTATAGACTTCTACATCCCAGTGGTGCTAAGTGAATTTTGCAAGATTGTAGTTTCAGTGCCTTGAATGTCATTAAGTCCCAAGAATAAAGAGTGCTGACTTTAGATGTCAGAAGACCTGCATTCTCATTCTGATTCCCTCAGTTATTAGTTTGTGACCTTGAGCAAGTCATTTAACTTTACCGAGTTTCATTTTCTTCATCTTTTCCTGTGTTCTCTACCTCAGAGAGTCATTGGGAGTGTGAAATGAGAAAATATGTAAGAACGGTGAAAACTATGGAAGTGTAAGATATTATTTTTTGTATAAGGCAATTTTCAGACAAGATTATAACATATAAGCTAAGACAGTAAAAATACAGCTACTCACGTGAGTTTTATTTGAAATCAGCTTCAGAAATATTCAGGAAGTATTTTTAATGAATTTTTATAGCTCCCTTTGAAAGAGAATTTGCGAAGTTGCATAATGGCTTGTTATTTGTTTACCCCTCCCTAGCATTTGCTGGCAGTTTGGATGTTAGCAATGTAGTTCTTTTTGTTAAGGCCCAGTTTGGGGAAATGCCAAAGTCAGCAGATAGGATTGAGGAAAACTTTCAGAAAACAGCTGAACACACTAGGTTTATCTTTTAAGTATGTGAGTCCAAGAGACTTCTGTTTCCTCAGCCATGTTGATATTTATGTATGTTAGCACAATTTCTCCCAAGTATCCCTTACTGTCTCTTCTCTTGATGAGGACCTGGAGCTTTTGGACATTGAGTAATGAATGTGTTGCAGCCTGTGTGTGGAACTAGTTGGCCAGTCAGAATTTTTAGTGCTTACTGTTGCACTGAGATTAAGTAGCAAGTGGAGTTTATGTACTGAATTGTGTCCCATACAAATTCATATGTTGAAGTCCTAACCCCGAGTTAGAATGTGACTGTATTTGGAGTTAGGGCCTTTAAAGATGTAATTAAGATTAAATGAGGTCATATGAGCGAGCGCTAATTCACCATAACTGGGTCCTTATAAGAAGAGAAAGAGACACCAGGGGTTTGTGCACAGAGGAAAGGCCCTTGGGGGACTCAGCGGGAAGGTGGCCATCTTCGGGCCAAGGAGAGAGAGGCCTCCAGGGAAACCAAGCCTGCCAACACCTGGATGTTAGACTCGTAGACAGAACTGTGAGAAAGTAAATTTCTGTTGCTTAAGCCACCCAGTCTTTGCAGCACTGGCAAACAAATACATGGAGAATCCTGGGTGCTTAGCACTCCGGATGTATGTATTGGCCACTGGGATTGTAAGAAGCAAGCCCCTATGATCTTCATGTAAATTCAGTTTCAATTTGAATTTAGTAGAGGTTCACAAATTTTATAGCTTGTAATTTTTTTTTTTTTTTGAAGGTAGAAGTGATGGCAAAGCTACTTTTGGTATAGAAAAGATAAGGAGGGCAATATTTAAGATAGTCCATTTATATGCTTACTTTTATAATGTTGATAATTTGATATACCTTTCCACTCTTAAAAATCTGGAGGACTTAATACAAATGGCTTAAAATATCTTTAAGAGAGATGCACATGTTCTTATTCATATGTGGGAGCTAAAAACGGCCTCGTGGGGATAGGAAGTAGAAGGATGGTTACTAGAGGCTGGGAAGGTAGCAGGGTAGGGGATGAAGACAGGTTGGTCAAGGGATACAAAAATACAGTTAGTTAGAAGGAATAAGCTCTAGTGTATGAAAGCGCAGTAGGGTGACTATAGTTAACAGTAATTTATTGTATATTTCAATACAGTTAGAAGATTTGGAATGTTCCAGACACAAAGAGATGATAAATGTTTGAGATGATGGATATCCCAGTTCCCCTGATTTGATCATTACACATTGTATTCATATATCAAAATATCACATGTACTCCATAAACATACAATTATTTTGCAATAAATTTTTTTTAAAGAAACCATGTAAATTCTTCTCGTAGTTGTTTTTTTTGTTTATTTTAAATCATGGTGCTTTCCCATATTACTTAACTGACACTGAGTGTTGTTCTGATGTTAATATTAGTGAAACAATCTAATTTACGTATGAATTTTTGGGAAAAATAACCCTCATCCATTAATACTTTTTAGTTGGCTCAATTTTGATTTTCAAACATTGAGTCCTATTGCTATGCCTATTCATTAAAATGGCCATTTTATAGACAAGACAATGGTACTATCTTTTTATGTATGGGGTAATACTGTTGTAAAATGCTCCCACATGTATCATCTCAACTCATCCTCTCAAAAACCTGTTGAAGTTAGCATTACTATTTTAATTTTCAGGTGACGAAATGATTCCCAGAGAAGTTAAGGTACTTCTCAGAGTCACACAGTAAATTCATGGATCCCATGTTTCCTGACACCCCATCCTGATCTCTTTTTCTGTTTATTATGCCCAAGTAGACCACAAGCTCAAGGACTGAGAAGTGCATTTGACGTGTATGCAAGAGTACGTGTGTACGTGTGCCTTTGTGTCTGTGTGTTGTGTGTGGTGTGAGACAGAATGTATATTTCCCTTGTTTCTAGTTCCTCCTTTTTCTGTTCTGGTAATTTTGCAGCAAGTATTTTATTATGGTGATATGTGTGTGTTTTCTTTCTTTTTCTGTCTTCTGTGTGTGTGTACACATATGTATGTGTAGCAACATAAAAATACAGCTTGAAGCAGTGAGATTAGTTCTTATTATCTGTAAGTTTGTTAGTGGGGTGGGTTTAACTTTTAGCTGAAAAAAAATTTTTTTGGATGTCTACAGTTGTTACTTCTCATTTCAGTAGATACCAGAATCTGTTTATTAAAGTTAAAGGATGGGACTTGACTACATCATAATCAGTTTCTCTAGAAAAACATCACATGTGGTTTTCAGTCTCCTAAGTTGTCTAACAGTTTAGGAAGGTTATGTGTTAGTATTCAGATAACTATTAAGCTAGCTCATTGTTCTGCAGACCTAATGCTGAATCCCTGTCTTTCACGTTTCCTAGCAACTGACTCACATGTGCAAGATGCAGACATAAAGCCATCAGGGACCTGCTCTGCATCTCTCAAACAGCATCTGAGAAGTGGTACCCAGACTACATTGTTTCTCTTCACAGTTTCTACTAAAAGCTTGCCTTTTACATTTATTAGCTTCTAAAATAGGATAGTCATAAAAGATACGCATGAAAAATTGAGTAGTGACGATAAAATATTAAAGTCAAATTATTGGAAATTTTTATCAGTAGTAGTTTTTCTTGAATAGTCGTTCCTATTTATGTATATCTTGAACTGATGGTCACTGTTATAAGAAGATGAAATAAATTCTGTTTTATATTTGAGAATTAAGATCTTTGTTATTATAAGGTTATTCCTCCTCTTAGATGCCTAAGTACTTCATAATTGCAAGATAAGATGCATCTTCAGGATTTTTTTTTTTTCTTAAAGGAGGGCAATGTACCTTAAATGTAATATTAATATATATGTACACATACACACACACACACACACACACACACACACAATTGGCAAATTGAAGCTTTGTGAGCTAAGTGATAAATTTCATTTTGGTTAAGGAAACAAAAATAACAATACCCAGCCCAAGTGTTTCTTCATGAGAAATTGGTAGTAATTTGATGATGTTCTAACACATTTTAAAAATAGAAACTATATGAATTTGTAATTTTATGCATTATATTTTTATTGTCCTTTAATCATACTGCTTAATTTTGGTGGTCCAAAATGTAAAATATAATGACCTATACCTTAATAATAATACTACTAAGAATGTATGTCTTAGAAAATATTAGTACTCTAAACTTGTTGAGCTTTTTGGATGATAAGAATCTTAAGGGTCATCTCTTCCATTCTTGACTGTTACTCTGCCATTTGCAGAATAACAGTAATTGACCCTAGGAAAGAACATGAAAAGGAAGGAAAAGAGTGATCAGGGAAAGTGGCAAAATAGAGAAAAGTGAAAACTACAAGGAAAGATGAAGAGTGATTGAAGGAAAATGGCTCTGACCAGTAAAAGGCTGCTACATCTTTCTCTCTACCATCTCTATAAAGTAATATTCTCTTTTTCTCCTGCCCGTTACTGAGTTTGCTAATCAGGTTAGCACCTATCAGGGAGGGGGAAGTAGTGTTATCCATGGAATATGCAGAGTGAAGATAGAATAAGGGTAGAAAGCACAGCGTAGTCACTTGGGTCCTTAAGTGTGAGCTGAACACCAATTTTCATCATATATAAAAGGAAGGCTTGGACTAGATCAGGTCTTTCCTAAGAGTTAGTCAGTGGGACTAGTCCACAGAGAAGTTTTCTTTGATTTGTAGCCAACTTAGAAAACTAAGTTTTGTTTTAATCTGGTTTATCATGTAGTCTTAAACTTCATGGAGTTCAACCAAGAAAGATTTTCTTTTTCTCTAGTCATTACACCCATCTACGCTTTGTAGAACTGCCCAGCATTTCCATTTCTCACAGATTGCAGAGTTCTCAAATTCTGTTCTTCCTTTTTTGTAAGTCCATTTGCTTCAAAATTTCCGTTTCATATCTGAGTTAAAGCTTTTTCCTTCATCTCAAATGAGCTCCAAGTGGCATCTTTGTCCTGCCTGTTCAAGACACTTTAGTGCTCTGCTCTCACTTCCCTCTTCAATGTCCCCCCCACCCCCCATCCTCCACTGCCTTCACACTCCAGCTATCTTTCCTACTGAAGCAGACACAGGGGAGATCAGCCAGGATGCCTCACAAGTGCACGTTGAGCTTGGCAATGAGATGTTGGTCCCTCCCAGTCATGCAGGCGCCTCCCATCTTTATGGATGATCTTCTGGATCCTTATTGATTGGCTTGGGATGTGAGGAGCAGCCCTCTTCTCACATGGGTGCTCTCTTTAGAATGTAGGCTACTTAATTGCCCCTTTGTCCTCCACTGCTTTGGGTGCTATTCACAGCATCAATTTAGGGCAATAAAAATATGTCTTAGAGGTATCCATGTAACAAAAACATTTGTACCTCCTTAATATTTTGAAATAAAAAAAGAAATAGAATATTACTTTTATAGAGATGGTAGAGAGAAAGATGTAGCAGCCTTTTACTGCTCATCATCCTATTATTCTTTTTTCAAGTGTGTTGGTATAAGGTTGCCTGGTATTCTTTCTTTGAAAGTACAGTCCCTTATTTTAAAATTATGTTCTTACTATTTTATTTTTGTTTTAATGAAATGGCACTAGTAGATAGTAGTTGGTTTGTTTTTTGTTTCTGATGGAAAAATTAAAAGCTGCCAGCCCTTATAGCTCACATGTCTGATTTTGTGAGCCCAGATGTTCTCCAGGCATCCTTTCTCCTCTTCTTTGATTTTGGTTATGCTTAAGATCTGAATAAGATGCATTCTACCATTGCCCCAAAGCTGATTTAAAAAGAAGAGAGAAACAACAATTGTAGCAGAGATTACAGCTTTATGCAAAATACTGACCACCACTGAGTTCCCTTGGTGTCTGGCTTGTCTGGTCTCCGGTGCCTGAGCAGTCGGCAGCACCTGTGGCCTTGCCCAGGGCTGACTGGGGTGGGGGTGGGGAGAGGAGGAGGTAGGGCCTTCACCTGGGTGGGAAAGGCAGGGGTGAAGTGGCTGGGTGCCTTTTGTTCACAAAGCCTGTAAGGGAGCTGACATAGCCTGAGGGGACCTGAATCAGGGGAGAGAAAGAGGGTTCCACCACCTGGCAGCTGACTGTGTCTATGCCGAAGGCATTGCTCATAACCACCTGCAGTGATTGGTGGGGAATTAGCGGGGGGTTGGAGTTACTTTGTTCATTGGCCAACAAAACATTATTTCAATGTAAAAAAAACACAGCAAAACCCCTTTGGATGATGCTAGTAGCTGCTTATGAAATGTATAATTCAATGAATGTGTGAACGAATGAGTGAGTGAATTTTGAGGGTGGGCAACAGGAGGTTGGGTGGGGGAGGGGCACAGATAGATGCTGGGTCAGCTAGGATGATGAAAAAATAGAGAAGACTTGGGCCTTATGCCTACGTTTGTGAATCTAATACAGTTGAGACTAATTTGGGTATGTGTGTGCGTTTAGGGGTTTGAAAAGCTCTCATACATTGACTCCTACAAGAAATTTTATTGTAGAGACAGTTGGCATTGCTTAAAGTTTCTAAACTGTGATCATATCATGCATAAATTAAGTATGGATATTAATATAGTGAAATATCCACAGCACAGCTGCCACTAGAGGGCAATGGAAGGCCCCCACAGTGTCACCTCTGTGAGCCAGGGACACCTAGTTGTGGTCCTGAAACAAGGGTTGCAGGAATCCCTTTGCTGTCTTTTGCCCTGTTTCCATAGCACTGTATTGTTAGGGCAGCCGTTCCCCAGACTTATATTTCTCTGGTATGTACTGAGATACCATTCCCACACTTTGGTAAAGCCAGAAACACAAGTGTGGGCACAATCCTACTTGCACTTTTGATTATGTTGTTAAGTAGAACTCCTGCTCAGAGGAGAAGGTACTGCTAAAATAGGTGTAAGAAGTTAAAATCTAAACCTCCTATGTAAAATATTCATTTCTCTATCATTTGAATGTTATCCATTCACCCTCTGAGCATTTATTGGGTGCTCTGTGTGCTTTGCACTTTTCTGACCTCTGGCATACTGTGAGAAGACAGTTCCTGCTCTGTTAGAAGGAACTCACTTTCTAATGGGAAGGAGATGAGAGATAAGCAAGTAAATAAAGAAATACGTGTAAGACCATTTCAGTTAATAAAAGGAGATAATGTTTGAGACATGTTGCTCCAGAATGCATGACCACAGGTGTCAACAGAATAGGTGTACCACAATAGAACTAACTCTATGTAAAACAAAGAAGTCCTAGACTTTGAATAATATTTTCTCCTCATTGGCTTCCTTTTAAAAATCTGAGCTATAGCCCCAACAGGAAAAATTCCAGAATGAAACTGAAATGTGACACCTCCCCCCCCCCCAAAAAAAGAAAAAGTGTTGAGGCAAGAACAAGGGATTACTGGGAGCATGTTTACATTATTTAGGAGCTTAATGTATATTACAGTAATTTCTCATCTGTAAAATTTCCCAACAACTATGGCAGTTTTCTTTTTGTTTACCCATACCCTCATCCTCTTCTGGATCATAGGGATTAATTTATTTGCTGTGGATTCTCTCAGCTAGAACATTAATAGTCTTCCCTACAATGTATTCTTATGCTGGAAGATTTTGTGGGAAAAGTTGTTTATACGGCCATGATATTTTTAGCTCCTTCCATGTCAAGCTTGAGTCTTCTTTTAAGACCTAGTTTCAGTGTCATCTGTTTTGTGTAAATCCTTCCCTGACATTCTCCCTAACCAGCCAGAGCAAGGCATCCATCTTTGATTATTGATCGATGCAGAAAATATTTATCAAATACCTACTACATGCCAGGCACAGTTCTGGGCACTGAGCATCTAGCAGTGAACTAAATGAAGCCCTCTTAAAGTTGCATTTCTTGTGGGGAGAGGTGACCAACAACACATAAATGTATGAATGACAGGAGGGGGCAAAGGTTAGTGAGTAATGGTGGTAATAGGTAAAACTTAATGAGCAGTTAAAAGATGGTAAATAATAGTGGGGCAAGAGGGCTACCGTTTTTCTTCTGTAGGTTAGCCCAGGAAGGTCAAAGGGGTGACATGTATTCAAAAGACTACAATAAGTGAGTAGATTGCACCATGCAGCTATCTGAGCTAGTGTGGCTAACAAAGAATGACCTGAAGAGCTTCAGAAGGCAAGGTCAGAAGAGGAGATTATGTAGAAACTATAAGGATTTAGGCTTTTATTCTGGAATGGGAAGGGAAGCCACTGAAGGTTATGAGCAGAGGACTGACAAAGCAGACTTGGGTTTAGAAAGACTCACCTTGCTCCTGTGTTCAGAGTAGAGTGGAGAGAGACAATGGTAGAATCAGGTCCCTTAAATTGGAGGCTACTGGAATAATCCAGGAAAGAGCTATGGTGGCCTAGGGTATTGCTGGGGGTTC
>CM052440.1:59111476-59166304 GCA_028533085.1 Varecia variegata
ACGGAATGGGAGGGACATGGGCAATATATCTAACCAGAACTTTTGTACCCCCATAATAAGCTGAAATAAAAACAAAAAACAAAAAAAAAAGAGGAATTAAAGATGATCCAAAGTTTAAATACCTAGAGATGATGCAATTTTAAGCTGTGACCATAAACTGTAAATTTAACAACCTGTTTTCCCCTTTGGCAGCTTTTATTTATTCACTTGTTTTTAATATAAAACCAGCCAAATTTTATGAAGGAGGTAATTTACGCAATAAGGAACACGTAAATATAGGAAAGGATCCTTATTCCCACTATTTAAAGCAATATAAATTAAAACAATGTGATAGCTTTTTAAACTATCACATTGTTAATTATTAAAAAATTGATATACCAATGTGCGAACAGTATGAAGAAACAATTACTCTTTCACATATTATTTCTTGGTGGCATTTTATATTGGTACAATATTTTGAAGTGGCAGTTTAGCAATGTCTATTAAAATATAACATTTACACAACTTTTGACCCAGCAGTTTTATATCTGGGAATCTGTTTTAAAGGAATATCCTCTCATATATGCAAAGGTATGCATAAATAGAAGATTATTCATTGTAGAATTGTTTATAATAGTAAAAAACTTGAAACCATCTACACATCAGTACAGGATTAGCTAAATTTAGAATAAGCTGAAGAATTAATAGTGATGATTTTCACAGGGGGAGTTGTAAGATCATGGGAGAATTCCACTCCCTTTTTTTTTTTATGTGCCCTTATTTTAATGTTTTGCAATATTACAGTAGCACTTTAACAATAAAAAAAATAATTGACATATTTTAAAAATTATTTTTAGAAAAAGCCTTGCAATTATTTGAACAGAGTAATGATACCAAATAAATGCTCACAAGTGGATACCAGCGCTGTATTAAAAAAGATTAAACTGTAGTGATAAAGGATAATTTCAGAATTCCAAGGATGTTGTATTATTAGAAAATATATTTATAATTTATCAAAAAGTCAAAGAAAAAGTAGATTTGACCGTTGGCAGCTTTTAAACTTACCTTTGAGCTTTAAGAAAAACCAGTGTATAAATGTATAAAGGTATGTCTTAGATACTGTCTACACACCATTGATTCTCAAATTCATAGTTGTTGGCTCCAGCATCTCAAAGGGTGGCTATTGAGAGAGACTGGGGGAGAAGCAGGTTGTTATTATTTGGGGGAAAGGAGTCAAGAGTTTGCTTTTGACACATTTCATTTGAGATGTCTTTTAGACATCCAAGTGAAGAAATTGAGTAGACAGTTGGGTGAGCAAGTTTTTGGTTCAGAAGACAGGGCATATTTGGAGGTATGGATTTAGGAGTCAGTAGTGTATAGATATACTATGATCTTTATACATCTCTGAATTATAGCACTTCATTATTTTGTCATTGTCTGTTGACATTAGATTTTTGAGGGCAGAGGCCACATCTTATTTGCCATTGTAATTTTTCATTCATCACAGCCTAGCCATGGTGTGAAGCTATAGGTTTGTTTTCTTTGTGGGTGTGATTAACTGGGTTTTACTTAGTGCGTTGTCCAGGGGAAGCCATTTTTATTAAAAAGAAAGGCTATAGTTTAAAAGCTGCCAAAGGGAAAATCAGGTTGTTAAGTTTATACTTTGTGCTCAAAGCTTAAGATTTTATCATCTCTAGGTATTTAAATCTTCCCTGGAATTGATGATATCCTTATGACTCTATGAAATAACCTGGCTTTTCATAGCCCAGCTCAGTACACAGTCATAATCCAGGTATAGGTGGCAACTTCAACTAAGACCAGGCTAGATGTCTTACAGAAGATAAACCTCATGCAAACTCAGATCTGTAGAGTGTTGGCAAGCACCATCTTTATGACTGAGATACATTCTTTTTGAAATTGGTTGGGCTCAATCATTGTAACCCAAAGTGGGGTCCATAGACTAGTCCCTAAACAAAAATCCCACCTTTTTTTGTCCTGCTACAGGTTAAATACCGAAATAGAGTGTAAGCATTTAGAAACTTTTACAGCAGCTGGTGACAGTAATTTTATGTCTGTGAATATAATTTATAAAGTTGCTGTATTTTGTGTTTTTTCACAATTTCATTTTTCTAGTAATTCATTTTACTGTATGTAATGAATGTTTCAGCCTACAACAAATTGGAAATCCAAAAGAAAAAAAAAAGGATCCTCCCTTACAGATAGTTTGAGAGGCAGTGTACTGGTGCGTTATATCAGAAAGCACATCACTGACTGAAGGGTCAGTTAAGTCCCTGGAAGAGAGGTGGGTGGAACATGCAGTAAATGGTCATGGATCGATATCGCTATAATATGTGAGTACTCTGAAGAAAATTCTGCTGTGGTCTGAATGTTTGTGTCTCCCCCTACCCCCAAATTCTTATGTTGAAATCCTAACCCCCAGGGTGGGATTAGTATTAGGAGATAGGGTGTCTGGGAGGCGATTAGGTCAGGGGAGTGGAGCCCTCACGACTGGGATCAGGGCCTGTTTAAAAGAGCCCTCGGGACCCCTGGCCTCCATTTATGTGAGGACACAGCGAGGAGGTAGGTACTGTCTCTGAACCGGGAACTAGGCCCTCACCAGACACCGAATCTGCTGAGGTCTTGATCTTGGATTTCCCACCCTCCAGAACTGTGAGGAATAAATGTTTATTGTTTATAAGCCACCCAGTTGATGGTATCTTGTTATAGCAGCTCAAATGTACCAAGACAAATTCTTTACCCCATTTTTCATACAATTACTGATTTATTGATGGAGGTATGATATGGTAGCATGAAAACAGGTACAGAATCACCCCACTAAAAAGAACATAAAGGATTTGAAGTTTTGTTTGATTTTTGTTGATTAACACATGGACTGCCACACTAGAAAAAATTTTTTTTCTTTGGGACCACAGTGTTTTATTATGAAAATAGAATTAAAATGTCGAAAACAAAACGATTCTTTCTAATGTAATGAAAAAGTTGTTATTTTTTATTGTTTTCTGTATGTTAGTTATATGCAAGTTGAAAAACAGTTCACGAGGCTCCCAAGGTAGAGCCATGTGAGTTACATATGCTTCACAAGGCCCCGGGCTCAAAACTAGCATGAGTTAAATACAACTCACATGGCAGTTAATGTGTTAAACTGTCTGTGATTCTCAAGTCTGACCTTCAGTGGGTCAATTATAAAGTATATGATCACTGCTGGGTTTTGTAAATATTTTCTTTTAGCATCTAAGCTTTAGGTGTGTCTTCACACATCAGTATGTTGTTTTATGGTTTCCTAAATGCAAGCTTCTGGTCTGCAATCTAGCTATGCACTGAATTCTTAACCTTGTTTCTTAGTTTCTGGAACATTTTTACGCCTTTTATTTATCTTTTGACATTTCAAATGCAAGCTATCTAGAGACACACTGTGAATTGATAATCATTTTAGTCAGTGCCTTAATACTTCTCTTAACCATTATTACCTCCCATGAATAATTTTCATTTCCATTCAGTAAGCAGAGGTAATATGCACCACAGAATGCAAATAATGGCTAACCTGGTAATTTCAGAGCAAGGAAATGAGCAGATGTGCGGAATACAAGTAAAGGGAAACTATGGAAATTCTGTCAAACCTGCTTGGCACTAAGAAACAAATAGCAGGATGAGCAATATACAAAATAAAGCACTGGGAGGAGAAATAAGGCCAAGATAATCATGGTTTCCTCTACACAGTGAGTTTCAAGGTTGTTTCCACTTTGTTTTCTGTACTTTGGAATTTTCCAGATTATCAACATTAACCAGGTATTGTTATTATATTACTATTATTATAGAAATAGTTTGCTTATATTCCTTCCCCATACGTGTAAGTAACCTCAGTGTAGGTCAGAGAAGAAGGTTGGTGGATTTGGTAGTTTAGTTATGATATTATTGCTTTTAGGGGGCTTAAAAATCATTGTCAAACCCTTCCTTCTTGGTGATATCTCCAGTGACCTCCCATAAATTACTTCTTCTGTCTTTGTGAAGATATGTGATAGCAAATCTCTGCCAGTTAGTGAGCACAGGAAAACGTGTCTAAGGGCTGTTTGTTTTGCTACTTATAAAGCCATAAAGATGTTGGACAAAAATCTCTGAATCCCTGTAGGATACTCTCAATTTTTAGTCAACAAGGACATTAGCCACTTTAAAAAAATTATTATTCCAGTATATTTGGGGGGTACAAGTGCAATTTTGTTACATAAGATATATTGTATATATTGTAATATCTTGGCTTTTAGTGTACCTGTTGCCCAAATAGAGTACATTGTACCCTATAGGTAATTTTTCCCCCTCGCTTCCCTCTCCCCACCCTCCTTGTGAGTCTCCAGAGTCCATTATACCACTCTGTAGGACCCTGCGTACCCACAGTGTAGCTCCCACTTGTAAGTGAGAGCACGTGGTATTTGGTTTTCTTTTCCAGAGTTACTTAGCATAATGGCCTCCGGTTCTATCCAAGTTGCTGCAAAAGACATTATTTCATCCTTTTTATGGCTGACTAGTGTTCCCTGATGTATATATACCATAATTTCTTTATCTACTCATCATCAGTTAGTGGACACTTAGGTTGATTCCATTTCTTTGCTATTGTGCATTGTGCTGAGATAAAACATACGAGTTCAGGTATCTTTTTGATACAGTGACTTCTTTTCCTCTGCATAGGTGCCCAGTAGTGGGATTGCTATATCCACTTTTAGATCTTTGAGAAATCTCTGTACTGTTTTCCATAGGGGTTATACTAATTTACATTCCCACCAACAATGTATAAGCATTCTCTTTTCATCACATCCATGCCTACATCTGTTTCAAATTTTTAATGGCTATCCTGATTGGAGTAAGGTGGTATCTCATTGTGGTTTTAATTTGCATTTCCCTGATAATTAGTAATGTTGAACATTTTTTCATATGTTTGTTTAGCCACTTAAAAAATTAACTGAGAGAAACTGTTGGCTCCTTTGAGGTAATATAATCAAAGAAATAAATGGTTTTGGTTTTTAAAAATCAGTTTTTTAAAAATAATAGAATATATCCACTGGATATTAATAATCCAGAATTTCTGCATTAAACATTCCTATTAGTGGTAATGATTTTCTAATAATTTATTTCCTCTATGTGTATAATAAAGAATATCATATTCTAGTTTTAGTACCATAGATTTATATTTCAATTGGGTAGAAAAACAAAAGTTAAATCAAAAAACTTATTTCTATATCCTTTTATTAAACCCATTGTTTATAGAAGATTACACTTATTATTGCTCTAATATCACATTTTATTAATATAAAGTTTGTTAAAAAGATAGCATGACTCTAAAAGTACAAGTTGGTTTCTTAACCAAGAAGAATCAACCTGTTCTCTCATTTGGGGGAGATGGACTGTATTTTAGTGAGGCTGCTATTTGTTGCTCAGAGGACTTCTACTTTTATAGAGCAACTGGTCCTCGAGGAGTCACAAAGCAGTATGTTTCATTCACTCACTCAACAAAAATATATTAAATGCTTACTTGTATCAGTTCTCTCTAGATGCCAGATACACTGCTGTGACAAAACCACATGGTTACTGAGCTCAGAGAGCTCACCTTGTAGTAGGGGAGACAACATTAATAAAACCACATACATTAAATACTAAGACCTGAAGAAAAGAACCATGTGCTCATAAAGACAATAATTTAGGTGGGGGCGGGGCAAGCATTTAAGGAAGCGTCTCTGGATGAGAGGGCATTCACCAGGGGCAGGATGAAGGCTGTGAGCCAAGGCCCTGGGTTGAGCCATAGCTTGCCATAGCTCATCAATTTAAAGGTACCTTTTCTGTTTGATCTCAAATGCTTTTACTCATTTTATAAATAAGGCTTCCCTCTGGATGACTACACTACCAAAAGCCAAATTGATCTGCAGAGATGATTTATCACCACTGAGGATAGTCAGAGTGTGCCATTGGCTCTGAAGCTGGTTCTAAAAGATTTTCAGATATATTTTGAGCTGAAATTAAGTCGAGATGTATTTCAACATCATTGATATAATTTCATAACATCCCTCCCAAGATAACTTTGAAGGAAACAGGTTTATAAGTTGTGATGTTTTTTAAAAAAATCAGCCACATTACTTATAGCGATTCTTAATGTAATGAGAATGCAAAAAGGCTGTGCCTCTTTTTAGAGAGGCCCAGTCCACTGCTTTTCTTTCTTGAAAAAGTGAAGATTGAGACAGAATGATCTCTGTAATCATGACAAGTTGTGTTTGGCTTAGTTTCTTTCAGATTCAGTGTCTGAAAGAAATTCGAGTAACAGTTTGATACGTGGAAACATTAGGGATTTTGGGGGCTTTGAGGTCAGATGAGCATTGACCTTACCACTTACTAGCTCTTTGATCTTTGAAAGTTACTGAGCTTCTCTGAGCCTTTGTTTTCTAATCTGCCCAATGGGATTAATATTATACTACAGACCTCTTAGGGAGCAGTACAGATTAATTTATATAGAGCTCAAATCTAGTAGGAATTGAATAAATATGAGCTCATACCTATCTTCCTCTCTCCAATCCCTTCATCCTTTTATCTTTTACCACAGATGTCAAACCCTATGAAATCCAGTCATTTAGCTTAAAATATGTATGTTTTCATGCTTTCCTCTCTGATTTTTTTAAATTTAATTTTTAGGAAAATATGGTAGTGCATTGCATGAAATGGCAATGCTAGGGTTAGAGGTAGAGAAAGACAACATACTTGAGGTTGTCTACAGGTGAATTTCATTCTCCATCTTAAATATAAGGCCAGAAAGCATCAAGAGATGTTAAGTATCTAGGAAGGTGGAAGTTTTTGACTTTGATAAGTTGAAAAGTACACAATGAAAAGATCTTATGTAGACTATTTGATAAAGTAAATCTGTTTGGTCCTCCACCCACAAATGATATATTTCTGATTAAAAATTGAAACATTGTTATAAATTTAAAAAAAAACCACCAGAAGTAACACTTATGAAAATTATAATTGTAACTTAAATGAATCATGGAACTAATAAATGTGTTCATAATGTGGCCTACTTCAGCTAGAAGACATCTCTCTTGTTCTCAAATCCAGGTCATGAATTCACCCCTTATGGCGCTTATCATTGTCTACCTTGATAAGCACCATCTACCGTGTAAGGCAAGGACCATGTCTAATTTATCTTTGAGCCTAACAGTTCATACAGAGTCCTGGCGTTGATAGTAAATTGCAATTGATGGTAACTAGAAAGATGATGGTACATGGAGAGGTTAAGTGACTTGCCTGCTCTTGCTAATTTTGGATGTTGTTAATGGGGGCAGTTATGTCCCTGAACTTGCTTTAGTGATGTCATAATGGGTACCTGAGGTGATTATTTAAGGGAAAGCTTAATATAGGTTAAGGTCTGTTTTCAGCCCTATTAGAAGACAAGAAAATGAACTCCTGAGCAGAGCTGACACCCCATGACAATAGTGCCTCCTCGTGATTCACATTTCTGAATAATATTGTCACTGTTTTGATTTATGAGTTATTATATTTGGGCACTTAGCTGAGAAGGGAGTGCTCCTAATCTGATGTTGGCACACATAACTAGAGTGTTCAAACTTAAGAATGTGATTTGATGTTTATTTACGACTCAAGATTCATAAGCAAATATGCATTATTGAACATTTATATCTTTTGGCTCTTTAGAGTTGCTCTATCCATTTGTGATGGGTGTTAATAGAAAGTAAAATAAAAACACTTGCATTTACAGAGCTACATCTGTTTTGTACATGAGTTATTTGAAGTTTGGAAAGCTATTCTGATCAAATAAATAAATCTTCATCCAGACAGGTGGCTTACTTGAATACTTATAACTTATTTTCAGATTCCCTTTGGGAAATCTTACATTTGGCTCTAATCTCTGCTTTATCTGCCAGGGATAAGCTGTGAATGGGAAGCTTCAATTAGAATTAATGCAGCTTGCCATGAACAAATTTAGGAAGTTTCTAATACCTTTATTCAAAAAGGTAATAACAGAATAAAACTTATAACAGAATGTAAATATTAATAGATTGTCTTAAAAGGATGCAGGTAGTTAAAATGCTTTGTTGATTTAATATTAGGGAATAGAAATTTTTCTCAGTTCCCTTTTTGGGCATTATTTTCTTCCTATTCTATAGCAAATTTGCAAAATAAAGTGTAAATCAGGTGATAGGGAATGTTTTCTTTTGCCTCTCTATTTTTTTAAAATCAGGGTTTAACAGAAAGTAAGTAGATGATTTGCCTAATTGAAATTTGCTCTCCAAATCTATCTGTTGCATGTCTATCTAAATTGGAGGCATTTGTTAAAAAAAAAAAAAAAACCACCATAGTGAGTAGCAGTTCATCCCTTGCCAGGCATAGCAAAAGCATTTGCTCATGTGACATAAACAGAAAATCTTGAAGAGAAAGAATGCATGCCTTTTGATGCTAGGATGAGCTTTAAGATTTCTGAATGGTAAAGTAAAATTGAGCTGTAGAATCCAGTTATAACACATAAAAGTGCATGAACACAAAACATTTCATTAATTCAAAATTTAAGAAATTTTGACAACAGAAAAGAATTTTGCCTCTAAGTTTTGTGTGAAAAATTATGTAGAAAGTTTACAAGGAAAATTTAAAATGTTAACACGTAAGTGAAACCGAATTATGTATCAAAATTCATAGTGTAAAGCTTCTCAGATAGTTTGTAGGCAGTGATATTCAGTGATATCCATCATTGCTTCGTGCCATTTGTCTAGGATTATGCAAATTGCTATATAACATGATACTTTAATAATTTGAACATTGCTTATAAAATAATTTTGTCATATTTACATTTAGATCGTCAATGAAGAAGTGCTCCAAAAATGCTAGAAGATAACACAGGGACTAAGAAAAATTTCGTAAACAATATGAAGCCTTTAAAAAATGTAGTCAAGTATTTATACATGTCATAACTCAGGAAAGGGAGCTAGCAGCTGCTGAGTGCAATCCTTGTGCAGGCAGTATGCACACATCATCTTGGTGTGTATATCATCACCCTGTTTTATAAACGAGGACATTTGTAACATGCAATATAGTTAGTAAGAATGTGGGTTGAGGTCAGATATGGCCTTGAGTCCTCTCTTTGCTGTCCATACTTCCATGGGCGATTTTGGATAAGTTATTGAACTGGGATTGCAGGAGAATATACTGGTTAATAGGAAGGGCTTGGGAGTAAGATTCTCAATTAAGTTCTAGCTGTACCAGGTAGCAGTTCTTTGATCTCTGTAAACAGAAATGATAACACTTGCCCTATATATTTCATTATGAGAGTTAAACAATGATGTAAATAAAGAAGTTAACATGGTTTGTGGAATATAGTCAGTGCTGAATAACGTTGTCAATGATGAAGATAATGCTGGGGTGGTGGTGATGGTGGGGGTGGTAGGGCAGAGCTCCTGTAGAAAGCAAGGCATGTCTAATTTCAGAGCGCACGCTTTTTCCGCTATCTCTGATCCTGGAAAAGATCAGACAGAATGGTATGGAAATGCGCCTTGAATCAAAAGCAGTTGTTTTTGAAGTAGAAAAATTCTTTCCACAAATGTACAAGTTATGGACTGTTCTGGGGATAGGAATTAGAATGGAGAACCCCAAATGCATGGAAATTATTAGAGTCTATCAAGGGAGATAAGAAAACAAATAAATTCACAACTCAACTGATAGTAAGTGCTATGAAGAAAAAGCAGCCTAAGTGGATGACTTAACTGACAGGTGTGAGGGAAAGATAACTCTAGTTGCTTAAGCAGCTGGGTGAGTGGGGGTTTTATTTAGGGAAAAGGGGAATGCTAAAGGAGAAGTGAATTGCCAAGGAATCAAGAATACTGTCTTGGCCAGGACAATCTGAGATGCCAGTTGTATACTTAGATGCAGATGTGGAGTAAGAAGTTGGATGTGTGAGTTTGGAGCTCAGAAGAGAGGTTGGCATAACAGTGTTAATTTGGGAGTCATGGGATTGGAGGAGATCCATTGGGAATGCATATATGGGGAGAAGAGAAGGGATCTAGGCCCTGGGACATTCCAAAGTTTGAAGGTCAGGAAAAGAAGCTGAATCCAGCAAAGGAGACTGAGCAGAGGCCACAGTGATTTTAGAAGTAAAAACCAGGAGAAAGTGAACCAGGCTTCACTTTTGGAGGCCAGGGAAGGGAGCGTTTCAAGAAGGAAGGAGAAAGCCACTGTGCCTGCTTAGAATGGGGTTAAGGACAGAACAGAAGGAAGGAACTGGAGATAAAAGATGTGGAGACTTCTAAGTAGATTTTCTGTAAACTAGGACATCAGAATTAGATAAGAACTGGACAGTGTGGGTTTAAAAAAAAGTTGATCGTTCAATTTTATTTTATTATGGATGATACTACATCAAGATGATGTGCTGATGGGAAAGATCCAGTAGATAGGGGTAACGTTGGGATAGAGGGATAGATGATTATTACAGGCTCAGCGTTCTCCACAGACTCAAAGGGATGGGATCCAAAAGTAGAAAGGTTGACCTTTTAACATTTGGGATGGCAGAGAACGAGTCAAGATACAGAGAGGTTGCAGATTTGGTGGGAAGATGAATTATTTCTCTTCTAATTGCTTCTTTTTTCTAAGTGAAATAAGGACCAAGGTCATCAGCAAGTGCAGTGTAATGGATGAGTCATGTTAATTAACCATCATCTGCATAAACTGCATTCTTGAGCAGCAGGCTCTTGGGAGATGTATTTCCCGACAGGAGGACTTTGCTTTGTGGACTGTGTTCTCTGTCCTACTTTGGCCATAGTGCTGTTCCTGTGTTCCTGCCACGTGATTCTTCTAACAATTGATCAGCGAGGTGTGAACGAAAGGTCCCCGGTGAAGAGCCTACTCTGTATCTTCAGCTTGTCACGGTCAACTCTGAAAGTAGTGTGTTTTATCAACTGATATCCTAGGAAGTAAAGTACTATGGTCCATTTTTATACATACACAGTATTTTCATTTTCTCTTACAGACATGTATATTGTTCCAAACACCTAATATAAATTATACTGATTGTGGGTCAGAGGTGATGAGAGGAACCGCACTGTGAATTTACTCCCCATCATAAAGAAACTATAGTGTAGAACAGTTGTCCCCAACCTTTTTGGCACCAGGCACTGGTTTCATGGAAGACAATTTTTCCACAGGCCTGGGGGGACGGGGCGGGGCATGATTTCAGGATGATTCAAGCGCATTACATTTATTGTGCCCTTTATTATTATTATATTGTAATATATAATGAAATAGTTATACAGACCTCTCTGCTAATGATAATCTGCATTTGCAGTGGCTCCCCAGTGCTAGCATCAATGCTCAGCTCCACCTCAGATTATCAGGCATGATAGTCTCAGGAGTGTGTGACCTCAATCCCTCACATTCACAGTTTACAGTAGGGTTCCTGCTCCTATGAGAATCTAATGCCCCTGCTGATCTGGCAGGAGGTGGACCTCAGGCAGTGATGCCACAGGATATATAGATGAAGTTTCACTTACTGGCCCGCTGCTGACCTGCTGTGTGGCTCAGTTCCTAAGAGGCCACAGACCGGTACCTGTCTGCAGCCTGAGGATTGGGGACTGAAGGTGTAGAGCCTTTCATCCACCCAGAGATAGTGATATGACCCAAGCCAATTCTGAACTGATGAAAATAGATATGGGTAATAAACTTCTTGTACCTTGTGACAAAGATAGTAACATTTCAAATTATTTATTAGTGTTAGACCTTAGAAATAGATGTTTATTAGCTAAAAAAACTTTTAAAAGAAATATTTTATATAAACTAAATTATCTTTTAATTCAGTTCGGTAATCATTCATTGAGCACTTACAGAAGCCACACCGAGGGAACAAACATATGCATAATTTTGAGTGGTTCAATTAATTTGGTTTTGAATTTGTTGAGTACCTACTGCTGTTCTACGTTGTTTGCTTGCTTGTTTGGTTATGTCTTGTCTTATCCCCTAAATGATTTTAGGAAGCTTGCAGTAGATACGTTCAAAAATATAATAGAAGTAAATTGTAAAAAATAGGAATTAAAATAAAAACAAAAACTAATGGTATGGGAAATTAAAAATAGATGAGAAAATCAACACCAGGGGAAGAACTAAAATGTAGATTTATATTATTGACCATAAAGGTATAAATACTTAGTAAAGATTTGCTGCATATTTGATTCTGAGCTTCCTGTCAGCTATAATGGGAAGAAAAATGCAATCAGTTACATAATTCTTATTGTTCACAGGAAGAAAATCACTCAAGGGGAAAAATGCTTTCACTGGCAACTATATAGTTTCTTAGGGTCTTCATGTAGGGCATACCCAGTGAGTAGTGAAAAAGTGTTGCTAACAAATGTAATAATGTGACTTATAAAGTTATTTCTTGAAGCGTCAGGATACTTATATTACTTTAGTGATCAAGAAAAAGATTAGGTCTAGAGGTAAAAATTGTGTATAAGTGTATGTGGTTTTTTTAATTAAAAAGTTGCATTTGGGAAGTAAATTGGCTGGGGTAGAATTCCCTTAGGACTTGGGGTGAAACCTTGGAGAATGCTTACATTAAGGGTAGCCAGAAGAACAGAATCCAGCAAAGATCACTGAAATGGAACAAAGAATTGTTAGAGGAGAAACAAAATTCTGTAGTATGAGAAAAGACAAAGGATAAGAGTGTTTTAAAAAAGAATTAGCCAATGGTAAGTCTACTTTCTGTATAGAATGGTAGGTCAAGCAGGCCTACCGTTTGATCTAGCAATCCCACTACTGGGTATTTACCCAAGAAGTCATGTTATCAAAAAGACACCTGCACTCGAATGTTTATTGTAGCACAATTCACAATTGCAAAGATGTGGAATCAACCCAAATGCCCATCAGTTCATGAGTGGATTAACAAAATGTGGTATATGTATACCATGGAGTACTACTCAGACATAATAAGGATGAATTAATGCCTGTTGCAACAATTTGGATGGAACCAGAGACCATTATTCTAAGTGAAGTATCTAAAGAATGGAAAAACAAACACCACAT
Organism: Varecia variegata; assembly: GCA_028533085.1. Lineage (NCBI taxonomy): Eukaryota > Metazoa > Chordata > Mammalia > Primates > Lemuridae > Varecia > Varecia variegata. The sequence goes on from CM052440.1 coordinate 59,124,527, forward strand.
GTAATGACTATTAAACTGGAACTAACCAATGAGTACACAGAGAGAAGTAAAATTCAGTGGAAATCAAGGTAGGGGGAGGGAGAGGGAGGGGTTAGGCAAAAACCTACCTAATGGGTACAATGAACTATCTGGGTGATGGGCACACTTATAGCCCTGACTCAGGCATTACAGAAAAGTGATCCATGTAACCAAAAAATGTAAACCCCAGTAATATTTTGAAATTAAAAAAATAAATTAAAATATTTTTTAAAAAAAGAATTGGCCAACAGTATGAAATGTGAAGAGATCATAGAGAATGACCACTTCACTATTGGTATTAGCAATTAGAGTTTTAATTAATGATCTTTTAGAGAGCTGTTGTTAATAGGATGGGAGAGGGGGCAGGCCTAGAAAGTATGTGTAGACCCCTTCTTTCAAAAAGTGTAGAGGTGATAGAATTGCAGGTTGGTAGAATTGGGATAGAGGGGTTGATAGGGAATAATGGTGTGCAGGACCCCAGAGAAGGAGGGAGACGTGTGATGGACAACGTGGATGAAGGCTCAGAGAGGAAAGAGTCTCTGCTTTTGCTGTGCTTGAAGGCAAAGACAGTCAGATAAAGGTACTGAGAAACTGTGTTGGAAGGGAGGGAAGTTACAGGAATTTGCCTCAGATGGTTTCTGAAGTAGTTCAACATTTTGAGGTAATTTGCAGAGTGAGATGAAATAATGAGTGGAAAGAGAATCTATTTAAGCCATGACTCTAGGTCAGAATACCATCCTTAGATCTTTTTGAGGTTATGTAGATGTCATTCTCTGGTTTTAAATATGTCAGTTCCTTGTTTTATCAGGAATAATTTAGCTTGCCTTGCTCCTTTACAGCCACTGCACTCCCACAGATGTATTTCCTTCTCTTCTCCTTCCCTCCTTTCATTTAAAGATCAAATGGATGTGTATCAATAAAGTGAAAGGGCTTTATACCAATAGGCTAAATAGAATATTTATGAATAGTAGTTTTCAGAAAAGTGCTAGAGAAATGGCTCTTCATTATTTTCCTAAAACATTTATAGTAACTTGATGAATAATGAATGGGAATAATTTATAATAGCCACGTACTTCACTGAAACAGAACACTTGTTTATACTCCCACATAGCAGTTACATCATGGCTATATTTTACATAAGGAACCATATATTTTTAATGTGCATGTTGCTAAAATAGTTTTGTTCAATAGAGTCATAGAATCTTGGTGTTTTAAGGGGTCTCAGAGGACAGGATGTTTTAGAATATCCCCAAGAGGCATTGCTTCACTTCTGTCTAAACTCTATGTTCCAGTGATCCTGAGCCATACTAGAATATAGTCTAAATAAGCCATGAACAAGTTGAAGAGCAAGATTAGAATCATTTCTATGTCTCTGATAATGAATATAATGCTAGACTTTTTATATATGCATAACTGAGTTTTAATCAATGAAAATATATAGAAATGAGCTTTATTTTACAATTGAATTTTGCAGTGCAGTGGGCAGATTGCATTTTTAAAAGACAAAATAAGATTTAGCATTCAGAAAAAGTAGCTATATGAAAGCATTTCTAAGTAGAAACTCAAATTTCAGTCAGTATTTTAAATAGACACATCCTGACTCCCTTCACAGATTGCCACTGACCATATGGTAACTGCAGACATGCCTCAAAATAAAACAGCCATATGTAGATTTTCAAATACTGACCTCATCCCTAGAGAGCCATATTTATCTAGAAGAGCATCTGAAACCATATCAAGTAAAATTATGGTTTGTGTCATGTTAGAAGATTAGAAAAATCTGCCTAATGAAAAACAATCACAAGTTAAAAACAAAAATGCCAAGGAAATAAGGTTAGATACGCACAGACATTTAAGAGCAAAGGTGTCTGGGGAAGTGTCTTTCGAATTCTCCTTGCCCAGTCCTCATACACAGTAGGATAACACATAAAAGCAGCATTAGAAGCTATCCTGTGCTATGGCCGTCAAAATGGATTTAGTGGAAATGCTTAAGGGATGATCAATTGGAGAGCTTAGCATGTGGATCTGTTCTCAGACTAGCAGTCCCTGAATGCAAATATTTTCTGTCTGCTGGATGTGCTAATCAGATACCAATACTATTTTTTCTGATTCCTACCATACAATTTCTAGAGTGGGACATGTGAAACTCACTTCTCCCATTTCCTACTGTTAATCGTTCTCTATTGATATTCTGCCACCATTTTTCAGAATATTTAGCTTTGAAGGTATGTGTCTGTGAATTCAAAAAACAATGGAAGAAGGAACAGAATTATTGTAGCAATTTGGAACAAATATATTTATATCTTCATGATACCTTATTTCTCTTGTCAAAACAGGAGTAGGGAAGAAGTCAGAAAAGGGGACTTCAGGAAGTAAAAGTCTGCAAGTAATAAGAGATTTTGTGATGGTGATCACTGTAATATAAAAACTCTTTCCTCCCCTCCCCCATATATAAAACATATATAGACACATTCATTTCTTTCTGTATGCACACAGAGACACTTTTCTCTCTCTCAATATCTATATACATACATATACGTATACATACACGTCTATTATATATTTACATATACACACACACATGTCTGCGTGGGTGTATATACGGGAGAACACTGGAGATTTTAACAACCTCACTGTGAATAGGCAAGCCCTGTATCCCACAGGTGTTGTCTTATCCTAGCAGATCTCTCATGTCCTTAAATCTAGGCATTCAGAGATATGCCATATGCCTGAAATTAATAATATTAATCACTCCTAAATGTTCTTTAGTTTTCCATTGCATTGCTTTTGATGTAGTGGTATTTTATTAGATTTTTTTCAGTGATGAATTGTGTTTCAGGGTTAGTGCTGTATCACAGGTTTGTCTTTAAATCAAATACAATTGTGATCCTGAAGGAAAATGACCCTCATAGGCCAAGAACTCTGAAAATTGCACTGTACCATAAAGGGTCACTGAAATTTCTGAACTGATCTTTATAGTGCATGAGTAAACTTCTAAATGTTGTCTTTTACAAAGCAGGAGCCCTCACTAGTGTGTATCACTGAATATATAATTAGAAATTTGTGAAAATTTATTTTGGACATCATACTTTTTGTTTCTTGGTTAGTAAATTAGAAAATCACTTTATTCTAAGCCAGATTTATAAGCAGTTTTTAAAAGTAATTGGAACCTATTCGGATTTATCAATCTTTCCCACCTTATTTGTTTATCTAATTTTGTACTTTTCAAGTTTTGCTAAATTTAACATGTCTTTAGCAGAAAAGCTTAAAATATTATCTGCAATAGAATTGATCGGTTCTTTACAGAAATCCAATAGCATTTTAAAGTTAAAACTTATGTACCAACTTGTTAATGCCCATAAACTTTTCAATATTGATTTATTTTAGTTATTGATCTGATGAGGGGGTGTTTAATTAACCAACTGCTTTAGGCCATAAAATGTTTTGAGGAAAAGAAAATAAAAGGGTTGCTTTGGTATTATGCTGCTCTTAACACATCCTTCTGGACTAAATGAGGCTATATTTATGCTAGTTAATTGAAGTTTTTCCTGTAAATTAAGTTGTATTTGATTTGGGAAATATTATGATTATATTTGTCATTTGTATTGGAACATTTTATTAGAGATTGTTTTCTTTTGAAAATTTGTAAAATAAGACTTTGTTTTAAGTGGCTAAATGGCTTTTCTAATGAAGTTTTTTTCCCTGTGGAAGTTCAGGTTTTGATTTATACTTGCAGTATAGATCAGCCTTTCCTCTAAGGTACTCAGGGGTGGCTGGCATCCTTTACTAACTGAAATCAGGTTCCTCAGCCTCTCTCAGCTTTAGTGGAAAGAGCTTACTTGCCAAAATAGCCAGTGTGTAAGTCAGCCCTAAAAAGAGAGCTTTGTTTTATTTATATCCTATGATGCAGAATATTTTGGGATTGCCACTATAAGCACAATACATACTAAAATCCAGCATTCACACTGTGACCTCCAGGGTCCTGTGCACGGACCCTCTTGCACATAGTGACCATGTATATGTGTAGGTCTCCCTTGTGGGCTGTGTCTGTTATGTTCATGGCATGGTAGAGACATTTTTTAATCTCTTGTGTCCCAGCATAGCTAAACAAATGGAAGATACTGTTATTATCCTTTTCCTTTTTCCACAGCATGTACATTCTGCCATAAGCATTTATACTTCTTACCTTAAATATTTTAGAAGTTGTACCTTTATTAAGTGAAAGATGGGAGTACTGGAAAATCCATACCTTGAATCAGCTCTTTGATGAACCCAATGCTCTACTTCCTGCTACATTTTAGAGAACTTAGCAGTACCCTTTTTATAGAACATCCTTACCTCTTACTCCACATTAAATGACTAACACTGATATTTTTTAATATGTAGGAGACCATGTTTTTTCTTTTCTGTTCTTTTTTTGTGGTGGAGGTAATAGAAGAGTGGGAAAAGAGAGTTGGGGGCAGGACAAGAACTACTTTGAAATTAGAGCATACGTCTATAGCCTCATACAGTCAGTTCATTTTTATATATAGTTCCTGGATATTTTGGGAATAATTATGATTTTTCTGAGAGTCATGCTGACAGAAAATGTAGTCAGCATTTTTAAGGTGGTGTATTTCAAGGTATGACATACGTTTGCAGCAAGCAAACTTCTGGAATTTGGTGGGGCGATTGCAATTTTTGTGGTTTGTTTTTAGATATTCTTCCCCACCATAAGATTATAGACCATTTAATTCAGGTTGATTTTTATCTTTTTAGTATCTTTTATTCATGATAACTGTTACACATAAAGACAAATACAGCATGAATCATGGTTAGGTTTTCACATTAATTCTAAATAGTATTTAATAGTATTCTGTGTAGGAGTGTTCTATTAACTATAAAGGAAATTATAAGAATCCATTTATTTTTATGTTAATGAAGCTGTTTGAATTATTTTGTAGAATCTTAAAGGTGAAGGCTATTTGTTTATTTGTTTACAGCAATTTATTGAAGAGTTTTAATTTAAAACTTTTCAATTATATTCAGCTATGGAGAAATTCTACTAGAGAGCTAATAAATGAAATCATAGCATAAGTATTTGAGTTATGGTGGGATATACTTCATGTGCATTACCAAGTTTATCAAAACACACCTACGAAATAGAGGTCATCACGGGCCAGGCGCGGTGGCTCATGCCTGTAATCCTAGCACTCTGGGAGGCCGAGGCGGGAGGATCGCTTGAGGTCAGGAGTTTAAGACCAGCCTGAGCAAGAGTGAGACCCCCATCTCTACTAAAAATAGAAAGAAATTAGCCGGACAACCAAAAATATATAGAAAAAATTAGCCGGGCATGGTGGCGCATGCCTTGTAGTCCCAGCTACTTGGGAGGCTGAGGCAGAAAGATGACTTGAGCCCAGGAGTTTGAGGTTGCTGTGAGCTAGGCTGACGCCACGGCACTCTAGCCCGGGCAACAGAGCGAGACTCTGTCTCTGAAAAAAAAAAAAAGAAAAAAGAAATAGAGGTCATCATATACGAAGCACACAGAAGAGCTCAGAGAGCCAGAGTGCCCAGCATCACACAGCTCCTAAATAGCTGAGATGGATTCAAACCTGAGTTTCTGTGATTTGGAGATTGGACTATTCTGCATTGCTTACGGTTGTGTAGCCTTTAACAGATTCAAGTCTCATATATTCTTATTTCCTAGCATGTAATATCTATTGAAAAATTGGGAAAGTGAAAAAAATTATTATATCACTAAGGATGATAGTTTATTGTGAAAATACTGTCAGAACACCATCAGGTTGAGAGTATCTGTCCTTTCATTTAAAAGTTGCTTTGTCTACAGATAATATTAAGGTTAAGAATATAGTTGTTAAAGAAAATCATTGGTTTGAGAAAATCATGCCTCCCTTTTCTCAAGAAAGGTTTTCTAGAATAGCAATTCTTAATATTTTTTTTTCCTCACCAACATACCACGCTTTCATGGCTATTGTGAAGTTTGAAGTTCCTTCATTCGAGAATTGCTGGGGGATGCATTTTATATGTGCTTCATTTATGTAGATGCCTTTGACAAAGGAAATATTTTAGAATTTAGAAAGAATTCTTGATAGTAACACAAAAAAAGGTTTTGAAAATAGTATTTTAGTAGTATTAAGGCCTATCATCATTTCTTATAAATAAAGTCTTTAGCAACCTGGAATAATAATGACTAGATTAACACAGCCATTGCATACAGTCCTTAATGTTCCATGATCAGCATACAAGCACGCATCTATAGACAACTGGCCTATCACAACATCTTGGCAAATTGATTGCCTTGGAGGATTTCAGAAAGTATTGGCATAAATGCCAGACTGTGAAGGAATGATTGAACCACATGGGGTTGAATTTATCAATAGCAGCAGTCCATTCTTCCAAACAGAACATGTGCCAAGCACCAGCTTGTAATCACAAACATCATCTGCTGCATATTGAAGAGGAAAACAGCATGGGTGTGTTCAGGATCTTAGTGGTAGTTTATAATTAATCACAACATTGTTTAGCAACTTGGAGTGCACTCAAATTGCTTCATCCACGAGTTCTCATATTTGCTCTGGTGTTTCTTTCTCCCTCTTTTCTTTCTTTCCTTATTTTCTTCTTCATATTCATTTAAGCAAATATTTATTAAATGTCTTCTATTTGCACAATCCTGGACTTAAGTACAATAGGAAGTAAAATGACAGAACAGACAAAATCTGAACCATGCAACCAACATAGTCCAGTACGGAGGTCATAATCCAGTGTGGAAGAGAGATCAGATACCTAGTCCACAAAACAAATTAGCCAGGAGTGAGAGCATAGGAAGGATCCAGTCATCCAAAATTGGAAGAATAGAACCCCAAGAAGAAGGAACATTATAAGAAAAATACATAAATACATAAAAGGCTTCTTTGGGTAAAACAGATGACCTAAAGATTATTGAAGCATTACATACTGTAGGGGACATACAGTGAAATAGATCTTGAAAGGTAGGCTGGGGCAGGAGCATCTCCTTCATGAAATAGGCCCTGCTGGGTCTGTTATCAAAGGTTTTGAACAGATAAGTGAAGTGGTCTTTAGCGGACAGGGTGGCAGCAATGTGGAGGGTCTGGATTAAATCCTGTAGAGACTGGAGATGTAGAGACCATATATGGGGCTTGTTATTGAATACATGGCATGTGCCCAGAACTTGATTATCTCTAATCCTCGTAATGGATACTACTACTACGAAGTCTATTTTACTGAAGAGGAGATGGAGGCTTAGAGAGGTTGAATCTCACAATGGCTAAGTCATGAGGCTGCTATTTCAACGCTGGTCTGTGTGAACACTTTCTGTGGCCATGCACAGTCTCATTGAGGAGACAGATGAGAGCCCAGCCCAGGCAGTGGAGAGGTGGGGAGGCAGAGAAGGGGGTAGGTGCAAGATAAGAGAAACCTTTTTGATATTTTATAGGAAGAAGTTAGGCACACATACATTAAATATAATTAAAACTCAACCATGTATTATTAATAGCTATGGGAAGTAGGAACAGAGAATGAATAGTCAAAAGCAATGTTTGTTTCTTGAGTTCCTTTAAAATTAGAAAACACAGGGTAAAGAACAAGTTTGATGTGAGAAATGTGGACTTCCGTTGCATATGTACTTGATCTGGCATGCCCTTTGTGGTCTTCCCTTACATCTTAATCTCATCATGCTATTCACGTACAGAGGCTCTGTTAGAGTGCTTACGCCACCGTGGTGTGGCTGGGTTTATTTCTGTGGTGACTTCCTCCCCATCCCAACATCACGAGCTCCTCGTGGGCAGGGACTTCTTACAGTTCTGTACCTGGCACAGAGTAGGCTCAGGGTTGGTACTTCAGGTATGATAAGGGGGTAGGAGGTGCTCGGCTAGAGAGATGGGAAAAAAGGCAGGAGAGGTCAGTGGAAGTCCAAGGAGGAGGAATGTTTCAAATGGATACTGTGGGAACAGAGAGCCAATTGGAGATGAGTGAAAGGCTCCCCGGGCAACACTGAGGACCTGACTACTCACAGACACACCAAATGTGTCATGAAACCAGTGAGACTCGTTTTACTAACTGTTGTCAAGCAATGCTCAACTCCCTGGATGTGGGAACTGAGAAAGGGGCAAAGTGAAAGGCAGGGTTTGAAATAGCTGAATCTGGAATTGAGGCTGGGTATCATGGCAGGTGGGGCCACGAAAAAGACGAAGAAAAAGGAGTTGAGGGATGGAATTGATGCTGAGCAGAGTGTATTTGCAGTTTGAATATGTGCCAGTTTTGTGTTCTGTTACACTGTTTGCACGTTGTTGACTTTTTTTTTTTATGCTCAGAAAAATCAGCTTACTTAAGTATACGTATAAAATTTCTTGACATTTATGGCATGAGCAAGAAGTTGGGGTCAAGTTCTAGTTCTACGTGCTTATTAGTTTATGATCTTGGGAGAGTTATCTAATCCCTCTGTGCTTAGTTTCCTCATTTCTGAGACGGGATGGCAACACCTGCTCTTCCTTCCTTGATAGGACTCTTACGGTGATAAATGGTTCATAAGGCATGAAGAGCTATTGAAATGTTAGAGAATCCACTGGGATTTGAGCAGATGCTTAGTACTCTTGGTGATTGTGTGAGAGCAGCCTCCTCTGTCTGTCTGCAGGAGGGGACTGTGGTGTTGGGGGACCTTGCTGTGCCTGAGTGTAGCCCAGTCGTAGGCCCCTAAATGGGGGAGTGCGGAAAGCAATATTTGAAGCTCAGCAGTGATTATTTTGCTCCCAGCGAGGCCCCTGCTTTCTCCACAGAGGCATCTTTACTTTGTCAGCAGTGAGGAAACCTCCTACAGTTTGCATCTTGTAATTCATTAGTCACAAAGTGTTCTACTTTTTCCTTCGTAACTTTTCTTTAATACATGGCAAAATCCATAAATAAGTAAGATGAAAAGAAAGGGAAGGGTAAGAGCAAGGGAAATCTTGCAGAAATTTCCTGCATCCTTGGCTGTTCTCGCTCGGTGGTCTCAGCAGGCTTTGTCAGTCCAGCTGAATCAAATATTGTTACTTCTAATTAGTAACCCCTTCGTGCCCTTATTTAAGTGAAAGTCATGGTCTTTGAATATCTGAACTTTTTCCTTATTATCCAATTCACCACGTCAGCCCTCTTGGCATCTAATGCCTCTTTATTGGTAAAGCTTTTTGTTGTTGTTTAGCAGCTCTATTGAGGTGCAATTTACATACAGTAAAAGACACATAGTTAAACCATGTAATTTGATACATTTTGACACATGTGAACATGGTGAAACCATTGCCACAGTCAAGAGAGTCAACATATTCCTGCCTCCCAAAGATTTCCTCCGTGCCCCTTTGTAATTCCTCCACCGGCAACCACTGATCTGCTTCTGTCAAGTGTTTGCATTTGGAGATTTGTTTGGGGGAAAGTTTTTAGCAAATTCAGTACTTTTAATAGCTTGTAGGGCTGGATACTTAGGCTACCTATTTTTTTCCTGAGTGAGCTTTAGAAGAGCCCATCTTTTAGAGACTTTGTCTACTGCATTTAAAATGTTGAATTTAATGGCATGGAGTTGTTCATGATGTTCTTTTATTCTTTTAATTCTGTATTGAGTTCTTCTCTCTCATTCCTGATATAGGCCATTTGTGTCTTGTCTCACTTTTTCCTGATAAGTCTATTAGTTTCCTGTGGCTGTTGTAACAAATTACCACAAACTAGGTAACTTAATGGAAATTCTTAATGGTGGCCAGGTGTTGACAAGCCCATACTTCCTCCAGAGTCTCTAGGGGACAGTCTGTTTCTTGCTTTTTCCAACTTCTGCTGGCAGCTAGCATCCCTTGACTTGTGGCTGCATCAGTCCAATCTCTGCATTTACTTTCTTCCCTTTTGTCTTAAATCCCCCTGTCCCTCCCTCTGATAGGGATACATGAAATTGCATTTAGGGCCAACCTGAATAATCCAGGATTGTCTTCCCAGCTCAGAATGTTTAACTTAATTACATCCACAAAGTCCATTTTTGCCATCTGCAATAACACTCGCAGGTTCCAGGGATTAGGACGTGCATATCTTTTGAGGCCATTATTCAGCCTACCACAGTTTGACTTGAAGCTTATCAATTTTATTAATGTTTTTTGGTTTTATTGATTTTTTTTCCAACTATCTTCCTTTTTCCCCCCATGAATTTCCATTTAGCCATGTGGTTACTTTGAGTTTCTTTTGTCTGACGTTTTCTGATTTCTTAAGGTTGAAGCTGAAGTTATTGCTATACATTTTCATCTTCCACTTTAGCTACATTCTACAAATTTTTATATGCTATGTTTTTATATTGTTTCAGTTTCATATTCTTTTTAATTTCCATTATTTCTTTGATGCATATAAATTTGTTTTTAGTTTCCAATTTTGAAGGTGTTTTCCTGTTATCTTTCAGTTACTGATTTCTGTATTAATTTCATTATGGTCAGAGAATATTTGTTATATTGTTAGGTAGATAGTTAGGATCTCTGGCTCTCCTTAGGACAAGGGTTCCCTGTTTTGGTGCTGTTTTGAGCAATCGCTCCACCTGAGGAGGAGGATAAGGGTGTACTCCATTTTGGTGTTGCCCCCACCCTTAGTCCTATCCCCAGCAACTGCTACACCTGGGGAAGGAGGGCATGCTTTCTCAATCTAGGAATTCCCCAGCCCAGGCATAAGATTTAGAAAGTGACCTAGAGTGTAACCTAAGGGTAATTAATATGCCATTAGCTTGAATCTGCATTGCAGTTCACCCCCACCCACCCCCAGTCCAGGTGGGCTTTCTTGGAGCTCTATATGCAACCATCTTGAGAACACCTGTTGATCATTTGATAACATCCCACACCTCCTGAGAGCCCTCCTCCAGACTGGGCTAATAAAAGGAAACAATCCCAGGAGTAGGAAGTAAGTGGGTCAGTCAGTGAGTGAGTCGTTCTGTCTGTCACCACTCGCCAAGACAGACCCGTTTTATTCTACAGTGAAGAGCTGCTCTCATGGAACTGCTTCCTGCCAGGTTACTCCATCGTATTGGCCTTGCTGGTGATTTTTCCAAGAAAGGAGTCAGAGAACTGGGATAATAGTCTGGACTTGACACTTTGATGTGTCTGGTCATTCTTCAGCCCAGAGCACACCAAGAACCAAGAGTGGATTCCCACTCTGACATCTTTGATGCCAAAACCTAGGATTCTTACAAGATGAGGTGAATTATGTGAATTCTTTTAAATTAATTGAGAATGGTTTTGGAGCTCAGAATGTAACCAGGCCTATACTCTTTAATAATGTGCATCCTGGTCTTTGGTGGAATTTTGTTTAAATGGCAATTATTAGGTCCAGTTTGTTTATAGTGTTGCTGAAGTCTTCTATATCCTTGTTGATTTTCAGCCTACTTGTTCTATCAGTTATTGAGAAAGGACTGATGAAATATTGGAGTATAGCTGAGTTTTTCTATTTCTGTTTGCATTTGTATCAGTTTTTGTTTCAGATATTTTGAAGCTCTTAGTAAGTGCATAACCATTTAGGACTGTTATATTCTCTTGATGAATTTATTCCTTTATTGTTAGAGATTATATTTTTCTGATTTTGTGTATGCCTGGTTATTTTTTATTGTATGCCAGACATTATAAATTTTGTCTTATTGTTGAGCTTTATTTTGGGATGCTGTTTGGTACTTTGGCAGCAGTTGGATCTTGCAAAAAGCTGTTTTAGATGGTACCCAAGCATTGTTTAATCTAGGACTAAATTTACACCATTACTAAGGTAGATACCTTTTGAATACTCTTCCTTATGCTCCAGATTTTTCACTCTGGTTGGTAGGAACAGGCACTGTTTCCAGCCCTGTATGAGCTGAGATTGATTTCTCTAATCCTTTCCTGTGGCTCTTTTCCCTGCCTTGGGTTGTTTCCTCACACACAGATACTCGGCAGTACTCGACTGAGTACTCAAGGGGGACCCTGAAGATCTCTAGAGTTCTCCTTCCCACTCTCTCTGAATCTCTCTCCTCCCTGGTGCTGTGCCCTGTGAATTCTAACCCCCTTGGCATCTCTGTATTCTGAGCTACTGCTTTTCAACTCAAGGAGACCACCAAAGTCTGCCTGGTTTCCCCTCCCTGTGCTGCAGCCTGGAAATTGTTTTGAGGCATTCAGCTGGGACAATTGTGGGGTTCACCTCTATTTTTTTCTTGAATCTAGGGATGACTCTTCTTCGTTGCCTGTTGTCCACCATCATGAGAACTACTGATATTATTTTGTGCATTTTTGGATGGCTTTGTGTTTGTTTCATGCGAGAAGGTAAAGCTGGTTACCATGACTCCACCTTCACTGGAAGTGGAAGTCAAGAGCTGGGATTTTATACCAGCGGGGGTCTAGTGCATTTTTAATCAAACTCGGAGCCTTCTGTAGGCTCTGCTCACAGCCAGTCTATCTGTAGGAATGGCTGCACTTGTGGGACTCTTTTTCATCCCTGCTACCAGAGCCCCTGCCAACCTGGACAACTTTGTGCAAGTTACTTAGCAACTTGATACAGTATGAGGTGTTCAGAATAAAGGAAGAGATGAACCCATTTTAAGTTCTTGAATCTGTGGCTTTATTATGTGTTATGTTTGGGTTCCATTATTTCTAATCTACATTAGTTGGTTAGAGGTTAGTTTTTATTATGTAGGAATTTCTGTGTTTCAAACACAAACATTTAAAAGAAAATTAAATGTGAAATGTTCGTATAAAGAAAATATTTTTAATTACAAAAGCAAAAGAAACGTAAGTAGAGCATGACATTTTAAATTTTCACTTATGAACATTCAGCCAATTAATATATTTGATTTTTTTTCCTTCTGCCTCATAGCTTCTGTGACATAAAGACTAATGATAGTTTTTATTAAGTCAGTTTTACTGCCTAATAAGGCTAGGTTTATGATTTTAATGAAAGGAAATTCTTTAATTTTGTTTATACATAATCAGATGTGCAGCTGCTATGACCAAAATTTATCCGTTAAAAAAAAAAGCTCCAGTCTAATGGAGGAACTCCCATTGTTTATTTTTAACAGGAAGTCCAAACCAAGAGAAAATACAAAATCCAGATTTTAAAAATACTAAGAAATAAATATTATTTATTTATTTAATATTATTTATTTATTAATATTATTTATTTAATATTATAATTTATTTAATATTATGATAGCTTCTCTTAGGACTTTGGTCCTAATTTGTCATAATTTTCTCTTTGTGTTTCTGTCCTGCAAAACCATTATTACCTAACCTGTCCATCAACTCATGAAATGGTTTACTAGTAAAACTCGATACAGCTATCCAAAGATTATAATAGATTTCTTGCAGCAGGAAAGGCCAGTTTCTCATCTGTGGAGGTTACTAAAAGCTGAAAAAGGAGTTTTGGGTTTCTTTGTTTTGTTTTGTTGTCATTTAAAAAGTTTTCCATGGTATACAAGGTAAATGATATTTTTTTATTTGAAAGTTTGATTTATGGAAAAAGGTAGCACATTGCTTATTTTGGGGCTCACTGATAGATACCTATATTTGCAGATGAGCCTGGCCATCTTTTAGGCAGCTGATCCAGATATATTTTAACACTGTCACCACAGAGCTCTCAAAATCTACCCATTTCACACAGCCTTTTTGATACATTAGGATTTAATACTGCTTTGCTTGAATCTAATGCAATTTGACATTTATAATACCCTCAGCCTGCTTTCTAAATGGGTTGTCACTGCATTTAGCTTTGAATGGCCATCAACACTTCTCTAAATTAATCTGTATGCTGTCTTGCCATTTAGAGACAAAATTGTTTGCAGTAAATCAAGTTTTATGATTGCAATCACACCCATGCAGAGATCAGATATTCTAACCCCTATAATGTTCAGTTGTAATTAATGCCCGGGCTTGACATTCCATATTAACTTTTATTGCTGAGACAACAACATACTCTATTACATCTCTACAAACTGGAATGTTGGATTTCCAGAAGATTCCTGAAATAGACTTTCTTGCATTTTAATTTGCTTGACTTGGTTTAGGATTCATTAACAAAACATGGCCTCCAGGAAAAATGCCTCTAATTGAGCATTAGCATCCCTGTGATCCCAGATCCCGTTTGTATTTTAAAGTGATCATTGAATGCCTCTTACGGAACTGTACAAAATTTAGAAATATATATATATATATATATGGACATACACCTCCCTATGTACAATGGACATTAATTTTTTAATTACCTTTTTGGTAATTTGCTAATAATATCCATCACAGCTGTAACCAAGTCTGATACTGTGCCCAAATTCCTTAACTGTAGTCAAATACATCGGAATGAATTTTGTTCCTTGTTTAATTGTTTTTGACAAATGCTATTCTTTTGGTTGATTAAAGCAATCTTGCTAGTGACTTTGTAGTCCTACATGGATGAATTTTAAGTAATATTTCATTGCCAATAAAACAGAAGAGCAGAGTGATTAATAAATGCAGCTTGTAGGGATTTAAGGAAGAATAATTTGACAGTTGCAGTTGTATGGGTCTTCCTAGAACCCAGATTGCTTTAACTTGAATTCTCTCTTGTTCCTTTTACAGTTTAAAAAAATATACGAAGTCTGTTTTAAAATTAATACATTGTACCCAGATTTCTGTCAAAGTATATTTGTTCTATTTTAAAAATGCCCAGTCATGTTGATTTCATGGAGACTTGGGGAAATTTATCCTAATGGGAATAATTACTATGAGAGCTAAAAATAATAGATGTGTCCTTTTTTTTTTTTCTTTCTTTTTTAAAAAAAAGCCGGACCTGTGATCTGCAGAATGCTGAGTTATCCCCCAACTCGCCGAGCTTTAATTGTGGGTTGTGGCCTACAAATGTTCCAACAGCTCTCAGGCATTAACACCATCATGTATGTATTGCTTTCTGGCTTTTTACTGAAAAGATTGTGAAAGGATGATTTTACCTGAAAAAAAAGAATAGGACTCAGTGATTTGTTGTTATTAAATGTATAGGATTCTCCTTTTGGGAGATACTAAGTTTATGATTTTTTAAAAATCCTATCATTTGTACTTAGAAAGAGGTGATTTGTTTGTTATATTATTGGCTTTATTTGATATAATTTCTCTTCTATGCCATCTAGGACTTCCTTATGTTCTGAGCTAATGTATCATTATCCTAAACCATTTCTTGATGCTGGTTAGAAAGTAAAACAATAATCACTGGCATTGCCTGTGATTATAGGCACACAGATAACTAGTTCATTTCCTTTTGGGGCAGTCTGTTACCATATGATAGGGGCATTGGTAGAAGTATGTTTATTACAACCAGAGTACAGTGGAGGGGTGATTGAGTGGAAGAAGAGAAGTTGGAAAGACAGAATAGTTCCATGTTTTCTAGTTTTCAGAGTAGTCCCCAAAGTTGTATGTATGGTGGGGTTGGAGTGGGGTGAAGAGTATGGGCTCTACTGTGTTTCATTCATTCAGTATTAAACTCATTTTTGAGGGCCTGTTGTATTGAGAGTGAAGTTTCTTAACAAATCCTCATTTAATCTAATGGGTCTTTGGGACTTAGTTTTTATTCTTAAAAATTATTTAAATCAAATTACTCTTCTCCAATTATCACTAAATAAATCATCACATCCCAGTAATTTTAAAGGAAAATATCCAGATTCTCTAATACAAATGGTTTACCAGGGAAATTTTAAAGTAACTAAAGTAGACCTGGGCCCTGCCCTCAGGGGTATATAGGCTGGTGGAGGAAACACACATTAATTAAACTCATAGTGAAATATAGGACTTCAAATTCTGATCAGGGCTGTACAGGACTGTTCCATCTCTCCAGAGTAGACCTTTTAAGATTCTAAATAATAGAATGCCATTTTGAGAAGGTCATGAGTTTTCCTAGATCCTTTTAGATGAAAAGCTCCTAGATCTTAGAAGTCCCCCTACTCCCACCTATTGGTTAAAATAATTCATTAAAATAATACAAATTATGTAAAATTAAAATTTCCTTGGTAAACCATTTATATTTGAGACTCTGTATATTTTCCTTTGAAGTTACTTGGATGTGATGATTTATTTAGGGATAATTGGAGAAGAGTAATTTGGTTAAAATTCTTAATTTTTAACAATTAAAACTAAGTCCCAAAGACCCATTAGATTAAATGAGGATTTATTAAGAAATTTCACTCTCAATATAACCACACCCTTTGTGGGGTTGGCTTTAATCATAATCCCTGTTAGAATGTAACTTCCTAGACTACATTTTTAGTATGTTGGCTTCTCCCTTCCTCTCACATTTACTTGATTAGTTTTTCCCTCACCTTTATGAACTCTGTTAAGGCCCATCTCTGTTGGCATAATGCCAAGCGTGTTTGACTGTTTTTTTCCTCTGGATTTGGCACATCATGACCCTGTTCTGAGATGTGTCCACCCTCCTCGGTGTGGTGATGGTCTAGAATTGCAACAACACTAGGACCAAGCTTTCAAATAATACCATGCAGTAATAACCCTATGTGAATATTTTAGTGGATCAACCTACTATAAGATGAGTTCTATTTCTGAAAATATTTTGTGTTCTACATTTTTCTAAACATTTAAACTTGACAAGTTTAAAAGCATAGAAGAGGAAGATTTTTGTTGTACTTTTTGTGTTCCTTTAAAACCGGGATCACAGACCGAGCCACCTCTAATTGATGGGTGGTGGCTGAGGCCAGTGTGTTCCTACTTGAAATGACTGTCATAATCCCTTTGTGATATCTAGTATAAATTGTGCTGATTGAGGTTTTCAGGTTTTTATAAAGCATTCATTTCTTTAAAGCCTTAGTCTTTTCACAGAGATCAAGTGATATAAGGGTCCTCAGGTTCCCTAAGATTTGTGATAGTCATTAATGTCCTTTGCTTATCACAAACTGCACATGATATACGTAGTGTTGTCATAGAGCTTTTGCTTGCATTTGAGTATTAATCCTGGAAAACAGGAAGAATAAAACAAAGTAAATGATGGTTGAACTTAGACTGTGCCTACATGATTCAAAACAGCTAGTCAACTCCCTGAAGGAATTAATATGTTGTTCATGTCTAGAGGTTAGAGAGTTAGACACTTAATATGATACCTATGCTGTGTAACTGTTGTTTATTCATGGTACATAATTTCAGACATTCAAATTTTAAGCCCAGAAAACTTAGTGTAAATCAATGTCATTGTGACAGACTATATTACTGTTCATTATCTGGATAGAAAATGACTAATCTGGGATGCTCATGTAATGTTTTCTCCTGCTCTCTCTAGTCTATATTTGTGTGTGTGTATATGTCTTTTTTCAGTCTTCTTAAGATTAAGTACTATCATAAATTTTGTTTTTGTTTTTTTTTTTGTTTGTTTGTTTGTTTTGTTTTTGAGACAGAGTCTCACTCTGTTGCCCAGGCTAGAGTGAGTGCCGTGGCGTCAGCCTAGCTCACAGCAACCTCAAACTCCTGGGCTCAAGCCATCCTCCTGCCTCAGCCTCCCAAGTAGCTGGGACTACAGGCATGCACCACCATGCCCAGCTAATTTTTTTCTGTATATTTTTAGTTGGCCAGATAATTTCTTTCTATTTTTAGTAGAGACGGGGTCTCGCTCTTGCTCAGGCTAGTCTCGAACTCCTGAGCTCAAACGATCCACCCGCCTCGGCCTCCCAAGTGCTAGGATTACAGGCGTGAGCCACCTCGCCCGGCCATAAATTTTGTTTTTAATTTTAAATCATTTTTAACTAGAGCCTAATAATTTATTTTTTGTAGGTTTTAGTAGAAAATAGTTTTTTCTCATTGTTAAAATGTTATTTTATTCAGAATTCCTTTTTATAGCTATCTCTAACACATGTTTGTGTGTATAAAATTTTACTCTTTTCAGCTTCTTCACTTTTACGTGGCTCTTCTATATTCTAACCCAACCCTAATAACGTGTAGAAGTTGAAATTGCTTTTACAAATTCCGTCTTTCACCCCACCCAAAGTTTGTGTGAACTGAAATAGGTATTTTGAATTCTATATCTCACCAATAAAAGTTTATGGAAAGATCATATGGAAAATATTAAAAGGCCTCATCCTCACAGTTGTATTATATAATCTTATAGTTTTCTCTCTTCTCTCTCAAAGGATCCTTTATTTCTATCCCCTTGACCTATTTAATACCCTATCTTAGTCAAGGAAATACATTTTCTTCTTGAAATATTTAATTTTCTTTTCGTCTAACATATGTATGTGTATACATGTCTAAGCATCTTTTATTTGTATGATAGCTCATGTTTCTTTATATCCTAACCTATATCATTCTATACCCTACTGAACAGAGGACTTGCAAGTTCTTACAAACATATTTCAAACATTACATTTAACTTTTAAATGAGCTGGTTTTCTAATATGACTCTGATCGCTTAATAATTTCAACATATAGCTGAATTGGTTATTCTCCTGTGTTCACAGGAGAGAACAAATAAAGCAAATGGAGCGCTAGCTTCCCTAATATAAAGGTGTTTGTATTATTGCATTATATCTTACAAAGTATTTCCACATGTGTCAAAACAAAGAAGAGGAGTGATAAAGATGATTAATGTAAAGAAAACTCTGAAGAAATTCTCACTGTGATATATTCTAAACTCTAGTTATAACATCAATGATTTTCCATTTTTAGTCTAAGACAATTGATGACTATTGAGTGGACTCTTCCCATATTATCATTACCACAACCAAAATACACATGTTTGGGGTGTTGGGGAGAATGTGTGTGTATGGGTAGGTAGGTAGGTAGAAAGAAGACACCAGGTTCTATGTAGATTTGATAGCATCCTTCTTTTTCTGAGGAACTTATAAGCCATATTTTGCTATATTCTGATAAATAGATAACCAGTCCATCTTGGACAGATGAAAGGTATCAGATTTTTACCTGGGAAGACCAGATGGTTAAATGACTTACGTTAAGGTTACACAGAAAATCAGTGAAAAGGAAAGCCAGAATTTTAAGCTTTTGAGTTTGTTGCAGGTAAAGAGAATTGTGGAGGAATAAACTTCTTTTGGATATTCAGTCCCCTACATTTAAGCCACTGTCCTTTCAGAGTAATGCTCCCAGCTTCATCTCTTCTCCTTACTCTTCCATTTTCTACTGACTCAGAATAGGGTGGGAAGTAGACGATACCGTATGGACAGATCATTTTTGCTTCCATAACTGCTTTACCTTAACCCCCAGGAGATCACTTATTTCACTGTAGTTATGAGACAGTGAAGGCCTTTAGAAAGTATGCCCTAGTAATAATAATATTAATAACCATCATTTATTGAGCATTAAATGCCAGGTACTACTCTAGCATGAGTTAACTCAATAAATATTGATAGGAAAGGAGAAAAGTAGGACAAAAGTGTTTTGAGCCCCCCCTCTAATGGCGTATTTGTTATTGTCATGACAATAACATTTTTTACTGTTTTATATGTATAGCACTATAAAATATTTTCATAGACAGTATTTCTCTTGATCTCAACATCCTGTCAAGAAGCCAGGGCAGTCCTTCTGTTTGTTCTCTAGCTAAGGAAGCTAAAGCCTAAGGAATTAAGTGACTTATCTACCATCACACAATAAGTTTTAGAGCTAAGAGTAGAGGCCAATTTTCTGACTCCAGATCACATGGGCTACCCTTTAATTTTAGAATACCTGGGATGTGCAGATCTTGCTATTTATAGCTTGTTTGGGGGTAAGATACAGTGAGTAATCAACGTTGGTGAAATTCAGTACCATCCAAGGATGAAAATCTAAATAACTGTGTGATAATATAATTGCGTGCATCTAAAGAATCATAAAACTTTCAAATTCTTAAATTTTCTGGTACCCAGTGAAGGCGTTTGATTTATACCCTGATCTAGAGTTCCTGGCCAAGCCAGGCTGATGGTTGAATGAGTCATTTATATTCGTTAATCATATTTAATTAATTTAATTTTGTAAGTGCAGTATTTGTGGATCTGTTCCATTCTTGTATTCTATCCCCAACAAGCTCCAAGCTCTCCTGGTATTAAAAAAAAAAAAAAAATACCATGCAATCAGGAAACATGGCACAAGCAGGCATGGCCAGATGATGGTAATATAGAGAAAAATAAAGGTGACAGGAAATAAGAAAGAAAAGAATTAAGGGTTTGTACGCTCTCAGGTTGTAAGTCTAAATCGGGAATGAGGTTTTGTTCTCTCTGAGATCCAGCAGACAAGACTCACTGAAGTGAGTCTTCCCCTCTGTCTGCCTCCATAGTCCAAAAGCTATTGAAAGATAAAATGCTTACCTCATTGCAGTATTTCAAGATTAGTGTGTTGTAATCATTTGTGTTCATTGGCTGAAAGTTACTGAATAAATGGGAAAATGTTAGGATTTATGGTTTACTCTTTTGAAAGATGAGTGTAATGTGATGGGAAGAATATTAACCCAGGAATCAGGAAAATTAGTTTCAAGATCTGTCTCTACCATGGGACTCTGAGCATGACAGTTAATTGCTTTCAGTCTAATTACTTGTAAAGTGAATTAGAAGAACTTTTATTGGACATTTGAATGATGATAAATGGGAGTTTTGAGTAGAAGTGGAAGCTAAAACATTTGAAATGATACTTTTAGACTTTCCTTGGATAAAAGATTATCAGACTGTAGAAAATCAATTTTGATCTAGAAAGAAAAAATGTATTTTGTTCATAACTTTTGGAATATTTATTAAATATTTATTAAATATAATAGCATGCTTACGACATGCCAATCATCATCCTGGATGCTTAGCTGCTTATATGTTAAGAACATATGTATATGTTTTTATATCCCAAGCATAACTTTAAAGAAAGATAATCTTGGTTATGGTTGATAATGCCTCTTTATATCCCAAGATCATGGAGCAAAACTATCACCTGATGCAGTAGAACTTCCCTTGGCTTCCACAATGATTTTTTAAGAGTAGGCTTAAAAACTGGCTTCTTAACTCCAGTGTGCGCATGGTTTACAAGGGAAAGTATGCACTTTCTGTCTCTGGAGTCTAAAACCATTTTTGGTGGCAGATAGTTCACTTCCTAGTGTACAAAACAAAGCATTTTCATCAGGTGAGGCTTTGAACAGACTGGCTTTATAGTTAACCATCCGAATGTTCCTGATCATTTTCCATTTTCCTGTGTATATGTTGCACTCCTCATTTTGTTTAAGGTTCCCCAAAAGCAGACCCTAAGAGAAGGACTTGGGTGCAGATCATATTTTTGGGGTGATACCAAAGGCTGGAGTAGGGCCATAAGGAAAGCAGGATAGAGAAGGGAGAAGAGGCAGTAAAGGACACATTGGTAAGCAGGTTATCAGGAAGCAACTGGAGCTCAGTCCTGCTGGGTGCTCTGCGAAGAATAGTGTAGACGGTGCCTCACGGTTAGTCCAGGGGTATTTATCCACTGCCCCCAGTCCCTCAACTTGAGGGTTGCCCTTGCAGATGCTAAGTGCACTGGGCTTCCCTGAGCAATCTGATGGTGCCAGAGCTCTCTGGCAGACAAGGAGAGAAAGAAAGGGAGCTGAGCTAGAAACTGTCAAATTCTGTAGTGAGTTTCCAAGATGGCTACAGGGCAGTTCAGAGAGGGGTCAACAGAATATGGGGCTGGGCATCTGTTAAAAACCCTGAGTCTTCAAATATGTGTTTAAAAAAAAAAGTTAATACAATATGGACATGAAATTTCTTAGTACTGTTCATGGATATAGAAATTTATTTTTAGTGAAAAAAGGTTAATGATCCCTGGCTAACCATATGGAAAATAAGCAATAAAAATGGGAGATTAACAATAAGAAATGATGAGGATGTATTATCTCGAATATTATAATCTTTTTTCTTTGTATAATTCACAAATAATTTTGTCCTGTCACAGGAATCTTAGGAATACATCTGTTAAATTATTTATTTATGCCCCAAACCATCATTTACTTTATTGTTGCTATAGATTCAAAGATCTCTAAGCTATAATTCTTACCATTGAGAAGTCTGTATTCTGCTTAAGGAGATAGACACACAAATAATTACAGTGCAGCATTATAAAAGCCAAATTACATCCTGCAGAAACACAGGAAAGTAAGTGATTAACTCTATGTAGGAAGTGAAGGGGACACAGACAAATCATTTTTGTTGTATTTAAAAAAAAATTTTTACATGGAGTTTTGTGGGCAGAAACACAGTACATCAAATACTATTAATATCACAATCTTTGGTATTAGATCTGGATTTCAATCCAAGCCCACCACACTTAGTAGCTATGTAAACTTCACAAGCTACTTAACTTCTCAGGGCCTCATTGATCCAGAAATCAGGAATAATAATACTTGTGGTCATTAAATGAGATAGCATGTACAGTTCAGGCCCCTGGGAGGAACTAAGTCCGTGTTAACTTCCCTTCTGCTCACTGTGTATTGCAGTTTAGAAATTCTGAGGCATTTGTGGAAAGCAGAAACATCCCACAGTTAACCTACCCTCTTTAGCCAATACTCATCAGCGTTGGCTAAAGACATCCTCTGTGGACACAAAATTGTTATAGTACCCTTCTTTCATGTATGTTTCTATTTTCAAAATATTGGAAAGAATCATGATAGTGTTTTTATTCTAACTTGTAGATGTTGTAGGAGTGTTGTCCTCTTCAGTATTAGATGTGTTCTTTTCATCTTAGAGTAAAGTCAAGGAGAAAAAACCCCAATGACCTTGGAATGACAGGAGCTAATATGCCTCCTTATTAGGGGAGGGGGGGAGGTAGGGGATCTGTCGCTAAGTATTCCCCATGTGGCGTGCCTTGTGGTTTACATCAGTAGATTGTCAAATCCTTTCGGCATGCTTTCTGAATCAGATGTGAATTTGAGGTCCTGTGATAATTACCGGAAAGTCATCTCCATGGTTCGTAAACCATCAGCAACTAAGGTTTTAGGTTTCCTAGGGCATCTTTGGAAATATGAAAACTTAGTTTCTTTGCCTGTCCTTCCTCTGACTCATGTGTTTCACTGAAAGGTAAGGAGAAGAAATGGAGATGCTGTTAATGAGTTAAAATAGCAGCATGAAATCCAGGGTTGTGCCCCAGAAAATAGGCTTGCTGTGTCATTAAAGCAAAACTTTGTCCCCAGAATCATATGTGAATGTGAAAGTAACACCAGCCTGGTTAATTCCAGGTAACACTGTAGAAATGCTCAGGTCTTAATTTACTTTTTAAACACTTCTATGGCAGGCACTCTGCCAGGGACTGGAGATACGCATTATAACTTAGCCCATCCCCTATGCTGCAGAGGGTCCCTGACCCGTTAGTAACCTGGCAGCTTGTCACCACCTGAGCTCTGCCTCTCCCCTTGCGCCCCCCAGCCCCCCACCCCCACCCCTGTTTGTGGAAAATTGTTGGCCGCACTGCAGGAGGTGAGCAGTGGACCCACCAGCGAAGCTTCATCTGCATTTATAGCTGCTCCCCATTGCTCCTACTGCTGCCTGAGCTCTACTTTCACCCTGTGGCCTCCCCACCCCCGGTCCGTGGAAGAATTGTCTTCCATGAAACCGATCCCTGGTGCCAAAAAGGCTGGAGACTGCTGCCTTAGGGAACTTACCATCTGGTTCCCTTATCTTTAAGGGGCTATGCTGTGACCTGCCTTGAAAGGTTGCTTGAAAGATGAAATGAGGCAGCAAAGAGCCAGCCATACAGGAGTCACTCAGAGGATGTCTGCAAGTTCTTTTTTCCTCTTCTTACGTTTACGTTTGTTGTCCTCTCAGTGAATCAGCTATCCAGGCTCTCGTTACTTGGCTATGGTTCTTTTAAAAAATTTTTTCCTCACCATAACGTTTTATCTCAAGTCTCCTTCATGGCTTTTCCTACTCAGTTTAGACCTTAATGTTGATGCCCTCTAGGTCTTGGCTTACAACTCTGCTGGGAGATTTCCTCCACTCCCGTGGGGTCAGTGACCATCCAGATATTAAAGATGACCTATCTATACTTGCAGACCAGAACTCCTGTGTGATACATACCCGTATATCCAACTGCTGGACATTTTGACGTTTGGATATCCTGCACTGGCCAATTTCAACACACACTAGACAATCCAGTTCCCACCAGTTCTGCCCTTGTCCTATAATCCCTTCTTAGTGGTGGGTATGACCAGCGGGGTACCCAGGCCTGTGGCTTGGGAGCAAACACATCCAAATCCAATCAGTTGTAATTTTCTTCAGTTTTACTTCCTTAGTATCTCTTACATCCTTCCTGTTCTCTTCTTTGCCATTATCTGTCAGGCCCTGCTTTCATCAGTGATCAGTATGTTTTTAAGGAACAGAATCCCACTCAAACCTGACTTAAGAAAAGTAAGTTGGTTTACAATAAAGACAAAGGGTCTAAACGCAGGAAATGAAGCTAGGCCTGGCAAAGGGCTGAAACCAGAAACTGGAGAGTCACTTGCTCGGCCTCTGTGCTCTTAAGCTGTCTTGTCTTTCGTCTCTAGGGCTGTATACATCCTCCTTCCTTCTGTCTCTTAGGGTTCATCCTCTGCTTTTGCTCATATGTTGTCACATTCTGCTACCATAACCTTGGAGATACTTCAAGCATCCACAGTAGATTAGACTTGTCACAATTCCTAAGAGAGAACAATCAGAGTGAACCTATCCTGGCACAAGCACGTGAGGCCAGGGGCTGGACAGCACTGTAGAAGGATGCACAGGGGATTTTTCTGCCTTAAATCTCAACTCCCTTAATTTGTCCTTCATTAGTATCTCTGCCTTTAAACGTTCTGAAATAAAATCAAATCATGTCCATCTTGACTTAAAGTCATGTAATGGCTCCCACAGCTTTCAGCAGAGTTCGAAGTCCAGACCCCTTGGTGGCTTGACTTTGTCCGTCTCTCCACTATACGTGTCCAGCCCCTTCCCCACCTGCTCCACCTCCTGCTGCACGGAACCTCCTGCACTTCTGGCAGTGAAGAAAGTTAACCCGAGCCTCAGTGCCTTCATACATGCCATTCTACCTGGCTGAAATACTCAGCTTATCCTAAAAGGCCTTCAAACTCAGGTTACATGTCATCTCCCTAGAACGCAGAGGCCAATTCAGGTGGTCCTCCTCTGGCCTCCTATAGCACTCCTATAGCATTCCTGTTATAATAGTTATTATATTTTATAACTACAGATTTGTCTACTTCCTCCCAAAGACCGTACAAATATAAAATGCCCCCCTTACAATTTTTTCCTGGTAGAGCTAACTAGATTTTAATTATTATTGACTTTTTTTTTATTTTGTTCTGTTCATAGCCAGCCAGATTTATAGCATGATGTTACAGTGAGAATGAGTCACACTCTGTGTGAGTGTCTTAACTAGTCTGCAGGCATGATCTTAGGAAAATAAAAGCATTCAAACTTTGAGAAGAGGATCTTTCAAAACCACTGAAAAATTAGCGATAATCTATAATGATATTTCTAATGGTTTATAGTATTGGGTGGGCATTTATACATTATGTTTGAGCTTCAATGCTGAAGATTTCCATAAAAAAAATTCTTCAAGATCTCTTGGTTCCTTCTTTGTCAGGGCAACTGAAGAACTAAGTTAGTGAGTTCTGTCCAAGTTTTGACTATGCTTCCTGTGGCTGATAGAATTGCAAGATTTCAAATGCTATTAAGCTGCTCCATGTGGAGACAAATAGTCTGATGACATGTCATTCATGGCAGGGAGAAAAATGAACAGTGTCTCTTGGGAGAACATCTTCATTTATTTTGATAAGATTATTTTTTTACTGGACCAATTAAAATATACAGAACTAAATATAAGGTGCTCCTATTTCTATAAAAACACTCAGTACCAGAAAATAGGAAATTTATAAAGTGGCTTTAACTATGCAGTTTTACCTTGACTGCATAGAATTAGCAGCTTTCTGGATCCTTCTAATGATCCCTCTTTAACTTCCTTAAAGCTCTCCCCTCAGCTGCTTATCCAGAAGTATGCTTGAGAAGTTTTATCATTTATCTAAGACTGTTTGCAAGGACTGAATTTAGTCTCTAGGCTTTCTTTACAAAGTGCAATAATGTTTTTGCATTTATTAAATTTCACATTAAAGTCCAGATTTCAAGGGACTGCATAGCCTCTTGTAGCTGGTGTGTGTTCTCTCTGGTTCCCTACATTCCCTGCTATTCCCTGTGACCTGGCCCCATCTAGGTAAGCCTTTGAGGTGTGCCACCTGTCCCAAGGAATCAACACTCGATTAATATTTTACTGAGAACTTTCCCCATATATGTCCCATTCAGGGTTGGGTTGAGATGAGAGCTGACAATTAGATTGCTCTGGTTTCAGGACTAGTCTGGTTTTTTTCGACAACAGTGTAGATGTTCATAAGATCTTCAGTTTCATTTTACCCCTAAGATCTTCATTTCAAATCAGAAAAATTTTTTGACGCTATGTGGATGAGACTGCTATTTGCTGCTACCTTACAATCATATTTATCAGCTGAGAGAAAGTAAGTTGTAGCTCAGTTTGGAATCAGACAGACCTGTATACCAGACCTGTTAGAATTAACTGAAACAGCATATTTAATGTACTCTAATGTGACTAACTCATAGTAGCTTATTATTTTATCTGGCATCAGACAGACCTGGAGTCAAATTTCATCTTGTTTCCTGACCAGCTATACTTCCTTGAGTAATTTACATAGCTACTCTAAGTCTCAGCTTTCTTATTTGCAGATGGGGTGATAAAACCTACCTGTCACAATGGTTGTGTTTTCTCTTCATTCTTACCCATCTCAGTAAATGGCGCTCCTCTACATGTAGTTGCTCAGGCCCACAATTCAGGAATAATCTTGGATTCTTCTTTTCTCCTTAGTCTCCCAACCCAGTTGTCCGGCAAGCCTTAGCTCTAAAACTGTGGTTCCCAAACAGCACGGAGGCATAGGACACCCTTCTCAGGGGGAGCCATATGATATTTTAAATTTTGAAGTGAAACAGCGACATGGGTGGACTACTGCTGTTATGTAGCTTATACCTTAATAAATGGAACTGGTAGATATTTCTTTAGATCTACGTGTGTTGTGGAAAAAAAAGATTGAGACACTAAGGGCTCCATGAAGCAAGAAAGTTTGAGAACCTCTGTCTTTTAGCACATATCTTTCCCCATGTTTATTGTCATCTCCACTGCTGCCGTCGGTCCAAGCCATCATTGCCTCTTGCTCACCTTTTGCAATAGCCAACCCCCCAGCTGGTCTGCCTGCTTTTATGCTTATCCTTCATAAGCCATTCTCCACAGAGCAACTCTGAATATAATGGTCTTTGAAAAACGTAAATAAGATCGGAGCTCTCCGTCATAATTTAAATCAGCTCTTCGCGTAGTCCACAGGCTCGAGCTGTCTGCTCCTGTCTTTTCCACCATCCTCCTCTCCCACCACTTCTCTCCTGGTTCACTAAGACTCGGCCACACTGGCTTCTTTCTTGCATGTGTTTCCCACACTCTCCAGATTTGTTCCTAGCTTAGATACTTTGCAGTCTCCCTTCTGCCTGGAAAGATCTTCCTCCATGTCTTCATTGTGGCTGGTTCCTTATCACTTGAGTCTGAATGTAAACATCACCACCTCAGATAGGCCTTGACCCTATTTGAAATAGCCACATTTTCTCAATATCATATCACTCCATTTTTCTTCATAGTGTTTATCACTGCCTAAAATTATGCTGTTTTTTTTACTTGATTATTAAGCTTCATGTGTGGGGCCCTCATCTGTATTCTTAACCTACAGCACACAGTAGGCACTCAGAGAATATTGATTGCATGAGAAGTGTGGACAACTGCTTCTCCTGTTTCCCTTTTCTATAACTAGACTGTGTCTTCAATGATCATCCTCTCATTGCTGATTTTTTGTAGTCAAATCTTGCCGAAACTTTAAAAGATGGGGAACTAGGTGTGTGGGGTGTATTTTAAACATTGGATCATTTATTCATATTGCCTCAGTGGTCAAGAAAAGAAGCATAGTCATATTATACTCTACCTTTATTTGAAGTACCTGACTCTTCCAAATCCTTAGTAAACTGATTAAATAACTGAAAGAAAAATCCCTTTTCTATTTCCTACCCTATTGGACTAATATATAGTAAAATCAGAATCACCCTTGTATACCACACATTCCATTATGACACAGAACTGAAAACAGCATGGAAGAAAAGGTATTGAAATAGCTGTTGGGTTTATTTTTTTTCACCTTTTCTAAGAAATGGATGAACTAGATGGCTAAATTATTTTGTGAAAGGTCTGTTTTCAGTTCAGGGAGATTAAAGAAAAGAATAGCTACAATAGTAACAAAGGTTTTGATGAAAGGACCGGACCCGAATAAAACTGTGATATTATGATAGCATACTAATATATAAATAAATTAAAACTATATTAATATTTTACTAATTAGCACGAAATCCAAACAAATGAATTTGGATATTTGTAATTGCAGATATTTATATTTTGGCCATTTGTTTATATTTTGGCCATATTTTTCCTGTTCATTAGTCTTTACAGAGGCCATTCCTAACTTACTGATTAGCTATTTTCCAAGGATATAAAAGTTCAGTTGGAAATTGAGAATCATTTTCCAGTAGCAACTGTGTGGCTGTTGAGCTAGTACGTGCACAAAATCCTCTTAGGCCTTATGATAGCTGAAATACAGAAACAGTCGTATCATTGCTTTTGTAGAACTTTCCAAGTTACAACTCAAAGATTTACGGTATATTTTCCCTGACCCCAGTATTCCCACAGCATCAGTTCCACTTGAGAATAGACTAAAATAACAGAGATGCTTAGGAGGCCCAGGCTTCTGTAAGTGCAGGTGCAGGTAGGTGCCAGCCCTACCTGCATGGGGCAGGTGTATAGGGGCCTGGGAGAGGGAGTGGCTACCAAAATGATGTCGACAGGGTCAGCTAGTTGTGGTAATGAGGGACTCTGGTCATAGTAGGGTGTTCATTTTGCCTTTGGTGGAAAGGGAAGGAAGTAGATGATGCTTATAGCAGTTCCAACAGCAACTATTAGAGATGGAGTGGGCACAGATTGTTCCTGTGTATCTCGGTTGTTAGTAAGTTGCATGTTTGTACATACATGATTTACTGTAATATGAATATTTAGTTGATACTTCAGATGATTTTTAAAGTCAGAAAAGCTGACATGCCTAGGGCTTCTCAGCATGAATCATACAGAAATACATTAACACATATTCATTAGAAGGCCAATTTGTGAATTAATTTGGTTATTAAAATTATATTGTTAATTTAGGTTGCATGTATATAATGTGTCAACAACCAGATGAAAAATGTTGGTAAGCTGCTTATTTTAATTGTAGAATATGAATTAAATGGCCTGACATGATTTGAAGATTGATCTATTAAAGCATAGTGAAACAAGTTTGCCCAGTTTGCTGAATTTAAGGTTTTTTTCAATAAACAACATATATATTTGAAGTTGGATCATTTATGTGGTAGGTCACAGATGTCAAGTTCTGCTTTCCAGAGGCAATTCTCTCCCTTCTTTTTGATGTTTCTTTCAGTGTTAATATCTGTATTTCTAAATAAAATAAATTTATATAGTTTTTTCAATTTTTGAAATTCTGTATTGACTTTCCATTATGAAAGATAAAATACTTCTTCCTACCCCCCCAAAAAACATTCACATTCTTATATCGTCTCTGCCCCCAATATAATTGTATCTCAGGTTTGGGGATTAATTAAATTTCACCATTTTCATCATTATGACGATGGAAAATACGGTTCCCAGCTGAGCAGCTCAGTGTGCTGATCGCATTTACTGCACCATGTGCTGCGTGTCTTCTGTTTGCTCCACCAGTGGCACAGTGCACCCCTCTCTGCCTTGCTGCCCGTGACCCAGGAAGCTGACCTTGTCAGCTGACTGATGCGGTTGTACCAACATCTGTTTGTTCCCTGCAGTAAATAGCTGTCCCATTCTTTGATTTGCTCCGTGTTCAGTTTACCCTTCACTGATTCTTTCTGTGCACTTTTTAATGGAGCTTTATGGTTAAACCTCATGAGAAACTTCAGGAAGTCCGTCCCTGTGATTCTGCCTCCCCTCCCTTGCCTTTCTTGCAGACCTTCCTCCTGAAGCCTCCATTACCCTGCCTCTTCTCTGATCTCGTTGCCTCCCAGGGACAGCTGTAGTTCTCTTTATCCCTCTCTCTTTGTGGTTGGCTTCCCTGTTTCCTAGGTCCCATGTCTTCTTTTTAGCCTTAGTCCTTCTTTTTGGTGGTGGTGGTTCTGTAGCAGTTTCCTGGGGAAAACTCAGTGGGAAGTGAAACATCTTGAGACCACAAAAATCTTTATTCAGTCCTCAGACTTGAGTGTTGTTTATTCCCCTCAGAATTTTTAATGCCATAACCTCTCGTGCCCATGCCATGCCTTCCTGCTGGCCTTCAGTGGGCCTGCTATCCTGCAGTCGGCGGCCTTGGTTGTTCATTGTCTCTAGACAGGAAACCTCCCTCTGCTCTCCGGATGTGGGAATGGCAAGGGGTGGCTGGTGTGGGGGAGGCATCTAGCTGATTGTTATAAGGATTTTCATCTGATCCTCTTTTATTTTATTTAATCCACTGTCTGAGATATCTGGTGCCTCCGATTCTTGAACCTTTCCAGAATCTGTCATAGAAATCATCTTGCTTCTTGCTGGCTTCCCCCTGTTGTAGTTAGGAATTAGTTCTGCCATGTTAAGCCAGTCACCACTTGTCATCCTCTTTCCATTGTCCAGAACTTCTAATCTAATGTTCTTTATACTTGCATATTTTAAAAAACTTTAATTCTTTTATAGTCATTTTAATGGAGAGGGTGAGGAAATAAAGCTGCTGAGTTTAACTGGACATCTTTTGTAAATTATTGAAAAATCTTATGGAGACAAGATACAGGCGAGTGCATAACTGAAATGCTTCTCTGAAATGTAAAAACAAGTTACTTATTTTTTAAAAGTTATTTATGCATTTAATATCTTTAAAATTTTAATCTTTTAACTCTCATTATCTGTGCAGTGGAGAATTTAGCACTGTTTTATTGGCACTATTTTATCTCTTCTTCGTGTATTAAAAGAAGCATTCTTGGTCCCACCACACACACAGAAAGTGCAATCAGAGCCTAATTAGAGGTTTGGCAAACTCTCAGATTAAATAAGTAAATCCATATTAGAAGTAGCATGGATTTACTTTACAGATGTCTCTAATATGAGTAGCAGTAATATTTTTCACCCAATCTAGTAAGCCACAGTTGAGCCAAAGCATAATATTAATTAATGCTGTTTGAAGTTGGGTTTTTTTTTCCTGGGATAGGGAATGTCGAGCATTTTTTGAGTGATTATTTAAATAGAAGATGTTACTCAGACAACACCCTTTTCAAGATAATGTTGCTATAGGAAAGATTCCAAATGAAGTAACATAAGTAACAAACACTTAAATATATATCAAGCTTTTGATACAGGAAATTTAATTCATTTTATACAACATGAACACTTGAATACTGAGCTTACAATTATAGGTATGATTTAATTTATACTTTTGTGTAATGTTTGTGTGTCTAGTACTTGAAGTTAATTCATTTAATTATTTGTGTTTCAGGGACTTCAGGGGCATGGAACATTTATCTTTGTATTCTATACTTCCATGGAGCTCAAAAGTGTTGAAATAAAATAGTCCTGTTGTACATCATATTTTGAACATAGTGAAACTTGATAAATCTGTCCAATTAGTCAAAGTATATCCTCTAGCTATTGTAAATGTCCCTTAAACATCTTTGAATATGAAATAAGAGCCAAGTTACTATAGCATTGCTTAAAATTTTTGTGGTTTTGAAAAGCATGTTTAAGGATTAAAATAGGAAATTAATTTTTTTCTTGTTTGATATTTTATTCTTTAAAAAGATAAATTCTAACCTAACGTAGGCCCCATATAACAAATATACTATCTGACGTATTAAACGTTTTATTAATTATGAAACCCTGAACTAACTTGTATTGTTACATATTTAGGGCTTTATATTTTAAATGACATTTGAGGAAAAAGCCATATGCTTTGATTAGTATGTTTATAGTCTTTCCAGGAAACATTCATTAATTCATATTGATTAACAAAGTTAATTCGTATGACTCACCAGTTTTCAATTTAGTTTACTATCAATTTTAATCACTGTTCTGTACCTAGTTAATTTTAATCTCCACGAGTATTTTGGTATCAGGAGTCAAAGGTAGAAGTCAACTTGCAGAGTTTAAGATTCTTTTACATTCTATAAAATGCAGAAAAAGATATAGTGGAGCATTTCACAAAAAGAATGGGAGGGAGATGTTATTAGTGGACTCAGAAGTGCCAGGCCATCTGATTAGGATACATGAAGTATAGACTTTTGGCTGACAAAAATCTTATCTGTTTAAAATGCTTAGTGTGAAGTCTATTACTGTTCCATTTGTATGTGAACAAACTAGATGCTTTAGTTGTGACGGTACTATAAATTATATAATGGCACCTTGATGGATTGCCTTATCAACTGAGAAGCTCTCTTCAATCAAATAATAGTATCAGGATATTTTTCTCTGTAAATGAAACTCTAAAAAATCTTTACGTTTAAAGTTAGAACTGTATTCACTTTGTAAAACTTTAAAAATAGTTTTATTATCTTTTGAAATGCTGACCTGGTAGTTAAAATACCAGTGGGAGATATGTCAAATACTAAACAGCAATTTACAAAATACTATCACATGTCTTGCTTATTTATTACAATTCATACCTCTGCACCCATTTTTGTAAATGTCAGAATCATATAAATCTGTTTGAATTTTTTAAATTCTTCGCAATAAAAGTTTGTATAATGTTCCTGAGGTCACGTGTTATAACATGCCTTGGGTATTTCTGAGGTTCTATGAGGTTTACATGTAAGATGTTCTTAAAAACTGACTAAAAGGGATATTAATCATTCCCTAAGAGAGTTATCAGTGACTTTTTCATAAAATATTTCCTGTCTTTGAGTGGAAAGAATGATTTAGATATAAAGGATTGCTATTCATATTTTTTTAATAATTGAGGAATAATTTACTGTGCTTTGACAGACATTTTCTTTCTCGTTGCTTTAGTTGTTCTAAACATGATTTGAATTCTCTTCAACAAATTTCAAATAACGTTTGTTTCAGTATTATGAGTACTTAACCAAGTAAAAAAGCTTGCCAAATCCATGCCCAGATGAGAAACTGTATTTCATTTTATTTTGGTGTCTGTCCTATTCATGAAAGTCTACATATGATATCCTCACAAGGAGTTAGGACCACTAAAGAAATTAATATGGATAACAGAGAAAATAGGAACATTTTTTATGTTAAATAGTACTAGGAAAGATTGGTAAATATTGGTGAATAATTTAAATGTGATTTTAGCTGATTTGGTTTTCAGTGCTTTAAACAGACCATATTCACATTCAATTATGAGGTAAAGAAATATGTATTTGATTTTATTAAATCATAGAATACTCCATGAGAAGAACCTAACAAAAATGCAACTTTTCTAAAGTGATGGTTGTTTTGTTTTGAATATGTTCATTAGTCAAAAGAAATATTGATGTTTTATAGCCAACCCCAAAATAACCCAGATGTCGGGGTTTAATTAGACAATTTTAGAATATTTATAACTATGCTCAAAAAGATACAAGGTGATATGTTTTTAATGAATGAAAAGGTGGAGAATCTCCAGAGAGAAATAGAAGCAATCAAGAAGAACCAAATACAAAATTACAACTGAAAAATACAGTACGAGAAATAAAAATTTTATTGGGTGAACTAAATAGCAGAATGAAAACAATAAAAATTATCCAATCTGAAGAAGAAAGAGAAAACAAGTTTTTTTTTTTTTTTTCTTTCTAAATGAAAACAGCCTCAGTATATGTGAGACAAAAGGCTCAACATATAGGTAATTGGAGTCTCAGATGGAGAATAGTGAGGTACTGGAGGGAAAAAAAAATTGAAGAAATAATGGCAGAAACCTGTCAAATTTGGTGAAAGATAGAAATGTACAGGTTTACAGATTCAACCACCCCAACAATCTGCAAATAGGATAAATTTGAAGAAATAGATGCTTGGGCAAATCATAATCAAGCTGGTAAAAAACAAAGATAAAGATTAAACTATGAAAATAATCAGAAAAAAATGGCAGATTACAGAGGAATAATAATTAGGAATACCACATGCTGCTTATGCAAGATCGTGGAGGCTAAAACATCTTTAAAGTTGTGAACAAAAGAAAGATAAACAAAACTGTCAACCCAAAAGTATATATTTAATAAAAATAGCCATCAAGAATGAAAGTGCAGTCAAGACACGTTCATATAGACAAAAACTAAGAGAATTTGCACCACCACTCCTGCACTAAAAAATATGCTAAAAGAAATTCTTTTGGATGAAGGGAAATGATACCGGGGAAATTCAGATCTTTAGGAATTGAAAAGAGCATTGGACATGATAGGAATCTCTCTGTTGTATACATAAAACACTTTTTATTTAAAATTTTTAAACTGTTTGAAGCTTAATTATAACATTGCTATGGGAACTTTATGATACCTATGACAACTATCACATGAACAATAGAGGTCAATGAATGTATACGTTGCAGAGTTTTTTCTATTTTACATGAAGTAGTAAAATATTAAAATGTGAAAAGTTAAGGATGGATGTTTCAATTCTTAGAACAGCCATTAAAAAATAATGCCACAAAGTATAGCTAAAAAGCCAATAAATAAACTAAGATGGAATTCAAAAACATATTTATTCAAAAAGAAGGCAAGAAGATAAGGACAAAGGAACAAAAAAGGGAACCAACTGAAAACAAATATAATCATGTCAGTAATTACATTGAATGTCAATGTTAGGAGCATTCCAGTTAAAGAGATTATCAGAGTAGATGCAAAAGCAAAATCCAACTATACGTTGTCTACAGGAGATGCACTTTAATATGAAGATACTGTTAGAAACAAGATGCCATGTAGAAAGTAATCATTAAAATGCTATAGAGAGTGTAACAAATAGACTTCAAGAGAAAGATAACTGTCAAAGATATAGATGGATATTTCTTTTTTTTTTTTTTTTTTTTTTTTTTTTTTTTTTTTGAGACAGAGTCTCACTCTGTTGCCCAGGCTAGAGTGAGTGCCGTGGCGTCAGCCTAGCTCACAGCAACCTCACACTCCTGGGCTCAAGCGATCCTTCTGCCTCAGCCT
The DNA here is from genome assembly GCA_028533085.1 of Varecia variegata. NCBI lineage: Eukaryota > Metazoa > Chordata > Mammalia > Primates > Lemuridae > Varecia > Varecia variegata. The sequence goes on from CM052440.1 coordinate 59,159,736, forward strand.
CCCGAGTAGCTGGGACTACAGGCATGCACCACCATGCCCGGCTAATTTTTCTGTATATGTTTTTAGCTGTCCACATAATTTCTTTCTATTTTTAGTAGAGACAGGGTCTTGCTCTTGCTCAGGCTGGTCTCGAACTCCTGAGCTCAATCCGCCCGCCTCGGCCTCCCAGAGTGCTAGGATTACAGGCATGAGCCACCGCACCCGGCCTAGATGGATATTTCTTAATGATAAAAGTGACAATTCATTAAAAGGACCTGACAGTCATAAATGTCTATGTACCTATTAAGAGAGCCTCACAAGATGTGTAACAAAAATTAACAGATGTAATGGAAGAAATAGATAATTCCACAAGCATAGGAGCAGATTTTAACATTGGTAGCACAACTAGACAAAATTCAGTAAAGACATTCTGGATCTGAACAATACTGTTTTACACTTTAATTGATAGTTATACAACCCTAAAACTAACAAGTACATAATGTGTATTCTTAATATATATTTATAGATCAATGAAACAGAATAGAGCCCAGAAATAGGCCCAAACGTATGTGGTCAGTGCAAAAGTGTCATAGAAATTCAGTGGAGAAAGGAAAGTCTCTTCAGCAAATGGTGTCAGAAAGAATGGATATCCAGAGTTTTGCGGTGGTGGTAGGAGTGAATATCCACCCTTATACTACATCATACACAAGTATTTTTGAAAAATTGATCATAGACCATATGTAAAATCTAAAACTATAAAATTCTTACAATTCTATAAGATAGCCTAATAAAAATATTATCAAAATATTTGTTTCACAAAAGAATTAAGCATGAAAAGATGTTCTGCATCATTAGTCATTAGGTAAATTCTGATTAAAACTATGAGATATCACACCAGTTCAAATGGTTAACAGTTAAAAGACAATACTGGCCTGGCCGGTCACAGTGATTCATGCCTATAACCTCAGCACTTTGGGAGGCAAAGATGAGAGAATTGCTTGAGGCCAGCCTAGGCAAGACAGTGAGACCGTGTCTCTAAAAAAGAAACTAGAGAAATAAATTAGCCGAGTTCCATGGCATGTGCCTGTAATCCCAACTACTAGGGAGGCTGAGGTGGGAAGATCGCGTAAGCCCAGGAGTTCAGGCCTGCAGTGAACTATGACTGTGCCACTGCACTTCAGCCTGGGTGACTGAGCAAGACCCTGTGCCCTCCCAAAAAAACAATACCAAGTTGTGGTGTATGAAGCACCTCAACTCATACACCTATAGGGATGTAAAATGGTACAACCTCTTTGGAAATCTGTTCGGCATTATTTTTAAAAGTTAAAAATAGATTTACAAAACCACCCAGCTATTCCTCTTTTGGGTATTTAGCCAAGAGAAATGAAAGTCTACATTTATACAAAGACATACACAAATGTTCATAGCGGCTTTATTCACAATAGCCCCAAACTGGAAACAACCCAAATGTCCATCAACAGGTGAATGAATAAATAACTTATGGTGCTTATTCAGCTATCATGATGCTAAGTGAAACAAGCCAAAAATAAAAAAAAAGTTAAATAGTAAGATTCTATTTATATAAAATGCAAACTAATATATGATGACAAAAAACAAATCTGTAGTTGCTTGGGGCCAGGGGAGGTTGGCAAGATGGACTGCAGCGAAGCATGAGGAATATTTTGAGAGTGAGATTCTGTATCTTCATTGTGGTAGTGATTTTTATACTTTATACAGCTGTCAAGGTTTATGAACTTTTATACTTTACCACATTGACTGCCATGTGAGTTGTATTTAACTCAGGCTAGTTTTGAGCCCCGGCCCTTGTGAAGCAAAATCCTGCACTTGGTTCATGAAAATCTTATTTCTTGATGTTATTGTTACAATTAATACTGACAATTCTAAAAATGTGGATTGCATTGCATATAACTCACACACAGAAAACAATAAAAAATAACAAATTAGAAAGGATCATTTTGTTTCCACAAAACACCATGGCCCCAGGGAAAAAATTTTTTTTTCTAGTGTGGCAGTCAGTGTGTTAAATGGATGTAGTTTATTGTAAGTACTTATTTCTCCATAAAATTGACAGAGGAAAAAGCTCAACAGAAGTTTTGGAAAACAAAGTTGTAGAAATCTTTTAGAAAGTAGGATCAAAGAGAAAAAAGATGAGAAGAAAAAAGCGGTAAGAAAAATAGAAGCGTGGTCTAGGAACTTCAGCATCTGACTCATGAAAGTTTTAGAAAGACTATTGAAATCGGAGGGAGCTGCTATCGAAAAAAAATTCCCAACACTGAAAGGCATGGATGTCTAGATGGAAGAGGTGTCCACTGCGTACCTTGCATAATGGATGAAAAGTGACTTACACCAAAGCACATCAGCATGGAATTTTAGGACATGGGGGGTCAAAGGGAAGATCTTCTAAACTTCCAGAGAAAGGAAATAAATCGGGTAAAAGGGATCATGCTATTTCTTAAAACCAGCACAGAAAGCTGTAAAACATGGAACATTGTCTTCAAATTTCTTCTTTTTGGGAATTTTCTTTTCATAGTATTTTGCATATATCCCAAACTGTTGATCAGATTTGAAGGTAGACTACAGATGTTTTTGGATATGCAAGTTCTTAACAATTGTACTTCTCATGAAGCCTTTTTCAAGATAGTCCTGGAGGATATACTCCTCCGAAAAGAAGACGTAAACCGAGAGGAAGAGAGTCATGGCATACAGGACACGGGTCCAGTGCAGCAATGGGGCCAAGGGAGAGTGCAGAGAAGGCAGTCAGACCCCGATGGGAGTACGTAACAGAAGGTTTCTGAAGATTCTTCATGAGGAATATGACAATAATAAAGTTCTTAATGAGTGAAAGGGTTTTAAATAACTGACAGAGAATTTGAGGTTGAATTAATGATAAGTACATAGATGAGCAAAAAAAAAATGGCAAGATTCTCTCCTTTCAGGGTGGGACATCACATAGGAAAGGATAGTAACGTTGGAAACATTGACTGTTGGCATAACTGAAATTACAGCATTAACGGTATTGGGAGGATGAGAAGGGTACTTGTTGAGTTAGAGGCAAGGAGTAGTAGCAGAGCTAAATCCTTGCATTTTAAAGAGCGGTGGTTAACTGGAATTGCTGAAAACTTTGTTTTTAAAGCATCCAACATACAGGCAGATATAAAGGTAAATACCAAATGAAAGTAAAGTGGCAGTGAGTTCAAAAATGAGTGAGATGTGATGTAGGAAACTAGTATTACTAGGTAGTTAACATTGCTTTTTTTAGTAGTAAAAACCAAAATAATGCATATAAAAGTGATTAAGCTATAAAAAACGATAGTTTCTGTAAGCTTTTGAGAATTTCTTTACCCTCATTTTAAAAGTTAAGTTGATTTTATTAAATATGTTTTAAGACATACAGGTGAAAAGTATTAATACATTGTCCTATATGCACAGCTAGTATAAGTTAATGAAGTCATTGAGATTTGTTACTATAGCTATTTTTTTTTTAGAGTGAGTGACATTTGGTGGTAGAAGATAAAGATAAATGACAGAAGTTGGTAGATTTAATTAAAATACAGTCAGCTCATCTTACTGCTTTCTGAATAGTTTTAGGTAGATATTAAAAATGCAAATAATAATTTATCTGTATATATAGGACACTTAACCTGTTCATTCATGCGGCATCCTATATGTCCTGCCCCTCATATGCATGATGATATAAATAAATGCTGAAGAATGATTTTAAGGGAATAGTGCTTGGCAGATTTCTTACAATGTATTAACATAGAGAACAAAGAAGTTCTTCATAATTATTATCTATGTGGTGTCAGAAAAAGGTGAAGTCCTCTTAACTTGCTAAATGACTAACTCAGCTTCCCACATATATTCCTTGACTTTAAAAAAAAATGTAGGTCTCTTCTGTTTGAATTTGGTAAAGGCATTCATTTTAGCAGGCAAATTTAGTAATTTTGTTTTCAAGAATGTTTTGGGGTTCCTGGCAGTACAAAAATGTAGGATATATTGTGCAAACATCATTTATATTTGTCTGAGTGTACATTATTAACATTCAGAAGAGAAATGAAAGAAAGTCATTTTGACATAGTACTTTTTCATTCTATTTTTACTATTTACCTTGCTAAGCTTTATTCAATATGAATAATTTTTATGAGTAGGTTTTCCATTTTTGTTTACTTTCATTAGAAAAATTTTTATTGTAAAATATATGTGTGTGTGCATATATACATAACACACATATATATAAAAACATAAAATTTTCAGTTTTACCATTCTTAACTGTACAGTTCACAATGTTGTACAACTATCACCACTGTCCATTTCCAGAATTTTTTCATTACTCCAGACAGAAGCTCTGTACCCAGTAAGCATTACCTCCCCATTTCCCTTTTATCCCAGCCCCTGGCAAGCCTCTAATCTATTTTCCAAATTGTGAACTTGCCAATTCTAGATACTTTATGTAAGCGAAATCACACAATATTTGTCCTTTTGTATCTGGCTTTTTGATTTAACATAACATTTTCCAGATTCACCTTTATTGTAACGTGTATCAGAACTTTGTTCCTTTTTATGGCTGAATAATATTCCATTGTATGGATTAGCACATTGTTTGTCCCTTCTTCTGTTGGACACTTAGGTTGTTTTCACTTTGAGCTATTGTGAACAATTTTGCAGCGAACATAGGCATACAGGTATCTATTTGAGTCCCTGTTTTCAATTCTTCTTCCTTTGTTTAATTATTTAATTTTTGAGGACATTGACAAGACTAACTTATCTAGAATAGAGTTAGTATTTGGCAAAAATACTAGAGAAAAAAGATTGGCAGTGTGAGGCACAGTAGGTTTACCTTTTTTGTTTTGCAAGACAAAAGGCTAACTCAAAGGAAAGCCCAAAGAAATTTATTATCCCACGTAAGTGAAAAGTCCAAGGATATCTTGATTCCCAAGGCTCAGATGATGTCATCAGGACTCTTTCTTCCCACTCTCTGCTGCCATTTTGGCCTTTGTATGGCCTCAGAAAGAACCCCCTAAGAAGACAGCAACTCTTTCCCAATAGTTAGAACAAAGAATCTTAGTTCCCAAACTGGTGCTGATTGATCTGAGTTGGGACATGGGCCAACACCAAATACCAATTCCCCCGCCCTTTCTTTAGGGAGATGTTATACTCCTGATTGGTGAGTCTTGGGCCACATGCCTACCCTGGGAGACCAACTGGGGAAAAGATCGATCTTAATGGAACCATAGGGCCCAAGGGTGGAGAACAGTAGAGGCTCCATTGGAAAAGATTGAACTAAACAATGAAAAATTCTTCCTATCAAAATCAACAGCATAAAAAGATTCTTTTAAATATTGTTATCTAGGATTCTTTGTGCTTTTCATTTTCAATTCAGCTGATAATAAGTTTTATGTGCATATATATTTGTAAACTTCTAGCAGTGTAGGCTCTACAGACACTAAGATGTATATAAATAGTATAAATTTTAAAGCAATATGAAAAATGTTAGGAAGTGTCTGTTACCCTACAAATGTCAGAAAATCACATTTGCACTGAAGCTCAAACTAAATGTTAAGGTATTTTGTATACCTTGATGCTTCTGAATTGATCTTTTAATTTATTAGCACTTTTGTTGGATTCATATGCAATGTTGTCATATGTACATTAAGTGGTTTTACCATATTGAAAAGTTGATTTCAACATTTACTTTTTCTGTTACTCAAATTAGTCTTATTGGCACATCAAATTACATTCTAAATTATACTGTAATAATTTAATTTTCCTCTTCCCTTAGCTAGGATATTTAAAACACACTTCCAAGAGTTACCAGCATATCTGATATACTCAGGGTTACTTCAGTGTGGGTTTTTAACTCTTAAATGCTGCCTCATGGCTGTATCAGATTGAATTGCCAAGTTAAAATAGAATATAAAAATATGATAAAACTTGTGCCTTGCACTGACACCCTTTGGAGAATGTTTTGTTCTTTATTAGTCATGGACTGTTGTAAAACAGTAATGTCTATCACTTGAAAACGGTTTACTCATTTGCAGGCAGTTAGAGGTGCTAGAAGCTACCATGACTTTTCCAGGTGAGCATGGCTGGGATACATTACTGTATACTTGAACTCACCAAAGGCACCTGAACAGGGTAAAATGTGTCAGCCAGGGCAGGAGAGAACTCCCTTTCATTGTCAGTGGCTTCTTTGGACTAAGGAGAGCCTACTGCTTCAAAAAGACTCTCCAAGCAGTTATTGGTGACTGAAGATCATCATTTTCCAGCAAGAGAAAGAGGACAGTGCATGTGCCTGAAAGCATACTAATCTCCCAAGGCAAACAGCACAGGTCATACAACCCAATTCTTACCCTCAAAAATCACCTCTTTGGGCTGGGCGCGGTGGCTCACGCCTGTAATCCTAGCACTTGGGAGGCCGAGGCGGGCGGATCGTTTGAGCTCAGGAGTTCGAGACCAGCCTGAGCAAGAGCGAGACCCCGTCTCTACTAAAAATAGAAAGAAATTATCTGGCCAACTAAAAATATATAGAAAAAATTAGCCGGGCATGGTGGCGCATGCCTGTAGTCCCA
>CM052440.1:59166804-59198039 GCA_028533085.1 Varecia variegata
AGCTCAGGAGTTCGAGACCAGCCTGAGCAAGAGCGAGACCCCGTCTCTACTAAAAATAGAAAGAAATTATCTGGCCAACTAAAAATATATAGAAAAAATTAGCCGGGCATGGTGGCGCATGCCTGTAGTCCCAGCTACTCGGGAGGCTGAGGCAGTAGGATTGCTTGAGCCCAGGAGTTTGAGGTTGCTGTGAGCTAGGAGGACGCCACAGCACTCATTCTAGCCCGGGCAACAAGAGTGAGACTCTGTCTCAAAAAAAAAAAAAAAAAAAAAATTACCTCTTTGGAGCTCTATATAGGCAAACCTAGTGCTAGGTACCCCAATTCATAATCAATTAATTATGTTTTAAATTTTCTTTATGCATTTTAGAATCACTGTTAATATTCTCTTAGGCTTGTGGTTTTATGTATTTGAGCTACTTGTCCATTTGTAAAAATTTTTAAACAAGGCACTGATATGCTTTGTGCTGATGTCATTTAAGCCTGCTTATTAGTCATGCTATCTAATGAGGGCAGAAACAGGTTTCCTTTGATTATCTCTCACTAGCTTTTGGCACAGGACCTGGCATTTTATTAGGCATTATGATGGTAGCTAAGGTCTAATCAGGGTTGTGTGTGAGAATGTACCAGTTTACTATGCACAGATGAATTTCTTTTATCCTCACATTTATGTGGTTGATATGATTTCTATGCCGATTTTATAGATGAGGAATCTGGAGCTTAGTGAAATGTTTTGCCTGAGGTCTTAGAGCTAGTGATGGATATAGCTGGGATTCGGAGCCTGGATTCACTCCAGATCTCTTAGCTACTCAACTGTACAGTCTCTATACGTGTTCCTTGATCATATGCTTTGTTAAATGAAGGAAGAAACTGGAATATACTTCAATATAAAATTATTTTATTTCAGTCAAATTCTTTGTTTTAATGATTAAATATGAAAAAAAAAAAAAACCTGTTCAACAGGAAAGGGTTCTAATTAATCAAGGAATTTTTATGTAACAAACGCCAAAGAGGCTCCATTTTGTGGAGTGGCTCAGAGCACAGCACCCAGAAGCAAGCTATGTAAGTTAAGTACCATTAAAATAATGTTCATCCAGTGTTTTCACTTTAGTGAATGTTTATAATAACGTAATTCTACTCAGTTATAATTAGTATGTAGAGTATATATAGTACCATAAGGGTACAGCAAAATATAGTAGACAAGGCCCTTCTAATAATAGAGCACAACATGTTTTTGAGCATCTACTATACATCAGGTAGTGTTCCAGGCACTAGAAATTTCTTGAGAACAAACCAGACAAGACTACTGCCTTCATAGAGTTTAAATTCTGGTGGGAGACCGTAAGCAACATAAAGAAATTGTATATTTTCAAAGGCAATTTTTTTGAGAACTCCAGCTAAATAAGAGTTCCAGTACCAGAGTGGCTGGCAACACTGCCCTTATGGAAAATGAAGGGGAGCTGGGAGTGCCTGAATGGTCAGTTTGAACATGGTAGTAGAAAAGCGGGGAGCCCAGTCCACTAGGCAAGAGATATGCCTCCAAGTTCTTACCTCTGCCCACTGGCTTGAGCCATGTGGGTGTGGTGTTCTACTCCTAATGCCTAGGCAGCAACCTTTTGCTATGTTCCTGTTACCCCGATAAATTCTGTAGAGAAAAGTAAGACGGGGAAGGGATTATGGAGGAGGCTGTGGTGAGAAGGCTGAATTTTTTTTTTTTTTTTGGAAGTACCAGCAATTTATTGGGGTAAGACCTGTGAAAGATAAAAGGCAGAGGAATTGTATTGGGTAGGGAAAGCCTACAGATCTGACAAACTCTCAGCCAACCCAACAGGGAACTTTGGAGCAAAGATTGCTTGTGATATTGAGTCCCCGACTGAGAAGACATGGCCAGGCCCTAGTACCTGCACTCTGCTAGACTATTTGGGGGCCACCCAGGAAGAGTAGCCAACAACAGCATGGTGTCTATCTTAAACAGTGGTTCAAGTCCAAGGACTTCTGTTTGAATTATGTCGTGAGAAGGAGTGTCAACAACTGTGAAGCATCTGAGATCTTGCCCTACTTGCAAGCTAACAAGTTAACTTGTCACAGTTTCATGGATGCTGGCAGAAGAAATGAGACTCCTGGGTCAGAGACAAAGGAGTTTATTACTCATGGCCCAGTAGCCAGCATGTTTGAACTGATTCCCCTTGCTGTAATTCCCACAGGGAGGTGAAAAAAGGGCTAGGTGAAGTCTGCACGTGCAGTGGGGTTTGTTACAGGAGAAGAACCCCAAACTTAGGGAACCAGAATCTTTTATAATGAGCAGAATGCCTTCGTGACTTTTGCCACAGGGGACAGTAAACAAATCTGTCGTTTGTTCCAGAGGGAGACACAATATTTTCCAAGGCTGTTGGCCATACAAACATGAGAAGGCTGAATTTTAAATAAGTGTTTAGAGGAGACTTCACTGAGAAGCTAACATTTGAAGAAGGTCCAAAATGAATTGAGGGAATGGGCTACAAGTACGTGTGGTGGAAGAGAATTCCAAACGGCGGGGAGCACTAGAGCTCAGTGCCTGGTGTGTCCATAGAACTCAAGGAGGCCAATAAGGCTGGTGATGAGTGAGCAGGTGGATCTGAGATCAGCACAGTGAAAGGGGTTGGTGTGAGCAGCTGAAATGCAGAAGACTGTAGATGGAGTTGGTTTTAGGGAGGATAAGGAGTTCAGTTTTGCACACATTAGATTTTAGGTGCCTGTATATATAATTGTGTAAATGGAGAGGATGAAGGGTTAGATAAGGGAGTGCAGGGAAGCTGTCCAGACTGGGGCTATGAACCCAGGAGAATGCGATGGGAGATGGTATTTAAAGCCATGAGATGGGGTGAAGTCAGCAAGAAGCTAAAACCACAAAGTTCATGTGGGAATATAGTAGCATAAATAGGTTGTAGAGTGCCTGGAATATGAGACAAAAGAGAACTCAACTTTATTGTGTGGGTAGTGGGCTGCCCTCGGAGTGTTCTGAATGAGAGACTGACAGACGACTCATTGGAGACAGTTGGTCTCGCCCAAGTGGATGAGAGAAATAGGCGAGTGGAGTCTGTAGATAAGGAGACAAAGTAAAACGGTATTGTAAGTTTAAGTCTGAACTATGAGAAAAGGGAGAGGGCCTTGAGGGGGAAAAAGATATAAAAGACTATATGCTCAAAAAAAGACAGTATCTAGAAATACAAGGAATAATTGGTAAGAACGAACCAGAAGTGCTTTAGTTTTCCAGCCTGTTGATTGATAAATGATGAATTAGTCCTAGGTAAAGAATATTTACAAACAAGTATTACGATTGACATGTTCTTAATGGGTTTTTGTTTATATTTAGTTATCAAGGCTGATTATTTAAAAGAATATAAAATGCTACATTAATATCTACTGTGTCAGTGACACAAAGACCTAGTTACTGTTGTTAAGGTCCACACCAGTCTCCTCTGACCACACCTTGATTATCATTGTGTACATCATTGTTCTTTAACTCACTGTAATTGGGCTTCTGGTCTTCTGTATCATGTTTATTTGTACCTTTCACCATCACTAAGTAAGAGCAATGTTTGTTTATTATTCATCTTTATATACAAACAGTGTAGACAGATGTTTGTTGAAAGAATCAAACGCATATTTTAAGGCTTCTTTAAACAATTAACCTTGAGACAATTGGGGATATTTGAATATGTACAGTATATTAGCTTATATTATGGAGTTATTATTTTTCATTGTGATAAAGGTTGTGTGTGTGTGTTGTAGACTGAATCGTGTCTACCCCCCACAATTCACATGTTGAAGCTTTAACCCCCAACATGACTGTATTTGGAGATAGGGCCTTTAAGGAGGTAATTAAGGTTACATGAGATTAAGAGAGAGGGTCCCTAATCCAACAAGACTGATATCCTTGTAAGGAGAAGAAGAGACACCAGAGAGAGAGCTTGCAGGCTCGCTCTCTCCCTCTCTCTCTCCCCCCATGCATACAGGAAATAATGTGAGACCAGAACAAGAAGGCAGCCATCTGCAAGCCAAAAAGAGAAACCTCACCAGACAGCAACCCTGCTGGCACTTGATCTAGAAGTGTGAGAAAAATGAATGTCTGTTGTTGAAGCCGCCCTGTCTGTGATACATTGTTACGGCAGCCTGAGCAAACTAATGCACTGTGTGATTTCTGTTGTTGTTGTTATTGGCTTGGGTTTGTTTGGTCAGGTAGGCAAATAGTTTGATTCTTAGGAATTGTGTATGAAGTATTTAGAAGTGAAGAGTCACAGTGTCTGCAACTTCATTTCCAATGGTAAAGTAAAAACGCGTAGATGGTGGGGGAGGAGAGCAAATGTGTCAGGGGGTTAAAAAGTAGTGAATCTAGGTGAAGTGTTGGCCAACTTTTTCTATAAAGCTCCAGATAGTAAATGTTTTAGGCTTCATGTGATTTGTAGTCTCTATCATAACTACTCAGTTATACCATTTTAGCACACAAGCAGCCACAGAGGTAAACAAAGGGGCATGACTGTTTGCCAGTAACCCTGATTAATGGACACTGAAATTTGCATTTCCTATAACTTTCACATGTCAAGAAGTATTAATTTTTTCTGATGGTTTTCAGTATTTAAAAAATGTAAAAACCATGTTTAGCTGGTAGGCTGTATTAACACATGCAGCAAGCCAGTTTTGGCCCCTGGGCCATAATTTGCCACCCCCCGAACTACTAGGTCAAGAGTAGTATATTGTATATTTTTAATGTTTTGAATGTTTTCAAATTTTTGTAGATTTGAAAATTCTCACAATAAAAAGGTGGAGGAAACTGATTAACCTTGAGAATAAAAGTAAAAGCAAATAACAGTTTCAGATTTCTCAGTTCTTCCTCATTGCTGGAACAAAAGGACAGTAAAGAAATTGCCAAGCAAATGTATCTCTTTGAAGAAACTTGGCTTGGGTGGAAAAAGAGAGAGAGAGCAGTAGTTACATAGAGAACAAGTGGAGTGACCATAGTTTGTTACCCATATGGAGCTATTTTTGAGAGTGGAACAGGGCACTAATGATAATTTGGCCAATACTATATGTGCAAATCAGAATATGTGGTCACCTTAGATGAGGGATTCAGAAGGTTATATTCATTTTTTAGGCTGCTGTAACAAAATGCCACAAACTGGGTAGCTTAAAATAACAGGAATTTATTCTCTCATAGTTTTGAAGGCCAGAAACATGAATTCAAGGTGTCTGTGGTGTCAGACTCTCTCTGAAGGCTCTAGAGAAGAATCCCTCCCTTTCTCTTCTAGTTTATGATGGTTGCTGGCATTCCTAGGCTTTTGGACACATCACTCCAACCTCTGCTTTTGTTGTCGCATGCCCATCTTTCCTGTGTGTTTCTCTGTGTCTGAATCTTCCTTTCTTATAACTATTATAAAGACTCCAGTCATTTGATTGAGGCCCACCCTCATCCAGTGTGGCCACATCTTAACTAATTACATGAGCAAAGACACTTTCTCCAAGCAAGATCACCTTCTGAGGTTATAGGTGGACATGATTTTACAGGGACACTATTCAGCCCAGGACAGAAATCTATTTGATTATTTTTCTGCTTTTTTTTTTTTTTTTTTTTTTAGTAAAAGAGGAGAGACTTTGGTATGCTTAAGGAATGATAAGTCACCAGTATAATGAAGGAGATAAAGGCAGGTATCTGACTGGTAGTGAGCAAAAACTCACTGAAGCTAGGTCATGGGGGAAAAAAAATTAAAATCCTTGAATGGCTACAACAGAAAATTACATAGCATCCAAGCACTGGAAATTATGTGCATCTTGCCCAGGAGCAGGGACAGGTCCTAGAACTTGAAATCAGAACTGAGTTACTTACTGTGTCTTTTAAATTACCGGTGTCTTCTCCCTTCCACCTCTTCATTTTCCGGCTTCTCTCTGCTGAAAGAGATTGGGATTGGTGTGTGACTATTGATAACAATGGGCAAGTGGAGAGAGAACATACTTCACTCGAGTAGGAGCTGAGATTATTTACTCATAAAAAGTGAATTGAGTAGGGAATAGGTTTACTTCACAGGCTATTTATTCTTTTTCAACATGAAGCATGTTTTGTTACCTTCTCAAAATGTCAAGCGGATCTTTTCATGCTTTTCCATGGAAAAGCCAATAATGGTGGTATAGAGTCATGAATATCCCTGACCTGAAGCAGTTCTCCATGAAGGCTCTTGTTTTATACCCCTCTCCTGCCTCTGCCAAAAAAAAAATAAAAATAAAAATAACCCAAAGGAATATTCTCTTCTGTTCCATATTCATGTTTATTTTAATTCTCTCCTCTCCCCCCAAAACTTGAGTTAAATCAAAACTCAATTAAGATGTGCCATGTTGACTCTTGGGGTTTTATACTGCCTAGGACAAGGTTGTAACCCCAGGGTTGTGAACACCAACAGTTACAGACTGTGTGAACATCCTTATAACATGGATGTGTGTCTGTCATAATTTGGGAAGCATGGCTGTAAGATTGATCATCATTATCTGTTAATAGATGTGCAAGGATAGTGACCATGTTTCTTAATCCTAGGAGCAGTGCCCATAGTGGGTACTCAATTCATGTTTAAATTATGTTTTTATGCACATTTCTTCATTGTCACTTAAGGATTTTTTATTTATTTTCACATCAGCTATTTTTTTAATCTTTGGGATAATTGAGGATTTGGGAAGCTGAGATGAGGAAAGAAGGAAAATTAGAGATAAACTGAATACTAGAGAAGAAGAAGGGAAAAGGAAAAGGGAAGAAGGCTGTATTAGTCAGGGTTCTCCAGGGAAACAAAGCCTATAGGATATATATATATATATAGGAATTGGCTCACTTGATTATGGAGGCTGAAAAATCTCACTATGTGCCATCTGCAAGTTGGAGAAACAGGCAAGTCGGTGGTGTAATTCAGTCCCAATCCAAAGACCTGAGAATCAGGTTGATGATGTAAGGGCAGGAGAAGATGAGATGAGATACTGAGCTCAAGCACTGAGGCAGGAAAAAAAGAGGCAAAGTCTTCCTTCTTGTTGACTGATGGACTGTTGAGGCCCACCCACATTGGGGAGGACAGTCTACTTTACTGAGTCCACCAGTTCACATGCGAACCTCTCCAGAAACATCTTTACAGACAGACCCAGAAATAATGTTTGATTTGGGTACCCATTGTCCCACTGAAGTTGACACATCACAATTAACCACCATGAGGACTGCTGTGTTTTTCAGCTACACTGGCTTCTGTCTTGGTTCTAAACACAGTCCTTCCCATCACATACTTTTTTCACATGCTGTTTCTTCTGAATAAACATTCTTCCTTTCCTTTTCTTTCTGAGCTAATTTGTAAGAACTCTACTTAATTATCGTTTCCTCAAGGAAGACTCCTCTGACCACCCTCATTAGGTTATATTCTCAAAGCTCCAAATGCTTCTCTGAAGTTCCTATCACATTAGATTTTTATTTTTTAAATTTTTAATTTTTATAGGTACATAATTGTTACATATCTTTACAGGGTACATCTGATGTTTTGATATAGGCATACCGCATGAGTTAATCATATCAGGTTAATTGGGGTGCCCATCAACTCAGGTATTTAACATTTCTTTGTGTAAGGAATGTTCCAATTCCACTTTTTTAGTTATTTTAGAGTATGTTCTAACTTACTGTTGCTTATAGTCACTTTGTTGTGTTGTCAAATATTGTTCATTCTAATTATATAACTATATTTTTGTACCCATTAACCATCCCCACTTTATCCCCTCCTCCTCACTACCCTTCCCAGCCTCTGGTAACCGTCATTCTACTCTCTGTCTCCATGAAATCAATTTGTGTTTAATATTTAGCTCCCACATATGAGTGACAACATGTGAAAGATTTGTCTTTCTGTGCTTGGCTTATTTCATTTACCATAATGTTCTCCAGTTCCATCCATGTTGTTGGAAATGGCAGGATTTCATTCTTTTTGTGCCTATATAATATTCCATTGTGTTATATATACCACAATTGCTTTATCCATTCATCCACTGAGGGACACTTAGTTTCAGTCCATATTTTGGCTATTGTGCATACTGCTGCAATAAACATGGGAGTGCAGATATCTTTTTGATATACTGAATTCCTATCCTTTGGATATATGTCCAGCAGCAGGATTGCTGGGTCAAATGGTACTTCTGTTTTTAGTTTTTTGAGAGCCCTCCATACTGTTTTCCATAGTGGTTGCACTAATTTACATTCCCACCAACAGTTTACGAGAGTTCCCCTCTCTCCACATCCTCACCAGCATTTGTTATTGCCTGTCTTTTTAATAAAAGCCATTTTAACTGGAATGAGATGATACTCATTGTATTTTTGATTGCATTTCTCTGGTGACTAACGATGTTAAGCATTTTTCATATACTTGTTGGTCTTCTTTGTGTCTTCTTTTGAGAAATGTCTATTCAGCTCCTTTGCCCATTTTTAATCAGATTATTTGATTTCTTCCTATTGTTGGAGCTCCTTATATATTCTAGTTATTAATGCCTTGGTAGATAGGTAGTTTGCAGATATTTATTTTCTCCCATTCTGTGGGTTGTCTCTTCACTTTGTTGATTGTTTCCTTTGCTGTGCAGAAGTTTTTTTAGCTTGATATGAACCCATTTGTCCAATGTTGCTTTGGTTACCTGTGCTTTAGGGGTATCACTCAAGAAGTCCTTGCCCAGATCAGTGTCCTGAGGCATTTCACATTAGATTTTTGGATTTGTTTGTACATATTTGATTGATGGGTGTCTCCTGCTTAAGATCAGAACCTCCTGGAGGAAAGGGACTGTGTTTGGTTTTGTTGCCTGCATAGTGGGTGATCCTTAGCAGGTGCTCGATAAATTTGTTGAATGAGTATGTGACTTGTGTAATAGAGACTGACATAATTAGGGAAGAGTATTCTTGTAATCTTACGGGATCATTTAAGGTTGAGAAGGAATGAAGCTATGTTTTCCCTGCCCTATGTGTTAGGGACAATAATTGAATTGCTAGTACTTGTGCACACCCAGTGGGAAGAACAAGCTGTCTTATATTTCCAACTTATTTAAATTCTGCCTCTTCCTCAGGACCATGACTGTTGAATTGGGAGGCAAGGGATACTAAGTTTATTAATTACTTAAACACAAGAACTTCAAATTCTTGTAGAAGGCAGATTATTGCTGTGCTCTTGATAGATGTTTTTAATATATAATGATAGTGTGAGCCAAAGCTGACCCAGCTGTCTTGTGAGGTATAGTAGTATGTGTTCACAGGGAACATTTATCAAAAATGAGATTAATTTTAAAAGCATTTTTCTATTAAAATGAAATAAGAAAATAATTAACCTTTATTGTTAATACCATTTAGCTTAGAATTCCAGTGTGTGTGATATTGAGATACTGTATATAATTAAACTAGCAGCTGAGGCTTTCCATATTCAGAGTTAAAGTTTTAACAGTAGAAATAAATTAATTTTGACTCTTCACTTTCACTTTCCTTAGCATTGAACAGGGAGATCTATGTTTTTTATGTTTTTAAATGAAACCACTACTGGCCTTAATTTCTCAGAAAATTTCCTTCTA
Source organism: Varecia variegata (assembly GCA_028533085.1). Classification (NCBI taxonomy): domain Eukaryota; kingdom Metazoa; phylum Chordata; class Mammalia; order Primates; family Lemuridae; genus Varecia; species Varecia variegata. Next base: position 59,176,389 of record CM052440.1, read on the forward strand.
ACAACTGAGAGCAAGGGAAGAATTCAGTACATTTAGCAGCTAATTATGTTCATTGATATTCTTTATTATGTACTGTCCTACTTGGGGTGTATCTGTAGCATCATGGAACTTAAAAATCAGACTGTAATTTATATTTCTAAAATTAATATTGCCCCTTCATGATAGTCACCTTAGCAATCTAGGAATATTCTGAAGATGCTGGTTTTTAAAAAATTTTTAATTTGCTTTTCAACTCCTAGGGAAAGTTCTTTTGAATATTTTCAGTAGTAGCAGATCTTTATCCTTTGAGAATGATTAAATTCTTGGAAATAGGCAGGATTAAAATGCATTTATAAGGTATTCTGTGTCTTTTAAATTAAGGTAGGTGGTCAAGCCTTCTTGATGACTTCAATTTCTTATGGAAAATGTGCTGTGAATCAGATTTGTCATGATGGAATCAGTCCTTGAACTCTTATATGTCACATACACTCTTAAGTTTCAAAATTTCTTTATGATGGCTGTGATTAATGTTTGGACTTGTGAAATTTGGCATTACTCGGTTATTTTTAAATCAGCAATGTCCTCAGTTGTCACTTTGATGAACCAGCTTGATCTTGGTATTTTTAACCCTAAACTTTTGTGCTTTCTTTCTGTGTAATACTCAAAAATCCTGTTTTATCACTGGCTATTTTCAAGTTCCCTGTGCAAGATGACAATAAATGTCATGTCTTTCACTCATTGAAAACTGATGGGCTAATTTTTCAAAACTTTCTCTCCATTTAAGTTTCTTTTGCAAAGGGGTCCATATACTTCTACCTCTTTGACCAGGATCTGTCTTGTGACTGAATTAAACATCCGACCTTGCCCAGTGAGGATTTTACCTCCTCCTGAGGGTGTTTGTGTGGCTATTTTATGCACCATTATTATTGACTGCCCAGTTATAGCCTTGCTCTTGACATTGCTTCTTTCATTCTTTTCTTGTCGCTGTTAATGTACTTGTCAATATGATTAACCTTACTGAAAATTAAATATTACCTCTGATTCATTTTTATACCAGTATGAGACATACCAAGGTGGTGCCTAGTTTTTGTACATTATTATTTCCATTCCATACATGACCCTTCTTTTTCATTAATTTGTTTTTTTTCCCAATCTTCCCTCCTCCATAAGAATTCAATGTACCTATGTATTTAATATATCTCCTTGTACTAAATGCTTATTTTGATTAATTTTGTTTTGTAATACTGTCCTAGAAATCTTGTTCACTAACTTTTCTCCTTAATATTAGGTTGTTATGTGCAATTGTAATTCTTTTGACTACTGTATTTTATTCTAATGTATTTATATAACATGATTAACTTATCCATTTTTCTACTGATAGAGGATGTAGGTGCCTCCAATTCTTAACTTTTATAAAGTTTTGCAGTGAACTCTGCAGAGGCTCTATATAAGCCTCTGTGAGAATTTTTCAGAGATATATACCCAGGAATGGGATTTCTGGGTTCTAGTATATTAATCTTAATTTGATCAAGTCTTCAGATTACTCTTAAAAGTGGCTTTATCTGTTCTTATTCTAATCGTTTGTGTGTGTGTTTTCATTCTCCATTCTCACCCTTCTTAACACGTTATATTACCCAAGTTTATAAATTTTGGCAATCTGGTGGACGTATAGTGTTATCTACCATTTTAGATTTGCATTTCTCTGATTACTAAACTTATTAGCTGTTGGGAATTGTTCTTCTGTGTGTTACGATACATATGCTCTGTCCATTTTTCTCTTGGTTTTCCTGGCTTTTTTCCTGGCTGATTTGAAAGTGTATCTTATATATTGTATGTTTTAATCTTTTGTAATCTTGCTTCTGGAAATACCTGTCTGTCACCTACCTGTTAACTTGGGTTGTTCTTTGTAGATGTAGTCAGTTTTTCTCTGCCTAGTTTGTGCATTTTAGCTCTTTAGGAAATTCTACTTTTTCCTGAAGTCAAAATGTTATTTTCTTATATTTCCTTCTATTAGTTTATAGTTTTTATACATTTAGGGATTAAGTTATTTTGGACTTAGGTAGAGAATCCAGTTCTTAATAGTGACTCAGTTTTTCCATCACCGCTTAATGAACAGTCTGTCATTTCCTACTGGTTCATTGGGCCATCTGTATCATATCATGGGTATGTATGTATACATGGGTATGTTTATAACTTGGAGCTTTATTCTTCTGTATCTTAATAGGGTTTCATATTTTTTTTCCATAAAGGTCCATAAAAGTGTGGATAAATGTTACTAAAACTTATAGGTTGATTTGATTAGCCAGGATTGTGATACTACTGAACATTAATAGGGAAACAGGCATCCTTACCCTGGGCTTAAAGGTAATGTGTAAAGTTGCCTCACTGAGTATGGTGTTTGCTGTAGGATTTGGTAGCTATCCTGCACTGAGTTAGGGAAGTTCTCTTTGAGATCTAGTTTTCTGATTTTTTATTATAATTAAGTGTTTGATAATACATGTTTGCAAAATGGTCTGGGCTTGAGACAGTGTTTTATTGGTGGAGGTGGCAGGGATGAGGATAAAAGGTTTTAGGTTATTGTTTCAACTTAAACAATTACTGATCTCTTCATATTTTTCATTTTTCATTGTTCCCGTTTGGAATTTTTTTCTCTAGATTTGTTCCATTCACGTATTCAAATCTTTGCCTTATAGTTGTTCGTAATACTCACTCATGTATTTTGTGCTTAATCTGTGTAATAGTTGATAATAGTAGTTACCCATGTTTCAGTCTACAGTGAGCCTATTTATATTTTGTCTTTCTTTTCCTTGATCAATCTTGTCAGAGGTTTGTTTATTGTTCAGTCCTTTCAAAGAGTCAATTTTTGTTTTGTTAATCATCCCATTTGGTGGGGGGTATTCAACTGTAGTGAGATAATTCACATAAAATAAAATAAAATTCATTTTTAAGTGAAGAAGTATATGAATTTTGAGTTTGACAAATGTATATATTCATGATAAAGAGTAGTTTTATTACCCCCAAAAGCTTTCTCATGGTACTTTGTAACCAGTTTTTCTGCCACCCCCAGCCCCTGGCAACTACTTAGCTGCTTTTGTAACTATAGGTTTCTCTTTTCTAGAATTTCATACAAATGGAATCATACAGTATGTGGTCTTTTGTGTCTAGTTCTTTTAGTTAGGATAATACTTTGAGACTCATCCATGTTGTGTATATCGGTCATTCTTTTTTATTGTTGAGTAGTATTCCATCAAATACCTTTTTTATTTTTCATTTTTTTGTTGATGAATATTTGAGTTGTTTCTAATTTTTGCCATTACAAATGAAGTTTCTATGAATATACATGTACAAATCCCTGGGTAGACATATATTTTCTTTTTTATTGGCTAAATAATTAGCAATGGAATAGCTGGGTCATACAATAAATGTAATTTTAACTGATATTGCCAAACTGTTTTCCAAAGTGGCTGTAACATTTTGCATTTCCACCAGCCATATGTGAGAATTCCAGTTCTTCATATTCTGCCAATATTTGGTATAGTCAGTCTTTTAAAATTTATCCATTCTAGTAGATGTGGTATCTCATTGTGGTTTTAATTTAAATGCCTATATCAAAAAGACAGAAAGATCACTAATTAACAACAATCTAGTGACCCATCTCAAGAAACTAGTAAAGGAAGAACAAACCAAACTCAAATCCAGCAGAAGAAAAGAAATAACTAAGGTCAGAGCAGAGCTAAATGAAATTGAAAATAAGAAAATAATACAGAGGATCAATGAAACAAAAAGTTGGTTCTTTGAAAAGATGAAATTAATAGACCTCTTGCTGGATTAACCAGAAATAGAAGAGAAAGGACCAAAATAAGCTCAATCAAAAATGAAAAAGACATTACAACTGATACAACAGAAATACAAAATATCATCTGTGAATACTATGAAAATCTCTACACACATAAACACGTAAATAAAGGAGGTTCATAAACTCCTGGAAACACACAATCTCCCACGACTCAGTCAGGAAGAATTAAAACTCCTGAACAGACCAATAATGAGCAAGAAGATTGAAGCAGTAATAAAAAAAAAAAAAAAATCTCCCAACAACCAAAGCCCCAAACCAGATGGATTCACAGCCAAATTTTACCAGACTTACAAAGAAGAGCTGGTACCCATATTGCAGAATTTATTTCATAACATTCAGAAGGAGGGACTCCTCCCTATCTCATTCTATGAAGTCAGTATCACCTTGATACCAAAGCCAGGAAAGGACACAACAAAAAAAGAAAACTACAGACCAATATCCCTTATGAATATAGATGCAGAAATCCTCAAGAAAATACTAGCAAACTGAATTCGACAGCGCATAATAAAAATAATCCACCATGACCAAGCGGGCTTCATCCCAGTGATACAAGGATGGTTCAACATATGTAAATCGATAAATGTGACTCACCACAGAAACAGAAGCAAAAACAAAGATCATAAATGATCATCTCAATAGATGCAGAAAAAGCATTTAACAAAATTCAGCACCCTTTCATGATAAAAACCCTCAACAAACTAGGTATAGAAGGAACATATCTCAAATTATAAAAGCCATATATGACAACACCATAGCCAACATCATATTGAAAGGGGAAAAGTTGAAAGTATTCCCACTAAGAACTGGAACAAGACAAGGATACCTATTGTCACCACTTCTATTTAACATAGTGCTGGAAGTCCTCGCCAGAGCAATCAGGCAAGAGAAAGAAATTAAGTGTATCCATATTGGGAAAGAGGAGGTCAAACTGCAGCTTTTCGCCGATATGATCTTACATCTAAAAAAACCTAAAGATTCCACCAAGAGACTCCTGGAATTGATAGATGAATTCAGCAAAGTCTCAGGTTACAAAATCAATGTACACAAATCAGTAGCATTCCTGTACACTAATAACAGTCAAGCTGAGAGTCAAATCAAAGATTTAGTATCATTCACAATAGCTACAAAGAAAATAAATTACCTGGGGGTATACTTAACCAAGGAGGTGAAAGATCTCTATAAAGAGAAGTATGAAACACTGAGGAAATAAATTACAGGTGATACATAGAAGTGGAAAAACATCGTGCTCGTGGATTGGTAGAATCAACATTGCACTTCTTTAATGACTAAAGATGTTGAACATTTCGTTCTGTGCTTATTTGTCTTCTGTATATCTTTTGCGTGAAATATTTGTTCAAATCTTATGCCCTTGTTTTATTGCATTGTTTGTTTTAATTGAGTTGTAAGAGTTTTTACATATTCTTCAACAGTGATAGGGACATTCCTCAGTGGTGGATTTAAAGTGAACAACCTTGAGAAATAAATAACATCTCCCCCCAGACAAAAAACAGGCTTGCTCTCACTTGCTATAAAAGTGGTACATCCCCCCAAGCTTACTCTCCTGTAAGACAACCCACTGAATTGGCTGACATCCATATAAATCCACTTGTGTTGTCCCCAGGGGACTTGGGGCTCAAGGGAGAACCATCACCAACTACTATGATGTTCATGTTACACACTTTACCTTAAGTCAGTGGTCTCCAACCTTTTTGGCACCAGGGACCGGTTTCATGGAAGACAGTTTTTCCACAGACCAGGGTGGGGATGGTTTCATGATGATTCAAGAGCATTACATTTATTGTGCAGTCGAACCTCTCTGCTAATGATAATCTGTATTTGCAGCCGCTCCCCAGTGCTAGCATCACCATCTTAGCTCCACCTCAGATCATCAGGCATTAGATTTTTATAAGGAACAGGCAACCTAGATCCCTCACATGCACAGTTTACAGTAGGGTTCATGCTCCTAGAAGCATCTAATGATGCTGCCGATCTGACAGGAGGTGGAGCTTATGCAGTGATGCAAGGGATGGGGAGCAGCTGTAAATACAGATGAAGCTTCACTTGCTCAACCACCATTCACCTGCTATGCAACCGGGTTCCTAACAGGCCACGGGCCCGTACCTGTCTGCCGTGTGGGTGTTGGGGACTGCAGCCTTAAGTAGCAAAGTCCTTTGTCTCTGACCCAGCAGTCTTGTGTCTTCTGTCAGGATCCATGAATCAGTGACAAGCTAACTTTTAGCTTACAGTAGGGCAAAATGTTAGACCCTTCACAGATCCCGTCAGGACATACAGTTCAGTAACTTGGAAATAGTCTGATTCTTTCAAGGCTTGCTTTTAAGCTTTGTTAGGGCAGTTTGGCCTCACTACTGAAGCAGCACCTTTCTAAAGACTCTACTCAGTGCCCTGTGTGCTGTCTGCTCAGGTGAGTGATTATACAAATTATTCCTTGGCCAAAGTGAGCTTTTTCTACCTGCTCCTTTGGTGCTTCTTTCTCTGGACTCAGTAATTTCCTCACATACCTGCACTGAGCAGTACTCACCAAAGACTCCAGCAGAACAGATGCACACCTCTGAAGTACTTGTCTTCTCTATGCAGTGCTGTCCAGCACTCTGAGTTCCCTCTCCTTGTGTGTGCTACAATTTGGAAATTTGCTATGTCACCTGTAGAACTCACCTCACTTCTACCCCTTCTCTCAGAGTTATCTGCTCTTTGTGCAAAGTCAGAAAAATTGTGCAAAGTCTGAAAACCTATGTGTTTGATGTTTCGCCTGGTTTTCTGATTGTTTAAGGTAGGAGGGTAAATTTCATACCTGTTATTCCAGCATTGTCTTAAGCAGACATTCCATTTCTTAATTTCTCAGTGGAATCCTGTGCTTGCTTGTTTTCATTCTCTTATTTGATCTGAAAAATCTATTTAAATGTCTACACTTTACCCTGCTGCTTTAGATGCAGCTCACACTGCCTTGGACATGCAGAACTCTCACTGTCATTCAGCTCTTAAGTGTTTTATAATTTGTCTTGTTTTTCTACATTATTTTACCATCCGTTTATTTAACTGTTTAGTTCTCTGATGTGTTTTTAGCTTCCTTTTCATTATTACTTTAAAATTTTCTTGAATTTTAGTTAGAGATCATGGTGTATAGGTTGATTTTTTTTGAAGATGTTGAAACTTCACTTGTGGTCTAATATATAAAATATTCATATATGCTTAAAGAACAAGTAGTATTTTAGGGGCAAAGTTTTTACTATATATATTTTATATTAAGTCTGTTAATGGTGTGACTCACTTTTTTTTCATATTTGCTTATTTTTCTACTTGTTCTATCAATTTCTTAAAGGGATATGTATTGAAATTTCCAATGAAAAATTGTATTTGTTTCTCCCCACATTTCTGTCAGTAAGTCGTGACATGTTACATGGATATATATTTATTAGTATTATTGCTTATATAGTATTTTTATGAGCAAATTATGTATCTTTTCTCATTAAATTGCTTGCTGTAATTTTTAGATTGCTATTTAATCATTTGTTTGGTTAATAGGGAGCTTATGTGTTTTTTCCGTCTCTTCCATCAATATTTGTCTTTTGTGGACAATGCTAAATTTTTTGTAAATCAAATCTGAGTCAGTCTTTTGATCACTGAGTTTGACAAATGCATGTTTATTGTATTTGTTATTGTATGGTGGCTTATTTATGCCATCTTATTTTATATTTTTATTCATCATGCTTTCTTATAGTTTGTTTTTCTTCTATCTTCTGGCATGTTGACAAGTCAGACTTTAAAGTTTTTGTTTATAAGTTACAAATTACATTTTTTTCGTCTTGTCTCTAACTTGAGTCATTATATTTGTTTTTCCCTTCTAATGTGTAAAACTTAATATTTCTGTCTTCCCCCACAAGAATCTCAGCAGTCTTTCAACTGTTGCCATCAGCTGGAGTATCTTGTTCTATATGTTTTATGCTTATTCAGGTAACAATAAATTTACTGAGGTATTTACTCTCCATTGATTACCTTATCTCTTGGCTTCCTCTGGAATTCTCTTCTCTTCTTATTGGAACACATCCTTCAAGATACCTTTCAAAGAGGATCCATCTCTATGTGATATGTTTATGAGACAGGGAAGCCTCTAGTACCTCGTCCTAGGCCACAAATCTGTGGTCATATCCCCAAAGTACTCTGTTTCTTCACTTATTCAGCCAGCAGGTATTTAGTAGTTACCTCTTATATGCCATGTACTATTCTAGGCCTGAGGAAAGAAAGAAAGCCTAAAGAAATCTGTGCCCACTGGAGTTTACACAAGCTATGGAAGGGTGAGATGGAGGGCACTTGGGGCCACGTCAGCAGTCCTTGGTAATGGGCCCACACTCCAGCAGGGCTCCAGAGCTACCATGATGTTACCCTGTAGTTTCTGGATGGTACTAAGCAGGAGGTGCTCCTTGTCTCTCATGATGACTAGGCTAGTGACATTTTTACCAGGCAGCTCTGGGAGAGAAAAAAGGGCCAGCTAGAGAATCCTTCCCAGTCCATCCATAGTCTGTACCCACTGACTCTGCCTCTTTAGATTATAACTTTTTCATTCATATTAGGGCAACTTCTTCCTGCTCCCCCAGGGTTTCTTGGTTGCTGCTGCTGCTGCTGCTGCTGCTGTTTTATTTGCTAAGTAAGGTTCTGAGAAACCACCAAGACCCAACATTACTTGTATATCTCTGGGATTTGACTGGGAAAGGAATAGAGCTGCCACAGTAGTTTTCCATCTTATCCTGAATGGATAGTCCTAATAGAATTTGTTTATTATTATTTATTGTTATTATGGGATGTGGACACTAATGGGAATTGATGCTGAGAGAGTTTTCATAGATGATTATCAAGCATATCCTTAATTTAAAAGAGAAGGGCTGTGAACTTTAATTGTATATGTGGTCTATTAGATTAGAAATGATCAGAACCTTTGGAATGTTTTATCTGCTGGACTCCTAGGAGGTTGATCATCGTGGGGAAAAGGAACAGAGGAGAGGAGGTGAGGATCACTGAGTGGTTCTGAGCCTTGTCTACATGGTTCCAGGAGACTAGATCAGCCCCTACTTTCAGCTCCTCACAGGAGTCAGGAGGGGAGGGAGTGTCCTCTGTTCACGGTGTCAGAAGCAACCCTGAATTTCTGAAGAAGCAGGGTCAGGGCACCCTCGTAATGATGACCACACATAACCCAACCATGCTGTCCATCTGACAGCATTCTGGTAATGTGCTTTGATCACCTTGTTTGATGCTAACCCTTTCCTTACTCCTGTCCATCTAGTCCTAATTTTTAGACATACCCCTGCTGTCCTTGACTCGTTGAATTTCTAGCTAAAGAACTTTAATTTTCTGTTCCACGTTAGTTTGGTGGTCAGTAATTTCTTTGATTCTCAGGAGCTTCTCAGACCCTGTGTCAGGGAAGGGCAGTGGTACTGCAGGGAGCAGTGGAAATGGACTTTGTCTAAAAGTAAACAATAAAAAGGAAAAAAATGTGAATTTGGGGTACTGTTCTTACATTGAAAATGATATAAGCTGAAGGTGGAACAGAAGCCAAGAATGAGTAAGGGCTATATAAAATCCCTTTTTTATAATTCCTCTTGCACTTTTTTCTTTTGTTCTCTAACTTGTGTTAAATCTAAGTACCACAAAGCCAGACAACAGGATGAGGTTACAGTGTCCTAACACAACAGCAGAATAGACTGCATGACTAAAACAAAAGCAATCTTTATATTTACTGACCAAATAACAAAATGGTTGAACTTAAAATAGTCTTAAGTAAAAACAAGTATCAGGACAATGCTGGTGTTCCAAAGGCAGCTCTGTTAAGTAAAAATTAGGTGGGCACGAATTTAAGAAACAAAATTTTATTGTTATCTTAAGCTAAATAGAGTCATGCTCTTGCCAAGGCCAACATTTGCATGTCAACTCTGTCAAGTGATGTGTCTAGCAGGAACACATATTAGCATATAATGTCATCTTAAGCTTATGAAAGATCAATGAGATACCAATTCTGATTAAAATTAAAAATGTTGGACGTGTTGTTCTTCCTTCAGCCAAACTAATTAAACAAACCACACACACACTCACACATAGCCCCTCCAGGTTGTAGTAGTGAATGCTTTTCCTATAAGAGAGTGTTAGTGAATCACAATTTCTCGAAGTTAGAATCTGAGTCCTGCAGCTGTCAGACGTGTTCTGTGGGTTCCCAAGGTTGTTGATTTCCTCTGCCGTAACAGATGGAGTACAAGAGAACAGAAGAGAGTATCCATCTAACAGGAAGCGGGCATATTAGTATTCCAAATGTATTCGTGTATTAAAGCTAGGCAGTGATTATGTTTGAAAAAAATTACTGTAGACTTATCAAAGTATCACCTATAACACATAAGCAGCTTGACAATGGTTATAACCTTAAAAAAAATTACTTGAAGTTTATCCAAGTATTAACTATGCCACATAGTTGATTACAACATAAATGCAGTTTGTCGTCCATAAGTATGGATGAAAAGACCTTTCATTTCAGAGAAATAAATTATAAACATACATATATATTTATTAAAATATATCAATTATTAAAAACTAACATATGCTTGTAATAATAAATATCACTTTCTAGGATTGCTAGTGTGTTTGTATTTCAGCTTGTTATTAAAGAAGGAAATGTATTTGCACATGATGCAGTAGATAGTATTGCACAGGGAGGCAAGTGATGGGGTCCTAGTCCTCCTAAGGGCTCTTGAGAAAGTCAAATCACTCTGATGGACCTAAGGACCCTTCTTAAAGAGGCATAAATTGTGGTACCTTAACTATGCTCAGGTAGAATGATAGACCAGAGCTCCTTTCTCCTTCTCCCCATTTTTTTTGGGAGGGAGGGAGTGGTAAAATACAAGAGCTCCTTTAACTTGTCTTTTTTTTATTTCGAATATCTGTGATTTATTTATTACTGTCACCTAGGGACAAGGATAAGGAAGAAGGAAAGAACTAAACATGTATGTATGCCCTGTGTACCTAGGGAGCCACTCTTTATGTTACTGATACTCTTCAAAAAAATAAAAATAAAAACCCTGAAAGAAGAAGAATGAGAAGAAAACTGATACTCATTATTGAGTACCCACACTGTACAAATGACCCACAGTTTCTCTTTTAATTCTCAGTGAAATTCCATAAGTATGTTTCATTAGCACCATTTAAATAACTTTGAGAGATTGAATAAATTGCACAATGCAACACAGTTAAAGATGGGGACAGAATTCAAAACCACCTCAACTTCAGAGCTGAAGCTGTGAAAATTCATCTTATTTCTTTGTCTTTAAAATCTTCATTTCTACACAAAGACTTGCATTTATTCATAGAGCCAACATTGTGTTTTGATTTGTTTTCGTGTAACTTTGGACATGTTTATATCAGGTCTGTATGCATATAATGAGTATTCAGTGATACTATAGCAATAAATTAAAGATGAACATATTCTTCTGAAATATTCATGGTAGGCAAAACAAAGAGCACCAAATCCAGAAAATTGAACAGTGAATTTTTTTTGCCACATTATTGACAAATGCAAGCTGTTCATACTTTGTTATTGGATGAATTTTTTAGTCCCATTGTAAATGCCATCCTCACCCTGTAAAACTGGTTTCAGTGAAGAAAAGCCTATTTATTAATAAAATAGAATTTAGAAATAAAAAGAAATGACTTACAAAAAATGATTGGGAAATATTGTACATTTAGACCTCACAGCAATGTGTAATAGAAAGATTTTAGTATAATCTTTTAATATGTATGTTAAAATTGGTGAATACAAAATACTATTTTTTTCTTCTGTTATTCTCTGTGCTGGAGGTTTCCAAACATGGAAAATATATGTGTGTTACTATATACCGTGTGAATACAACTTGCCTCTGCCCACGTGAATTATCCCCTTTATAATCAATTTTTTTAAAAACCTTATTTCATTCTTATTAATTTTCAAATCTTGATATAGCCCATCTCTGATTTGTCTGTATCTTTCACATATAAATAACTGTTCAGGCCATATCACTAGTTATGTGCCTGTTACGAATTGCCCCATGGAATTTCCTTCCATCTTCCTCTTTTCACATAAGGTCTGCTTGGTCTGGTCCTCCCAAATACCAAACCCTGCTTTTTGCCTTACCCCCCTGTGGCTAAGGCCTGACTGTGGTTGTGGTATAAGGGGAAATATTGATCTGGGTATTAGGGTGACAATGAACACCCACCCCACCCCCATAAAACTCTTAGCTAACACCACATTCCCAGGATTTCTGCATCCCTAATTTCTTCCCTATGACCTTCATCTCACCTCCACCCTTCACAGTTCTCCTCGGCCACACCCAGGCTTTGGTCCCCTTCCCTCTCCGTCCCTTCTTCCTTCTCCACTAACGCAGTCTGTTGCTTCAGCTCCGAGTTTCTCTTCCTCCTTGGGTTCTGAAGAACAGAATGCAGCCATACACAGTTTCCCCTTCACCCATGACCCCAAAGCAAGCACATAACTCTTTGTGGTTGTCTGGGGGATTTTACTATTACAAATATTTGGGAATAATGGAATAATTAATAGGAAAAAGCCATTCCTATTTCAATATGTATTGCCCTTCTCACAAAGTTGTTACCTGAGGGGGTTCTTTTTGTATGCAAAGATACATTGTTAGACTCTATATCACCTTCATGTAACTTTATCTTTCTCCTCGTTGTTGTCAAAAATAAATTAAGAAGAAAAAAATGAAATTTAGGAAGAAAGGGGCCCCTCTGTCTCCAATCCATGGAATAGATTGTCTGTGTGGTTCTTCTAGCCTCAAAATTGGGATCCATGAATTTTGTGGGTTCCCACCAGGGGTTCCCATGTGGCCTCCCACCATGGCTCCAACAGATTGAAACTTTTGAAGGTGTGGTTGTAAAGGTGGAATGAGCTGGGAAAGGGAGCAGGTGGGTTGCGAGCATCGACAAAGGCTTCATTGTCTTTCTAGTATCCAAGGAAGGAAAGGACACTCAGGATGAAGCAGAGAAAGTGGAGAATCAGGCAGGCCAATTCCAATGGCATGTAAAAGAGAAATTGGCAAGTGTCCAGTCCACGTACTTTCCAGACCTTTAGATCTTTCTGTTTCACAGGACAGAGGGCTTTCTGCAGGACAGTGGTTAGTAAGACAATGATTCTATTTCCAAGGTAATGTATAGGGGAAATGTAATCTGAACAAGATCAAAACTGGATCATCACTTAATACACTTTCCCATTAAAATATCACTCTACATATGAACATTGTATTAATGGTATATATCGGGCACATTGTGGGTTTGATAGGGTTTTGTATGAGCTCTGGGTCTTTAACTTCCATGTTTTCAGTGGGAAAAACTAAATTTGAGTGCCATGCAAATAGATTTTTGGAATCTTAGAGATCAGCTTATAAACTCAAAAAGTATTTTCTGTTTCTCAGTTGAGAAAATAAGGAAAATCATCATAAACAATTTAAATTTTTCATTACATCTATAAATAATGCTCGTATGTCCTCTTTCATCATTTTACAACTTGATGGATTTTCATGAAAATGTAAGTATTTGAAAGACCAAATACATGCCCCTGCTTATAAAACCTAATAAAATAAAATGGCTTTCTTTTTTAGAAGGTTTATGTATTATTTGAAATAACAAGAAAATTGCAAAGGATTACTAAAATTTAATTACTACAACTAATTAAGCATTAATACAATAGCATATGAACATGGTCAAACTTCTATTTATATAACTTGATTTATGGGTTCATTTGCTTAGTTTCTTCTAGTAAATAACTCACTATATACATTGGAAAAAATCTAAGAGATAAAAATCAAAGCAAGTGATTTTTCTATTTATAAATACAATCAAGCAAATACATACACATTTTGCTTCCTAATGGACATTGTGAAGCAAATTTTATCTATTTTGTCTTCCCTCATAATTGTTTTGTCTATTTTCATACTTCAAGGGAAGTAGAAAAAACATTATTGCCATCACCTCCGCTTTATCAACCTTTAATTTAAAGTAATCACAGAAGACCTGTGAACCCCCCACATTTAAGTAGCTCTCACTTTAATAAGAATCTTAGGAATCGATTTAATATTTACTTGGCCTGATGCAACTGAGATTTTCTGCCTCTAGCCCATCCTTATCCCTTTGGTTGCCCAGCAACATAGACCCAACTATAGACCCAGCAGGACAAATAGGTTTAACTATCACAGAAACTGATGAAACTGTTTCTTCCAGAGTAAACAGAGCACTGGGGAAAGTTATCTAGTGACTTACATGAGTAATATGTGTAAGTATGCATGTGTGCATGTGAATAAATGTACATGGAATCCCCACAAACACTGGGGGTAGTGACAGTTACTTATATCTGATGAAATTTAGTTGATAAGCTGGGCTGGTTATTGAAACAGTAATTTGGTAGTAATTCAGGTAATTTGCCTATACCCTCAATTTCTTTCCTAAGGTAAGAAATGAGGATTGGAGTTATTCACTTCAAGGGTTAAAGATTGGTAGTATTAAGCCATTTGGAGGCTGTGCTAAGATGAAGATGGTCTTAGTTGAAAACAAACAACAGTTCTTTATATGCAAGAATTAGAGTTTACCTAGCAGGTGAATTTTATCACAAACAGATTTGTCTATAGCAGTAAAGTTGTAGTGTTTTTAGAATTTAGGGTGTTTTGTAGATTATAAGAATCTTCTTAATCAGCTGTTTTATTTCACTTGAGAAGTAAAATTATAAGTATACTATTTATGCCAGATATAATTCAACCTAACAGAAATTATTAATCACAGTCGAGATGTTGATTAAGAATTTCAGAGGGTATCTCGAGTCTCTATGGAGACAGTAGAATGAGTTTTTCCACAAAAGTGTGGAAGTTTTTTTCTGGGCATTTTATTAAAGGCCTGGTAGCATATGAACATCTGTTTGAATTTGTGGCAGACTTTTTTCTTTAAGTTAAAAAGAAAGATACACATGATTACTTCCTGAGCTTTCTCTAGCTCTGTGATTCTGCAGTATGTTTTAGAATATTAATATGTACAGACATTAGATGTTTTAAAGGATAGCATCCTGTATTAAAATCAGCAATCTATGTAAGACTAATAATGAGTAAAATTCACTCATACACATTTACTGTACTTTGATTCAGAATACCTTATTTACTTAAAGACAGTATTCTTAGGCCATGTTTGTAAATGAGAGAGGGAAAAAAGATGCCACAAAATGAAGCAACTCTTCTAGAAACTTAATTAAAATCATGATGATACATTCAGCCTGGAGTTTAGTTTTATTTTCAGCTAGTCATCTGCAGCCATGCTTCCCACAGAGGGAGGCTGCCAGGCTCACAGCACACTGTGCAACTTGGATGAACAGTATTACGGGCTGCTTATGAGCAGATTACATCTGGGATCTATGGAGAGCAGCCAGAGCTGCAAGACAAAGATGCTGAATGCAGGGTATTTTCTAGGTAGGTTTTCTAGCCACCAAAATGCTCGTCACTTTTCTTCAGTACAGTGTTTAGAATATTAAAAAATCAAAATTTTTTAACTTTATTGCTTATAATAAGACCAGCAAGTACTTCTGATTTTAAAATTGTTCATATGAACATAAGTCCTATGGGCATATTTGTGTTCTTCAAGTTAATATACTGACTTGTAACTGAAACAGTAAGCTACTGTTAGCTCCAGCAACTGAAGCAGCCCTTCTAGGGCTGGGATTTGGTTAGTTTGCCTATGTGTCCGTTTCAGGGAGTGGCATGCCTTGTGTGTGTGTGTGCATGTGCCCGTGTTCAGAAGAACAGCTACGCAATGAAAAGGCAGTGCAGAAGATCTATTAATCCAGGGGCGTGGCAGATTTGCATCTTGGGATGTAGGTATTCATTCAACAAGTAGTTATTAAAGAAGTAGGATGCACTAAGAAATCTGGATATAAAAATAGAACATTTTCCTGTCCCCCTGTGGTTTGCAGTCTAGTTTACTTGCTTGCAGCAGAGGTAGGGTGCATAAGGAAGCGCCAGAGCCTTAAATGAGGTCTGTCCATCTATCAGAAGGCAGCAGCTGGTGGGATATTAAATTCATCTGCAGTATCTGCAAGGATGTCCAGTCTTGAAGTATCCAAAAAGAAGGACAGTGTGCAGAAAAGAGTTAAGATAGCAGGCCTGAGACTGTTATCAAGGCCTGCTTACAAGGTGGGTTTTGGCTGATGTTTGGGAACTTGAATGATAAACAGTTCCCTACACTGATATAAAACTTCCCCAAATGGCAAGAGTGGTTCACTGTGTCTAAACTGTGCAAATAACGTGGCTTATACTGAACATCTGCTTTCCATTTGGAAACATGCTAGGCAAAAGGTACGTACATGATTAGCCCCCAGTAAAAACCCTGGACGCTGAATCTTTAATGAGCTTCCCTGGTTGATAACATTTCACATGTGTTGTCACAAATGTTTCTGAAGAAATTAAGTGCATCTTGTGTGTAACCGAATGGTAGAAGACCCTTAGAAGCTTGTGCCTGGTTTCCTCCAGACTTCATTCACCCTATGAGCCTTTTCCCTTTGCCTGAAATCTTTTGCTGTAACGCCTCATAACCACATGCATAACAATTTCCGAGTCCTGTGAGTCCTAGTGAATCAGTGATAATGAGGGTGGTCTTGAGGGCCCCCGACAAAGGCAGAGTTTGAATTTCAAACTGGTAGGTAGCAGCAGGAAATCTGATAGGTAGCTCTATCTTATGTTGTTCTTAAGTCCAAATATGAGACTCCAGGAGAGATCACTGCAGTTTGACATGCTTCTTCTTCATGTCCTCTGAAAATACAAGAGACATTGTCTTCCCTGCTTTTCCTACCTTCCTACTCATTAGTTTTAAGTGAGGGAAAACTTAAGCTTAAATGGGAATGTATCGATTCTAATAACTGAACAATCTGGTAATAGAGCTTGCCTCAGTTGCACGGTTCAAGTGATGTCTCCATTTCTGGGTTGTGCAGCTGTTCTGCTGGTTGTATGTATCCTTGTTGCCATACGGTGGCTGTGGAAGCTCCAGGCTCACGTTGTCCCTTCCACAGGGAAAAGCCAAAGTTGAAAATTGAAGCTCCTGAGTTTGGTTTTTGCCATGTGCCTGCCCCTGCACCACATACGGAAGCCCCCCAGAATCTTGGCACGTGTGTCCCCCACTCACCGCAAGAAAACACAGGGCCAAGAATGGTGTATTATTCTTGATATTTTCCAGAAGTCAGGTGAAGTGATACTGGGAGGCCAAAATCACAGGGAATGTTTTTTGCCTCCATTACCCCCACCACATAAGAATCACTGGTTTACCTGATACAGTTTTTTATGGCTATATCTTCAATATTGGCGTGCCTTTTGGAAAAATGCTGCCTGAATTGGCTGATCCGTCATAAACATATTTTGATTCAAGAACCCATCACATAGGTTAGTTACCCACTTCTAAAGTCCTGTTTTTGTATTCCAGTTAAGTCCTGTACCTAAATTAGTGGGATAGATGCCATATTCGGTTCAAAATATTATTTAGGCTTTCTATAAGTAATTGGGCTTTGCCTATCAGATCAATTTATATTTTAGCTTTATTTTTCCATCGAGATTGCTAATTGGGCTCAAATTACTACTGTATTCCTATGGACTTTTAATTGTCTCTTCCCCTTATTACTCATCTCGTGAGTACTGTAATTTAACTTTTCATCACCTTGAGGAAAGGAAATGAGCTTTTTATGAACAAATGTTTCCTGGAATGTGGTCAACCTCAACCTTTTGTACATAACTCAGTAGGGAGTAAGATGCAAAGTCTATAAGGCATTGACCTCTTTAGAGAATTTATTTCCCAGTTGCTTATTTATTTAAGTACAACATGAAACTGCTGTGGCATTCACCTCATTCATAGTAGATAACTAAAATTATATAAACTATGTAAATATAAAATTATGTAAGTCCCATTATATCTTATTGCTTGCTATTATAATATTAGCCTGTAAAGGTAAATGAACATGACTCATTTGGGATATGTGAGTTACAAGGCAGTGCAAGAAAATGCTGACCTCTGCCTCTGAAATGTTAAATATCCTTTAGAGGCATCTGTTTCTAGATTTCACTTAGGTGAGGAAAAGAGTGTTCCTTCTCATTTGTGAGTTTATTTTAAGTACACCTGTCGGAACTTAAAAACAACATGAAATCTTCCATGGTGTATACCAGAGGTATACCACTGTTTAATTTATTACAAGCGATATGAACAGTACATTGAAATAATACTGCACACTGGTAGGAAAGGAAGAGGACACATTTCAAGTTTATAAATAGTTTTCTTCATGTGCATGCACACATTTTTTCACTTTGTTTCTTTTCTCTTCTCTTTTGCCTTTTTCTTTCTTCCATTTTTCATTTTATACACAAAGATAAAGAATATGTTAAAATATCCAATTTAAATATCCCAAATGTGTAAAGGCACCCCATTTGCACATTTAATTTGTTCATGCTGAGAGAGGGAATAATTGAGAGAGATGTAAATAGTGTGGGTGACTCTGGTTCCATTCCATGAACATATGCCCCAGATTGAGCAGTAAAATGGGAAATTGCAGTCTGTGGTTTCCTCATGGGGTCTCAATTCCCTGTATGTCTCTCGCAGTGTGAGTGTCACGCTGGCTTGAGTGTGATCCTTCAATTCAAAGACACATAATGTTACGTATAAAATGGTCCTAAAGACAAGCCAGCTATTTTTCCAAAGAAATAGTAATCTGTTCAATGATAGAGGGGAAAAAAACCTGGCTACTGTGGAACTGTTGAGTGGTAGAATACAATATGTCAGTCCCCAAATGGACATGCAAGCAGATACTGGTTGTTCAATTTATGGGTGAATCAAAGATTTTCTTTGATTATCATAATTATCATAAAGCATAATTATGATAGCTTCAGAACCTAAGCATCTCCACTATATCCTATTTATCACCATCAACTCTTCATCCTAATGATTTGGGCATATAGATTTATAAGGCTTGTCTTACAGTTTCAAAAGAGCTTCATCTTTTCATTGGTTCTTTTCTGTATAGTAATTTGATAATAGGCATCTACAATCTTAAAAAGAGACATTTGACCCTTTGATACACTTCTAGAAATTTATCCTAAGGGAATATTTCTACAAACAGAACAGATGTACAAGTATTTTCACTGTAGGGCTTTACATAAAAACAAAAAATATATTCCCAACAATGATGGACTGTTCAATAATGCTTCCTCAATATAAAGATGTACTGTTCAGTCAATAATAATTGCTATGATTAAAAATAACTGCTAACATCTATCGAGTGTTTTACTATGCGTCAGGCATATAACAAACTCACATGTATTATAGAATAATTCAAAATTCTTAGATTTTGTAGATCTGCATAAAAATATGTCATATACTACATTTACATATATTTTGTTTAAATATGCATGTATGTATTTTGTGATTTACAAAAATATTCATTAGAAGAAAAATTCTAGAATATAACAAAAATGTAATTATAGGTAAAGGAGGGAAAATTGATTTTTTTAAAATATTTTATATTTTCTAATTTCTGTACATTGAAGATACTAACTTCATTTGGTCAATTAATTATAAATTCTCTAACCCTGCCATTGGCCACATGTGGCTATTTCAATGAAAATTTATTTGAATTAAATAAAATAAAAAATTCACTTCTTCGGTATGCTAGCCACATTTCCAGTGTGCAAGAACTGCATGTAGTTGGTTTCTGCCATACTGGGCAGAGGAGATGTAAAATATTTGCGTCCATCACCACACAAAGTTTGATAGGACAACCTACCTAACCCTGGAATTAAAGGTTATAGTCTAACAACAATTCCCTGTGGAAACGTTAAAACCTCTCCATCCTACTGCTTATAGCAGTAGAATAGCTACATCTCTTTCCTACGTACTTGAGGCAGGCAGTGAGGAATTGTCATATAACAGCTGTCTGTTAAGCAAGGGGGTAGTGAGATTTTGAAATTGGGAGCTCCCTTTGGGCCTATCTTTCAGATGGTCTGTGCAGGCTGTCCGCAGCATAACAATGTTCTTTTAAAATGGTCGATTTTCTCTATTTAACATGTGCTAGTCATGTAGGTTTCAATTCGCCATCCTCTTTTTTAATGGTTGGAAAGATTGAGTCCCGGCAAGATGGACCAAAAGGTATAATATATTTTGTATTCCAGAAGTCTCCAGCATTCACAGAAATACTGATAAAGAAATAACTGTCAACTAGAAATAACTATCAACTAGCTTTACCCTCAGGAAAATGAGAACTGAACTATGGAGTTAGAACTTGTCTCTTCTTCAGTATTTTTTTGTTTTGCTAAACCCTCATCTTTCTGGTGAAAACATTAAAGAAGTAGGGCCGTACTATTACATTTCTACTCTACCGTCTAACAAGTTGAAATTCCAGTATATGAAAAAGGACATGTATTTTCCCCATGCATGTAACTTGATTCTAACAATTGTAAAAGTTGTACATATTTTTGACTCACTATTGGCAAAATAATTTGTTTCTCAGTGAAAGTATATATAACTTTTATAACCTTTTGATTATGTGAAAAACTGTAATAAATAGGAAGTACAACATATTTTACTAGGGTAGACTATAAAATACTTGAAGTCTTAATTTCAGAGAACTTGGGGATATTGATATTTAAGCCTCATTGAGCATTATTTTCTTTTAGAAATTATATTTTTCTTTGAAAAATAACTTGTACAGTTTAGTCACCTCCTAAAGTGCATTCAGTAGTAGCAAACCCACTGCCTGTTACTATGCTGGTCGTGCCTCTGTCTCCTTCCTTGTAGGATGATTTAGATCATGGTCCTAGAATGCTTCTTAAACAGGTTAGGGTTGTTCTTGCCAGTTGTCCTTGTAGCAGTATTTAATTCTTGTCAGTACCCTGTGGTTCATCTCCGTTTCTTCTTTTTTCTCTTTTCTTTCTCTGTTTTCTTTCCCTCTCTTTATCTTTCTTGCATCTCCTGGCTTTATTCACTAATCTTTACTTCTGTTTTACTCATGTAATGCCAACCAAGGCCAATATTCACCCATGATCTTCGCCGTTTGGATTGACCTTGAACTTAATGATGGCTGATATCTGCTTTAGTTGTTTGCCCTGACTTTTAAAAAGATGCACAATAAAATCAACCCAAGAAGATCAGTTTAATTTTATTTTCCCTCAAATCATTCCAGTGTTAGAATTTTTAGTCTGTCTTGTATATTTGGTCAGGATTTAACCACTCCACTATGCAAGCTAAATCAATTCAGCAGGAAGACAAATTGTTTTCGTAGACTCAAAGGCTAATTTTATCCCTGTTTGACATTCTTTTCTTTTTTTATTTTTTTTCTTTTTTTATTTTTACATAGTTTTATTGAAGTATAATTTATATATCATTAAAGTTTCCCATTTTAAACATAGAGTGTATTTATTGTAAAGACTAATGATTTTAAGCATTATTTTATGTGTTCATTGTTACTTCAGTGAAATGTTATTCAAATCTTTTGCCCTCTCTTTTATTAATTGTTAGTCTTATTAATAAACTATAAGAATTTTTTGTATATTCCAGATACAACTCCTTTATTACATATATGTTCTGGAACTATTTTAATCTGTGTTTTGACTTTCATTTTCTTAAGGGTGTCTTTCAAAATACAAAAGATTTTAATTTTGATGATGTTCAATATATCATTTTTTTTTTCATGGATTGTACTTTTGGAGCCATCTCTAAGAAATCTCACTCTAACTCATGGTCAGATATTTTTCTTTCTTCCCTTTTTTTTTTTT
>CM052440.1:59198539-59223331 GCA_028533085.1 Varecia variegata
TACTGCCTATCAAATTTACATTATGTACATTTGTGTGTTTAAAGGTACATTATCTAGCTTTTTGAGATCTTCTATATTTCACCATTTTTTCAGCATTTGTGTTACTCCCTAACACATTAGTTATAAAAGTTAATTTATTGTTCAATCAGAAGAATGGATTTACTTTTTCAGTATCATGTTGATTATGAGTTCAAAAATTGAAACTTTATGTTTTCAGTTAATAACAAAATCTGAAGGTATTGTTTTCTGGGTTTAAAACAAGTTGCAGAAAATGTATTTCTTTTAAATTTAGTTGAGAAATAACTTGAAAATGAAGACTTTAAAACTAGGACAGGATCCCCCCTACATATACACACTCCAACAAAAGCACATAATGTTTATTGCATAAAAGATGAGTTTTTTCTAATTAGAATTTGACTTTATTCTTCCTTTTAAATTAACTATGGATTTTATTTTTATTAGAAAAGAGCCATAAATTTTTAAGTGAATGTTTCATTTTTCTATAAAATAAACATGGATAAAATAAATTATTGAAAAATCCCAACTATGCACTTAGAGTGTTGCTAAGTGTTTTCCTAGAAAATGGGCCAATCTAATTTAAATAGCCGGATATGGTATTGCTTTCTTATTCTTGATAACTCTCATTGGTTTCTCTAATTTAATACTTGTGGACTGTCTTTTTCAATAGGGAATATTCAAAGACCATCATCTCAATAATATGGAAATGTCTTAAATTGAATGTAGGGTAGCTTAAACCAAATTGTAACATCAAAATTACAATTTAGTTAAATTCTTTAAATTTTATTTCTGATTATATATTTGGTAAATTATTACCAAATGTCAAGATTTGCTTTCTTTTTCTTTTCCTTTTTCTTTTTTCTTTTTTTTTTTTTTTTTTTTTTTACTAACATGACAATGTTGCCCTACAACTTTGGTTTATTAAAAAAGGCAGAAAATACGACTTTGGACAGTTTTACCTTTTTGCTTTTCATATTCTGTCTGTATCCTTTTGTTACAGAGAAATTTTATCCTCTGTTTCAGAGGGCATTTGTGTCACCACTTTTGGACAAATTTCATACTGTTTGTTTTTAAAGAAAATCGCCTACTGCTGTATTAAAATGGTCAGGCTACTACTTATGTTTATTAATTGATGTTTTCTGTGGAAGATTCATTAGAATTTGTTCAAAGAAATAGGTTTATTGTTTAATGTACTCAATTTATCAGTAAAAAACAAGAAAGCAGTGAAAATAAAAATTAGGCTTGCAGGAGTAAAAAAAAAAAAAAAAAGGATCTTCCTTTAGACTAAACTTTGCTTAAGTCTCAACAATTGTACAGATCAAGTCACCATGATAAAATCACGCAGTCAGGGCTCATTAAGTGAAATCTGTTACAGCGTGGTGGAAACAGTAGGTCCTGTGGCTGGGCCCGACAGTTCTATGGGTCTCCTTAGGGAGAATTAAAGACATGCTCATACACGAGTCAGCTCATCTGACCCTGTGACCCTAACAAGTTGAAAGGGTTAGGAAAGGTGACCTTGCCAATCTGTTGCAAGACAGGCAGATTAACAAGACAGACAGGGATAAGAGACAGCCATATTAATTACAGAAATGTAGCCATGGTTTGCTCTCAGCTCAGGCTTTTTTTAATTACTTACAGTATAAATAGTAAACTATGTGGAGCAGAAGTGGAGATGTCAATTGCAATAGAGTGCATGTTCTTTGGTGATTAGCAAACTTTTGAGGCCAGAAATTATCTAATAGGTGTCTTTTCCATAAGAGAGTAGGAATAATGTATGAATCAGTGGATTTGAGTAAACCTACTAACAAACCCATATTAGTTTTCAGATAATCATATTTCCCAAGATAGGATTATTCTCCTCCTATGGTATCTACAAATGGTTTTTGAAAGCACCAGAGACAACTAATAGTGATGATCAAACCACTTATAAAAATTGTAATTTCACAGTAAAGAAGAGAGACATTCTCAGCTCAATGTCTGGAAAAGGCTATAGATAAATGTTGCACCCATATAGATTTTAGCAGCAATGTATGATTTAGGAGAATGAGCCCTGATCTGAGCCCATCCCTACCACTAACCTCAGGCAAGTGTTTAACCTCTTTGAGCCTCTGTATTTCTAATATGTAAAATGTGGTAATACATACATACATACCTTAGGTATTGTTAGAAGCAATAGGCCTGCAGAAAATGGTATCCATTATTTCCAAGTTCCCATCTTAATCTTCACTGTAGAACTCATGAAGCAATGTATTTTCAGGACTCTAATAATTCGTTAACTGAAGAAGCAATAGAGTTGAATAAATATGTTAGAGATGTTCATAGGCTTTCTTAAAACTAGTTACAAACCTCACATCTTCTTTGGACTAAACCATTCCTGATTTTACTGATAAAAAGAAGAAAAGAGAAGTCAGAAAAGTAAAGAAGCAGTTGCATACAGTGCAGAGATGCTCTATAATGGTAATCACAGAGCATACCTGGGAGTTCAGCAGCCCGATTGAAATAATGGAGGGATTTTGGCCAAGAGTTGGTGAAGGTTTCCCAGAAGATAGCATCTGTGTACATCCTCAAAATTAAATCTAAAAAAAGTTACATTTGAAACTTAGAGAAATTTTTTCGTAATTTAGGTGCCCAACATTTTTCTGTTAACATTTATTGTTTTTATAAATCAATAAAAGATCCATTATTAAAGTAAGAAAAAGTGTGAAGAAATGAATTAAAATTATTCATAGTCCCACCTCCCAGAGATGCCATTTTACCTTTTATTATGTGTATATAATTAGACTTACAGAATTAAAATCAGGTAATAAATATTATTTTATAAGTTTTTTACTTAATGTTAGAGTGGTTCTATTTTCTAATGTTATTCCATATTATTTTGAAACATAATTTTAATAGCTATGTAGGATTCTTTTGTAGGGGTAGGCCATAATTTGTTTAACCAGTTCCATAATGTAGGGTATCAGTATTTGTACTAGTTTTCTGTTGCTATTGCAAATTACCACAAATATAGTGGCTTTAAAAAAAACCACAAATTTTCATATATATTTTAAAATAGCTAGAAGACAGGATTTTGAGTGTTCTCATCACAAAGAAATTATAAATCTTTGAAGTAGTGCATTTGCTAATTACCCTGATTTGGTCATTACACCATGTTTACATGTATTGAAACATGTTGTACCCCATAAATACGTACAGTTATTATGTGTCAATTAAAAATAAAATAAAACTTTAAAAAATGAAAAAACCCACAAATTAATTTTCTTATAGTCCTGTATGTCAGGAATCTGACAGGGGTCTCACCGTGCTAAATCAGATGTTGGCAGGACTGTAATCCATTTGGAAGCTCTACAAAAGGTTTCATTTCCTCGCTTTTTGCAGCTTTTCAAGGGCTCCTCACATCCCCACCTCTGGCCCCCAGTCCTTCAAAGCCAGCAGTGGCGGGTTATGTCCTCATTTCACATCACTCTGACACCCTTATTAGTCACACCTCCTTCTGAGCCTCTTCTCCCTCCCTCCTTCACTTTTGAGACTCCTGTTATTACATTAGACCCATTGAAATAATCCAGGATAATCTCCCTATCTCAGGGTCAACTGATTAGCAACCTTAATTCCATCTACAGCCTTACTCTTCTTTTGCCATGTAAAGCAACCTATTACATATTCAGGGGATTAGGACATGGACATCTTTAGGAGGCTGTTAACTCTACCACAATGTAGTTTTTATTTTTTTTTCAGTTTTATAAATAACACTATATAATAATGATGTTCTCATGAACTTCTTTCTACATGAATTTCTAATTCTACCTCTGTTTCTGTAAGGTAAACAGATGATCCAGCTTTCCCCTGTGAGTTGAGTAATATGTTATTCTATTTATTTCTTCATTACATATAACTGCAGATTTTATATACCCCTAATTGTTCTATTTAGGACTAAAAGAGTGATATAGAGTTGTATTACTTAATATTGGTAACTAGGCTATTTTACAGATTATGGAGTTTCTACTCACATGTAGTAATTTTTTTTCTGCTTCTGAAAGTAAGAATTAAAGTTGCTATGTGGAAATATAAGATATTTTTGGCCAGGGACAAATTGAAAGTGGAAGCTGGTAAAGATATGAAGGATTATATTTATTTTTCAGTTGAGATGATCAGAGGGGATTTTGTAAAATATTGAGTAATAAAAACAACAAATGAGGTTTTGGACTTTAAAGTACAATATTGTTCACCACTAAAGCAAAAAGTCTGCCTGTACTCATTTTATGTGTATAATAGTATATGAGTTAGTATCTGCATACATTCATGCTATAATAATTATAAACTATAGGATAACTTGTTAAAGCATAAAACTGTACTTATATTAATGTCTTAAAATATCTCATTTAATAGAAAAGTACAAAAATATATGCCAGTACTTTAAACACTTAGACAAATATATAACATCCTCAGAGAATAAAGTAATAATTTAGAAATACATAAAATTAGCAAAAAATTCAATATTGATAACAAATTTTGGGATGTGAATTGAATGGTGAAACATAAATAGAAAATAAATAGTTAGATCTGCAGAAAGATCGAGTAGGCCTAATAAACTTTGAAATGAAATAGCATGAACCAACATCTGGTCTGCTTTCAGCAAAAACAGGAGCAATCCTTTTATCTAGTTTGTTTGTATATATTTCTAAAACCACATTACAATCAACATTTAAGTTTTATTGCTCAATTCAGGGAGAGTTTTTATTTTAATTATTGAATCCTCACTTGTATTTTTATAAAGTAAACACTGAACTGTTCAGAAGAAGAATAGTTCAGTAGTTAATGGTTGTTTGAAATTCTGGAATAATTTTACTTTTTTTTGTTCAGAGATAAGCAGATCATAGCTGTAGGTATCAGGATACAGAGTGAAGTTGCATCAGTTATTAGTATTATATTAGAAAATTTTGATTACTTTATAAGAATTCCAAATAGTGGAAAATACTATATTCAAAAGAATGTGTTGACAAACTTCTTTGCTTATTATGCCGCTGTAAACAACACATTAATTATTAATAAAGAATGATCACAAAAAGTTAGTACAGGGCGGTCTTGCAGTTCTGTCCTATCAGGTAAAGGCTGAACATTGAAAAACAGGGTAGGGTTTTACACTGTCACTAATTGCAAGTACCTTTCCAAGTTGTATGTGTAAGTAAAAACCTAGAACGGTTAAATACGTGAACGGGACAGGCAGGAGGTGGGCATTGGAGACAGCCTGCCCAGACGGCACCGCTACTTCTCCAGAAGCATGTGGATTTTCCATGGCTTATTGCTACGTCAGCACAATCAACTGATACCTGCCCCATCAGTCCAGTGGTTTCCAAGCATTCTGTCAACACAAGACTGAGAGTTGGGGTTGGGGATGTGGGGTACAAAGGATGAGGAAACTGACTTTTGAGATTCCTAAAGTTAGAAGGAGAAGGATTGTGGATCACTGTCTGTTCAAACCACTTCCCTCCCACTCCTGCCTTGTTTAATCAGTAAGAAGGAGAACCAGAAGAGGAGCCTCTTACAAAGATAAGAAAAAACAAACACATACTATACTAGTGATACTGTCATTTTGATGCCTTCCTTGCCAAGAAAAAAGAAAATCTAGAATTTTTTTTAAGGATTTAAGTAAAATATAACAGTGGCCTTCACAACAGAACAGTAGGTTACTTTCCCATAAAATTGGAATAACTAATCCAGGCCTCAGCTGGAGTCATCAGAATAGAAGTAACTGGGAAGGATGAGGAAGTCTACCATCTGGTGCTTAAAAAAACCCTCCTGCTCAACATCTAATAATTCCTTGCCCAGCTATCACCATGATAGACAGAAGGAGTGAGGGACTCTGCTTCCCCCTTTTCTCACACATTTGTGAAAATGCCCTTTTTGTTATTACATTCCCCTGTAAGCCTGCTCTTTAGGTTTATTTTCATTGATTCTAGAGCTCTCAATGGAGAGGAGAGTTTATTGGGTTTGAGACTCTAGAACAGGCTAGTGCTCTTTATCCTCTGTAAGGGAGCAGCACACTTGTGGGCTATCCCTCGTAACGGACTACTGCCCATCCATCTGCCCGGCTCTGGAGGTCTTTTTCTAACTAAATGCTTTTATGATTTTTTGTTTTATATATTGTTATTGACAACTTACTTAGCAGCCGAAGTGCCAAACTAGACAAAAAACCTTAGCTGTTGAAAATGAAAATACTTTTTATGCAGGAAAAAAATGTAAGTGTTAAATATAAATAAGGGTTTATGTTTTTCCCTGTGTGGAGAGTGAATAAGAATTTCCATCACAGCCTCTTTGGTATCTTAAGTATGTATGAGAATGGAATGTAGAACTATTACATTGAGTTAATTATACACTAAGATGCTTAGCATTGCCTCTTACCAAGTTTGCATTTTCATAAGGTGTCTTTGATGACTGAATGATAAAATACATGCAGAGCACATCTGGACACTACTTGGTGTTTAGTAAGTGCTCAATAAATGTTATTTCTCCTTTTCCTCTTTTATCAGGAAGTGATTTCTGCCCTCAGTTCCAACTCTAAAATTGAGTCTCATGGACTCAGAAAATGCTCTATAAATGTTAGGCATTATTCTGGTTTTTCCTATTCAGTATTTTCTTATGAAGTAGCTTTAGATTTGCCTCATAAGTAACAGGAAATGAAAAGGGCATTTCTAAAACTCATTCTACACATGTGAAGAAAGTAGAATTGACACAATACAGTCAATTCAAACATGCCAACTGATTTAACTCAAAAGTATTTGCCTAATTCTCCTGACTTTTCAGAATTAGCTGGATGAGTCAATGCTTCACTGTGGTATCTGAGAATCATAGTGAATGTCTTTCACGTGGTACGCCCTCAGTAGATGTATGCTGACTGATTGATATAAGTAATTGCTTTTCCTCTTCAGGTCATACTTCATAAGTATACATAGGTAGAATATTTTCTGTCACCTGTGAAAGGCCCTATAATTCTGCTAATAATTGAACAAGCCTAATGCTGCATGTATGCATTGAAACGAACCAAGTGAGTTTTAAGCTTTGAACATCAAAGGGCACAGTGCTGTCAAGGTGCTCACATCAAGCCAGAAGCCTAATTTAGTATTAAATAATACATTTGTGTATCAGGCCTCTCTTTGCCCAGGGCTGTTACAGCTCAACTAGTTCCTCTTCTGTTAAAAAATTGATCAGCTTTCTTTTCCTGATATTTGGAAAAGGAAAAATAAGTTTTATCCTTATTAACTCAAAAGTCTTTATTCTCTTCAACCCCTTCTTATTTCAGAAGTTAGGAAGACTTAAACATATAGAGAGGCAGTAAGGTAAAAATAAACTTTAAAATTAGTGATTTAGGAAATAGGTCAAAGTAGGAGAAAGTAAGATGATTTCTGCACAAGAAACTTGCTTATAGAGTAATAATATCTGTGCACACTGGGTCAGAAAGCCCATCTTTTTCAAACTGATGTTGGAACCACCCACATTAGAATCTCTTGAAATGAATCAGAATTCTGGATGGGAGGCTGGGGATGGACACCTGGGAATTTTCCATTTGCAACAATCTTCAGATGATTCTTGTCCACACTAAAGTTTGAGAACCGTGTTGCTCTAGATGTTTTAGCAGCCAGTGCAAGAAGGAAGGCATGTTTCATTCCATGATTCATAGTGTTCCTATGGGAGAAACAAATCAGTTCCCCAGAGAAGGACAAGAATTCCTCTGTACTAAGACCAGAGAGAATTTCTCTCTGGGTGCTTTGTAATATATCCATTAATGTTTATCTTTTCATAGAAAATTTATTGTAATAATCTGAACTCACAGGTATTGGTTTTGATATCTAGAACAGTTAAGTCATGCCATACAAGTACTTCATCCACATTACAGAAGGAGAGAGAGAAAAGAAATATACCAGATATAGACTATCAAGTACAGGAAGTATCTCTACTTCTTACACATTAGATGACTGAATAAAGCAAATTAGTATCTGGCTCACAGGATTGCATTCTACTTTACCTGCTCCTTCTGTTCCTACAAGCCCACTCTTTTCATCAGGAGATGAAATCATCATTTGGGAGAGGTGGAGAGTGAACTTACTGGGGAACTCCAAGTGTGGTCAGTCTGTATGTTTTTCTTAATCCTTGGGGACTGAGCAGTCCTGTTGACCTTGACAGCATCCTGTTCCTCCACTGTGTCCCCTCCCCTACTCGGTTCTCCTGCCTGGTGCGCTCCTGTGGATGGAGCTCCTTTTCCATTTCATCATGGGTCCCCTGCCTCAGAGACACCTCTTAAATATAGTCACCATACAGATCATTGCTGTCTCCTATAAAATCAAAGTCAAGAATTTCCTTCCTGGTTATAACATCCATCTCTGCCAGAGCAGTTTTTCTAGTCAGTGAACCTGATAGGTATCTGTCATCCTGCTGATGACTTATAGTCTCTGAAGTTCTTTCAATTCTCCCTGTGTATGGTCCTTGGCTGATTTCAAATGCTCTCCCCAGCTAAACCCTGTGGTAACCAGTATCCTAAATTCCCTGCCTCTTTGTATTTTCTCAATCTTGGGATATGAGAAAGAGTGATATGGCCAATTGGAATTGCTGATTAACTGTTTGGACTGTATCAAAAGGAGTTACTCATTGCCTGCGTGTTCCAGTGGCACCTCACCCTCGATGCTAGAACTTTCTCCTTACACATGTGGCAGGCTCCCTCAGCCGAATGTGGGCCCCACACTCCCTGAAAAGTCCTCAAGTAGTGTCTTTTTATTCTCTGCTACATGTATGGCACATACTAGGCCCTGAATAAGTGTATCTTAATTGCATCTGATTGAGACATTTGGCCATTATGTTGTTATTCTCTACTAAAATGTTTGTTACCATCATCCTCTCTAAATATTTGTTGCATTGAACAGTTAACGTAGGGATTTAATATATTACTGTGTCTTATTGTAGTGTTTTAGGCACCAAGAAATAAAGGACATAGATTATTTCATTTAAGAAAATACTAAGTTTGGCAAAGGAAAAAGTATCTTTGTCTGAAGACATACATACATATGTAAGTTCTTCCTGGTTATTATTTTGTGTTTGTTTTACTTAAAATAATATTAGATTTAGTTCACAGAGTCGGAGGCTTATGATGCCTGAAGACAGTGCATATTCTAATCTACAAAAGACATATTCTAATCTACAAAATTTTAATACTTTAAACAAAACTTTTAAATACATGCTTATTGTAGGAAATTGGAAACACATAAAGAAGAAAGGGCACCTAAATCTCACCACCTACAGATAGTGTGTCTTATTTTTCTGTGATTTTTTTTTTTTAATAGTTGAGATTCTACTCTCAACATAGTTCTGTATTTTGCTTTTTTCACTGTATTCTGCATGCTCTTGATCTATTTTCCCAGTTTGTGATTCCACAGAGGTTCAGAGTTATAAATAATATGCATAAAACTATATATCTTTACATAATCACATTTTTGTGACCACGCACTAAAATGTTGCTTTTATATAGAATAAAAGTTCTTGCAAACTTTTTCTTACAAACAAACCTTTGAGGCCATTACAGCTTAAAAATAAAATACTGTCTTATTCCCTTTTGAAAGTCAATGCCAATAATAGTGTTTTTCAGGAAGAAAATGCTATGACCTGCTCTTTTTTCCCCACTCAGGTTCTTAAGGCTCCTGAGAAGAATTTTAAATAGACTTTCACCTTTTTCCCTTTTGTTTGCTGTAATGAGGGGTTAGATGGACACAACTTGGCACAGCTTGGAGCTAAAGAGACAATAAATGATGGAAGGAAATACTAGTTTGTGTCATTGTTTGTATAAAAAGCTTGGAAGTCCTATGTAGTCATTTTCTAATGTACTATTCTCCAGTCTTCAGGGCACCTGAGAACTCAGGCTGGCCAGTGAGGTAGAAAGAAGTATAGCTGAATCAGGCAAGGGATAGCAGTGGTGAGGGTGATGGAAAAAACCAAGACATTCAAGACACACCCCTCTACCTGTCCTCCTCCTACTCCAGGGGATTTTTTTATTTCTTTAAATACTTTGGATTGTTTGAATACTTCATTACAAACATAATTATTATCTAAGAGATTAAAATTTAGTCATAGATATACTAAAAGCCACTGAATTATATACTTTTTGCAATTTATTTTTTATTTCAAAATATTAAAGGGTACTAATGTTTTTGGTTATATGCATCACTTTTGTAATACTTGAGTCACAGCTATAAGTGTGCCCATCGCCCAAATAGCATTCATTGTACCTGTTAGATAGGTTTTCACCCATCTCCACCTGCCCGCTCTCCACTGCTTGATTTCCACTGAGTTTTACTTCCTTCTGTGCATAAATGTGTGCTCATCGGTTAGCTTCAATTTAATAGTGAGTACATGTGGTATTTGTTTTTCCATTCTTTAGATACTTCACTTAGGATAATGGTCTCCAGTTCTATCCAAATTGTTACAACAGGCATTAATTCATCCTTTTTTATGGCTGAGTAGCACTCTCTGGGGTGTGTGTGTGTGTGTGTGTGTGTGGATTGATTCCACATCTTTGCAATTGTGAATTGTGCTGCAGTTAAACATTCGAGTGCAAGTGTCTTTTTGATAAAATGACTTCTTTTCCTTTGGGTAAATACCCAGTAGTGGGATTGCTGGATCAAATGGTAGGTCTGCTTTTAGTTCATTGAGGACTCTCCATATTGTTTTCCATGGAGGTTGGACTAATTTGCAGTCCCACCAACAGTGTATAAGCATTCCTGTTTCTCTACATCTATGCCAGCATCTATCATTTTTGGACTTATTAATGAAAGCCATTCTAACTGTGGTAAGGTGATATCTCATGTGGTTTTGATTTGCATTTCTCTGATGATTAGTGATATTGAGCATTTTTTATATGTTTATTGGCCATTTGTCGTCTTTTGAAAATCTTCTGTTCATGTCTTTTGCCCACTTTTCAATGGGGTTGATGTTTTTCTTGCTGATTTGCTTGAGTTCTTTGTAGATTCTGGATATCAGCCCTTTATCAGATATATTGTTTGGCAATATTTTCTCCCATTCTGTAGGTTATCTGTTTGCTGTATTGATTAATTCCGTAGCTGTACAGAAACTTTTTAGTTTAATCAAATCTCATTTTTTTATTTTCGTTGTTGCTATAATTGCCATGGGGGTCTTAGTCATAAATTCTTTTCCTAGGCCAATATCTAGAAGAGTTTTTCCAACATTTTCCTCTAGAATTCTTATGGTTTCATGCATTACATTTAAGTCTTTTATCCATCTTGAATTAAATTTTGAGTAGTGAGAGGTAGTGGTCCTGTTTTATTCTTCTGCATGTTGCTATCCAGTTTTCCCAGGACCATTTATTGAATAGGGCTTCTTTTCAGCCATGTGCATTGTTGACTGCTTTGTCAAAGATCAGTTGGCTGTAGGCAGATGGTTTTATATCTGGGTTTTCTGTTCTGTTCCATGGGTCTATGTCTCTATTTTTGTAGCAGTACCATGCTGTTTTGGTTGCTATAGCCTTGTAGTATAGTTTGAAGTCTGGTGATGTGGTACCTCTAGATTTGTTCTTTTTGCTTCAGATTGCTCTGCCTATTCTGGCTCTTTTCTTGTTCCGAATGCAGCATAGCATTATTTTTTCTAGATCTGTGAAGTACGATATTATTTTGAGGGAGATTGCATTGAATCAGTAAATCGCTTTGATAGTATGGACATTTTGATAATGTTGATTCTACCAATCTATGAGCATGATATGTTTATCCATTTGTTTGTGTCTTCTGCAGTTTCTTTCCTCGGTGTTCCATAGTTCTCCTTGTAGAAATATTTCACCTCCTTGATTAAGTATATTCCTAGGTATGTCATTTTCTTTGTAGCTATTGTGAATGGTATTGAGTCTTTGATTTGACTCTCAGCTTTACTGTTATTGGTTTATAGAAAAACTACTGATTTGTGTATATTAATTTTGTAACCTGAGACTTTGCTGAATTTATTTATCAATTCCAGGAGTCTCTTGGTGGAATCTTTGGGGTTTTCTAGATTCAAGATCTTATCATCAGCAAAAAGTAATAGTTTGACCTTCTCTTTCCTAATATGGATACGCTTAATATCCTTCTCTTGCCTGATTACTCTGGCTAGGACTTCCAGCACTGTGTTAAATAGAAGTGGTGACAACAGGCATCCTCAATCTTGTTCCAGTTCTTAAGGGAATGTTTTCAACTTTTCCCCATTCAATATGATGTTGGCTATGGCTTTGTCATATATGGCTTTTATAATTTGAGACATGTTTCTTCTATGCCTAGATTGTTAAGGGTTTTTATCATGAAAGGGTGCTGAATTTTGTTGAGTACTTTTTCTGCATCTATTGAGATGATCATATGATCTTTGTTTTTGCTTCTGTTTATGTGCTGAATCACATTTCTTGCTTTCCATACGTTGAACCATCCTTGCATCTCTGGGATAAAAGCCCATTTGGTCATGGTGGATTATTTTTTGATATGCTGTTGAATTTGGTTTGCCCAGGGAATCTTTGAAGAAGATGACAGTTTGTCTGATAGATATAGATATTATAAAATTCCTCTTTTATTGAGGAATTTTTCAACTATATTCATAAGGGATATTGGTATGTAGTTTTCTTTTTTTGTTGTGTCCTTTCTTGTCTTTGGTATCAAGGTGTGATGCTTGTTTCATAGAATGAGTTCGAGAGAATTCTCTCCTTCTCAATGTTATGGAATAATTTCTGCAATATGGATACCAGCTCTTCTTTGTAGGTCTGGTAGAAGTCAGCTGTGAATCCATCTGATATGGGGATTTTTTTTTGTTGAAAGATTTTTTTATTACGGCTTCCATCTCACTGCTCATTATTGCTCTGTCTAGGTGTTTTCCTCTGCATTTTCTAGTTTATGTATGTAGAGATTTTCATAGTATTCAAGGATGATGATTTGTATTTCTGTGGTATTAGTTGTAATGTCTTCTTTTTCATTTCCTACTGAGCTTATTTGGGTGGTTTCTCTTCTATTTCTAGTTAATCTTTCCAGAAGTCTCTCAATTTTATTTTTTTCAAAGAACCAACTTTTCATTTCACTGATCTTTTGTATAATTTTTGTTTGTTTGTTTTCCATTTCATTTAGTTCTGCTCTGACCTTAGTTTTTTCTTCTGCTGGCTTTGTGTTTACCATATTATGAACATTAATTATTATAATTTCTTTCTGGAGATAGAGTCTTGTTCTGTCACCCCAGCTAGGGTGCAGTGGCATCATCATAGCTCACTGCAACCTCAGACTCCTGGGCTCAAGCTATCCTCCTCCTTCAGCCTCTCAAGTAGCTGGGATTACAGGCATGTACCACTACTCCTGGCTAATTTTTCTATATTTTGTAGAGACGAGGTCTCACTCTTGGTCAGGCTGGTCTTGAACTCCTGAGCTCAAGTGATCCTCCCACCTCAGCCTACCAAAGTGCTTATTATCATTATTTAAGATATTAAAATTTAGTCATAGATATACTAGCAGCCACTGAATTATATACTCTAAAAAGGTAAAGTTTTATGGTATGTGAATTATATCTCAATAAATATGGGGAAAAAAGAGCTGGTAAGCCATACTATCCCATTCATTCTTTTAAACAGACATTTAGAAAATGCCTAAAAGATAGTCATAACTCTGCTCTGGTAGTTGTAAAGGTAAATCACACATAGTTATTTTTTTGGGAGTTTATCTAATAGAGGAAATATGATATATAATTAAGTAACTCTAATGCCAGAAGGAAAGTGGTGTGTGTTATAATAGAGGTACAGATAAATTGCAGGGGAAAAGTAGAAGGAAAGTGTAATAATTTTAGCTGCAAATGCTGAGGAAGGAATTTAGGAGAGAGATACTTGAGTTTTGATTGATATTCATGAATTAATGTAGAATTGATCAGGTAGGTTGGTAGGTTTGGTGGTGAAGCAAGGGAGTATCCATCACACTCTATCAGTGAATTATTAGGCAAGATTTCACCTGAGGCTACATAGATTGAAATAGTGGAAAGAAGGAAGGGAGATTCTATGACACCAACCTTTGGAGAGTTGGAAAATACATGTCTTAGGGAATTTTACTTGAGGATAATTTTTGGTTTTCTCTAAACCCTTTCAGCTGCTAGGTTAAATGCAGAGTAGAAGAATAACTGGATGTAGGCAGAGTTGGAGTTTATGACATGACTATGACAAAGGTGGAATAGGCCAGGGAATCTGAGAATGGTGAAAAGAAAGTGATTATAGTAATGGTTTGGGGAAGTAGTTTTCAAAGTAGCATCAGCATCACCTGAAAACTTGTTGGAAATGCAAATTTTGGGTTCTCAACCTACTGAATCAGAAATTCTGGAGGTGGGGCCCAACCGCAGGTGTTTTTTAACAGGCCCTCTAGGCATTTCTGTAGTATACCTATATCTGAGAACCTCCAGTTTGGGAAATGTAAACTACTTAAGACAGTAAGTACAGCTACTTAGAGTAAGTACGGTTACTGGAGTGATCATAGCACACTGCATCCTCGAACTCCTGGGCTCAGGCGATATTCCCGCCTCAGTCTCTTGAGTAGCTGGCACTATGGGTGCAGGCCACTGCACCCGGCTCATCTTCTCTTATGCTCTCTTAACAGCCTTTAATTTTTGTTTTAGGCACCTTTTTATCCTAAATATTCTTAATCTCTTTTGAAAATTTGTCTATAAATTTAATAAATGCAACAGTTATTGAGTATCTATTTCTTGCTGTTATTCTGCAACACTGGTAATAGTGAAAAAGACAAGCTATGGCCTCAATAAGCTAAAAAAAAGATAGCTTTTTCAGAAATTCCTAGGAGGTGCTTTATTCAAATAGGAACTTAATAGATGTATTTTGCCAAGCATATGAAGTACTCATGTTTGTACTTTAATTGATAATTAAAAGTCCTCATTAGGGTAGGTTGTCATTACCAAAGTCTATATGTATTCTAGAGCTATTTTGTGTTAGTCAGGTTTAAAATCCAGGACTGAAAGTTGGAAGTCACGTAATCTCCAAGATAGTAATGCACATACGGTTCCAGCCTTTGCTGTCCTTGAACGTCTACAGAGAGTTGTAAACCTTTCAACTTCACTCTGGGGAAGAGGGGGTATGTGAGAGATGACCAAAGTTTGCCCAGGGAATCTTTGAAGAAGATGACAGTTTGTCTGATAGATACAGATATTATAAAATGACTTTGAAAAGAGAAGGCTTTTCTGCTTTGAGTCTAAAAAGGAAAGAAAGCCTTTTCCAGTTGTTCATATCGTTCTTTCACAAAGAAGCGTCTCTTATGCTTTGTGCATCTTCTGAATGAATACTTAGTCCCTTGAAAATTGAAACTACTACATAAAAGTTTGGAAGATTGTAAACACAGTGATAACCTGTTACTTAAATGGTTGGCTGATAGCATTATTTATGAAAACATTGGAATTCATATGCTTCAAAATGGCAGTTAAATGTATCTTTCCCCAAGTCCCTGACTTGACTTTTAAAAATTAGGTTTGTGAATTATTCTGACCTAGTTATATCATCTCCTTCCCTGTGAAAGAGAATATAGTTATTGCCTGAATTTTTCTGGAACTGATTATCCTTTATGTGAATGTCCTTGTCTTTCATTCCTTCCTTCTCGTTCTGACAGTTGGCTTTTGCTTATTTTACTGCTTATTAGCACCTTTACTGTCATAGGCGGAATAATGGTGCCCACAAAGATGTACATCCTAATCCTCAGGGCCTGTGAATATGTCACCTTACGTGGCAAAGGGCAATACAAGGTTGCAGACTGAATTAGATCTGCTAATCATTTTACCTTAATTAGGGAGGTTATCCTGGATATTTGAGTGGGCCCAGTATAATCACTTGATTCCTTAAGTGTAGAAGAGGAAAGTAAAGAGAGGGTCATAGTGAAGAGACATGAGACGGAATGGATTAACTATTGTTGTCTTTAAAGATTGAGGGAGGGGGCCACTAGCCATGGAATTGGTGGATGGGGGGCACCTCTAAAAGCTGGAAAAAGGCAAGGAAATGATTTTCCCCTGGAGCCTCCATAAAGAAGGGAGCCCTGCTGACCCTTTTGACTTTTGACAGCCAGAGAGACCTATGTCAGATTTCCCACCTACAGAACTGTAAAATGGTAAATTTGTGTTATTTTAAAGCCACTATGCTTATGGTAATTTGTTACGGCAGCAATAAAACCCAATACATTTACCAGTGTCAGAGAAAGGAAATGAAGGTGAAACTCAAGGCAGTCCACACAGGACAAGGTTTAATGGGGGCTGGAGTTGCAGCTCTTGCTGAGAGGAAGATACAAGACTGTCAGTGAATTTCAGCCCCTGTTCTCTCTGTTTGCCATTAATCCAGACAATCTGCAGTTGCCTGTTGCCAGTGTAATGACTTGAAGTAGGCTTCCAAACAATATACCTTTTGTTCAGTCTGCCTCCAGTCCACTCACTTGGCTATTATTAGAGTGATCTTCTCGTAGAACAGATTTAATCCTGGTTTTAATACTTCTCTTTAAAGTCCATTTCATGATTTTCCATTGCGACAGAATAAAGCCTAGGACACATAGCATCGCATTCATGGCTCCTCCACAAAGAAAGTTCCTGCCACAGCCTTATGTCATATTTCTCTGTCATGTGCATTTTATGTTCAGCCAAGGTAAAGTACTTACATTTGTGTACCCAGCATACTATCTTTCACTTTTGTCAATTCTGTCACCTCCAACACCCTCCCAGATTGTCGTATCTGCTGGCAAACCCCTGTGAATTGTTCAAGGCTCAACTGAAACATTAATTCCCAGGAAAATCAAGGAAACTTCTACATCAAATAAAATTGTTTGCTCTGTCCTTTTGTGCCACATTGTGACTTGTACACCTTGTGATATTAAAATGATTTCTTGCCATTTTATTCTCTTACGCTAAACTGTGAGCTTCTTGTGGGCAGCACCAGAGTCTAATAACATATCTGTGGGATCTTAGTAACTCACATAGGTTACAGTAAGTACTCAAGAAATAAATACTCAGTGAGCATGTGATTATGTTAGCCAGCCTGGCCAGCATACCACAGAGATGCCATTAGAATGCAGGTTTCTGAATCTCAGGCAGATGTTTGGTTGTATTTTTGCCTCTAAAACTTATGCATCATAATAAACTTTTTATGCCTATGTAATGTTTTTCATTTTAAGTAAAATTTAGACTGTTTTGTTTCATACTACTTCCCTTTCTGTCCTTTAATTTAGCACTTGGTGATTTCATAATTTTACTGTATTGAAAAAGAAAACATCAAAACACCCTCTCTGTTTAATTTTTTCATGCCTCTATTTGGAAGAATTATTTTATGCAATGTATCTACTTTTATTCTTAAAGCATTGAGAAGACTCAAATTTAGTTGCATGGCAAGTATCAAATTCATTTGGCTTTAAATATTTGAATTTTCTCTCAGCATTTCTGTTTCCTGCCTTTTTAGATTTGGTATTCAGTTAGTTTCTTCGTGATTGTGTATAGATTTGACCTTGCTGCACAGGTCTTTATGAAAATGTATACAGTCAAACTTGGAAACTGTAAAACAGTATTCAGATGGAATGAATTGTTTTCATAATTTTTGTCATCACTTTACACTCTAACTGCAAAATATTCACAATTTTCATGATGATTTTCACAATAATTCCATGAGGAATTTCTCTTTTTACAACAGCTGTCAGACATCAAAGTCTTAAAATGGTTGGCATAATTTTTAGTGTGATCAATATAGCACATCTTTCATGCTGCATAGTAATTTATAAGTTTGGTTCACTAATTTAAAAAAGGAAAACACTGTTTATCAAAATGAGCAGGTCCATGTTGATGTTAATATTTTACATAAGAACCATTATCATTAATTTTAAAAATAGAAGTCATTGAGGAATCAGTGAGACTTTAAATACATTTAAAACATTTTATTTGTGAAATACTGTGAAAGCTAGGCAAGGCCATGATTCAGAATGTGTCTTTAGGTTTTGAAGTCTATCACATTTCATCAGTGATTCCCTGGGAGTATTCTGCTTTGTTTTGAGGTCAACTTTAAAGTAACCTGCTCATTTAGCTACCTGTATTTCCACTGGAAAAGAAGTGTCCCGTGAGAAACCTGTCATCCTTAAATGTGCCAGACATATCTTCCATTGTGCATCAACATACTGACATTATGGTCTTTTAAGAGCCAGTCTCTAGTGAATTCATTTAGCACAAAATGAGCCTACAGAGCCTAATCGTGCAGACTGTGCTGCAGACTTACCTTCCAGGAATCATAAACCATTCTTGCGTACATCGTGTCATTTTCTCATCTCCTTACACCATGCCAGATATACTCTGACACATTCTTACTCTTCATGTCTTCTTTGAAGAGATTCTTTACTTGTAACAGATTTCTATCATTATATCACATTATTATATGCAGTGAGTCACTTTATTCTTTTAAAGACATTAATTCACAGTGTATGAAGACTTCCGATTCATTCCATGGACTTGGAACTTATCCTTGATCGTTTTTAGTGTAAGTGCCAGCTACTGTTTTAACTATTTGTGGCATGTGTTTCACTTTGGAAGCCTTTAGCTCTCTATCCACTTGCATGGGTGTCTTTTATTGACATACAAAGTTCAGAATAAATTTATCTGAACACAGTCTCTATATTGTGATCCTTTCGGCAGGTCACATGAATTCCCATGTTAACTTGATGTTACTGCTACAGCTATTCATGGTTTTTTGTTTTATTTTTGAGGTGGCTGCATCTTTTTCTGTCTGAACAACTTCTTTTCTTTGAATACCTATCAACAGCAATTGTTTTATTCTCTACCTTGCAGGTACTACAGTGCAACCATTCTGCAGATGTCTGGTGTTGAAGACGATAGACTGGCAATATGGCTGGCTTCCGTTACGGCCTTCACGAACTTCATTTTCACACTCGTGGGAGTCTGGCTTGTTGAGAAAGTGGGCCGCAGAAAGCTTACCTTTGGTAGTTTAGCAGGTAGGTGCCTGGATGGAGGATTCAGTTATAAACTTTTTTTCTAACAATTACAGGTCAACCTTCCAAAATGCAATACTGCTAACACTTCTAACATTGGTTTCTTAGCCAAGCAATATAAAATTAGAGTTCTTCTAGACCAAAAGGAAAAAAAAAGAGCTTTTAACAAATGTTACAATATGTGACTAGAAACTAGAATATGACTAGGATTGCAAGAACAATTTGGGCCTACTGAGGGCAACATTTTTCTGTTATTGTGAGTTCTGCTCAAAGGTGCAAAAGTGTAAAGAATAATCATTTTTGTTCTATCCTTGTTTGAAAAACTTGGTATTCAGAAACTTGCTTTTTAACATATGTTATATTTTTAAATTTGGAATAGAGTGGAAGTAAATTGGTAGCATTTTTTCCAAAGTGCTTTCAACAATGGAATATTAAAACCATATAATTTCTTTACAAAACAGAGACAGACTCTTTTTATATTTGAGACAGGTCTGAGTTCTAAGATGAATTCTAGTTGGCTAAATGTGTTTTTTATAATGACTAAATATGGCAAAATTTTCTTACTCTCAAGTAACTTTTGTGTTTAAACTCTGCCCATTGCATTTGTTATTTCTCTGTAACACGAGGGCTTTTTCACTTGACAGGATGGGACCCATCTTTGACATTGTCTTCACTTGGTTGCATCATATAATTTTCTAATTTTTTCCCAAATATGCAAGCACATTCCTACTTACCAATTAGCTGAATTCTAATAGCTCCTTTATAAGTGTATTAAGTAAAAATACGTTTTTCCGTTAAAATGTAGTTTCCAGGGCAGCTTTTACTAAATTCTATTTTAACCAAATTATACCTAAAACATTGGTCTAATAGGACTGTTTTAGGCACTCACCCCAGAGTTGATGAGAAAATACATTCTGAATTCCAAACTCAGTTATTAGGCATACCTACACTCCCCCAGCCCTCGCCCTAGAAGAAAGAGTGGAACACTTCCACCTCCCATTCTTGCTTAAGCACTAGGAGCCCTTGAGTCCAGTCAGGTGAGTTGAACTGCAGCATAAGCACTGAGGGGAAGGGGAGAGATTGTCTGATTAAGGGGCAAAGGTGATTGCCAACAGTCAAGCTACATAGGGAACAAAGAGGGTAAGTGAAGAAAGGTGAGGGACAAGGGAGGGTTTCAAAACCATACATTTGTAATCCTGCTGAAGAAACCAGAGTTGCTTAGCCTGGAGAAAAGACTAAAGGGCAGCCTAATAGATACATTATTCCAGCAGACAGTAGATGTTATGAGGATCTTGCTTTTTACTTAATACAAGAAAAATATTCCTAATAATCAGAGCTATCCAGCAATGAATCATGTTGTCTCATTAGGATGGTAAACTCTCAACAAAAGGATAGATTACCATCAGGCAGTGATGTGCTAAAAGTAAATTCCTACAGTGGGCTGGAAATTGGATTCATGACCTTTGAGGTTCAGGTCAACTCTAAGAAGAGATAATAGCTACTTTCAAATATTTTTAATTGATACACTTCCTTTCCAATAGGACCCCAGTATATTACTATCTCAGGAGGTCTATTTTTTAAATAGAATTTTAAGTGCTTCTTCAATTTGGGATTTGGCTTTTGAGATCTGGGAAAAACTGCAGATTAAACATTCTTTCTAGCAG
Source organism: Varecia variegata (assembly GCA_028533085.1). Classification (NCBI taxonomy): domain Eukaryota; kingdom Metazoa; phylum Chordata; class Mammalia; order Primates; family Lemuridae; genus Varecia; species Varecia variegata. The sequence continues at coordinate 59,219,220 of CM052440.1, forward strand.
CCTGTGTGTCCCTTCATTTGTTGTATTCCACTATAACACTTACAAGTTCTGCAGAATTTGGGGGCCATTATTGATATAAAGCCTGACTGTGTGGGTTTGAATTTTGTAATTTTGGGCAAAGTTCAATTTCCTCATCTACAAATGGGGATTAATTATCATCCTGACTTCATAGAATCGTAATGAGGATTTAACACATTTATATATGTATAGCATTTAAAATACAGCCTGACACAGTAAAGTGCTCAGAGCATTTTAGCTGTCACAGCATTATTATCGCCAAAGAGTGACCCTTTGTTGTTTTAACCATACTGTGAAATCAGCCTCCATTGTCATAATCTGGGAACTTCCCTGAACTCTTGGCTGATGTCATGTTTCTCCTCTCAGCATAGGTCTTCTGGCCCAAGGATTTCCAGGGCCCATCCTGACTATTAAAAGGAAGTATTAAGACAATTGCTTGGAGAGAAAGACCAAGAGATTTCAGGGGCTGCTTCTCATGAGAAACCTATAGGCACTTTTCTTTCCTGCCTTTGTCTCCTTCAGCCAAAACTACCAACACCTCAGCTGTGTCCACTACAAATCCTGTGCAGTGATTCCTCCAGCTTGAGAGACTCCATCCATCTGATTTCCCTATTATGGAGCCCATTAAAATGATAGTGGGCATTACAGTGGTTTAGGAGGTAGCAGGTTTGGTTTCTTGTGGCAGGCCTCCTCTTTTACATGTACATACAGTAAATAGTATTATGCAGTTCTTGTTTTTCACTGTAATTAAATAGGTTCTTCCAATGGAAGTTTACACCTTCGGAAGGAGACTTACTGCTAAACAACCTTGTTAGTGTGTTACTATTACCCCAGTGTGACCCTCACAGTAGATATTTCTTTCACGCTCCAATACTAATTGACTCAGTGTTAGTCATATTTTTATTTCAAAGTGTTTTTGTTTTATTCATTTGTATATAAGTGTATATTTGATATTTTAATAGTGCTAAGTATTAGAATATTGTTCTTTTTTTTTTTTTTGAGACAGTTTTATTCTGTTGCCCAGGCGAGTGCTGTGGCGTCAGCCTAGCTCACAGCAACCTCAAACTCCTGGGCTCAAGCAATCCTTCTGCCTCAGCCTCCCGAGTAGCTGTGACTAGAGGCTCTTGCTACCATGCCCAGCTAATTTTTTCTATTTTTAGTAGAGACAGGGTCTCGCTCTTGCTCAGGCCTGTCTTGAACTCCTGAGCTCAAGCAGTCCTCCCTCCTCTCAGAGTGCTAGGATTACAGGCGTGAGCCGCCATGCCAGCCTCTATTTTAAATTTCTTAAATTGGCTACAGCCTAGAATTTTTAAACTTTCGATTTGGTATCATTCCCTATTTTATATTTTTATTATGATTTATTACATTGAGTTAAAAATAGAGAAAAATCTTATCAAAATAATTTTTGAATAACTATTCTTTAAAAATTGCTACAAATAACCTATATTGAAGACTGTACAAAAAAAACTTTTTATACAAAGAAATATAAAATATGTAGTCCATGAATAATTTTAATGTAGGACATTTTGTGGTATTCTAACTTTTTTAATATTTTCAAAACTTGTTCAGAGAACTGATCTTTTTTGTAAATATTACAAATTTAATGACAGCCTCTTGATTCTTTTAATAGTGGGAGGTTTGTATCTATGTAGCTTTATTAGTAATAAATCAGAAAGCCAGAAACACCGTGTTTTTCCCCCATATATTTTGGTAGTGGAATATGTCTGAAGACATCACTCACAGGCTGTCTCCATCAGAATTACCAAGAGTACTTATTTTAAAATATGGATGCCTGGGGGGCCCTATCTTAGATCTGCTAAATTAGAATCTCTGAAGATGGGATCTAGAGCATGTGTTTCTTAAGCAGGCAGTACTTACACCAAGCGTGAGAACTGCTCTAGTAGAGTCATGGGAAAGGAAGTTTTTCTGAGTATTTCCAACAATCTAAGCCCTGTACTGGGTAGTTAATCAAATATTTGAGAATGCTATTTATCCAACACACTTTACCTCCTGCGGTGTGTATTTTTATTACGAAAATTGTATCAACATTCCAAAATTTCAGTGTACTTGGTCAAGAGAGACCCTTCTCTTGAAATATAAAGTACATGCCAAAACTACACAGTACACTAGAGAAAATCCTTCATCCAAAACCTTCCCGTATTAAACTCAAATCTAGGTTGCACTAATTAATCACTGGACAATAAATATAATAATTTTAAATACTAAGAGGTAACTGACAAAACATGTAACTTGTTAAGGAAAAAGGTAATTCAAGTAGTTTTATGCTTTAAGGGTATATATGAGTAGATAATAGGACTAGGTGATCATTTTAAAATTTATTCCATAAGTAAGGTCATTGAAGACACCATTCCTTTCCCTTAAAGAGCTTATTATGTCATAGGGTTTTTAACCCTGTCTGGGCATCACAATCACCTGTGGAGCTCTTTAAAATTCAGAAATCTCATCTCCATCTTCTGGAGAGTCTGATTAAGAGTATGGGGTACATCTCAGGCATTTGCTTCTAATAGGAAGCCAAGATTGAGAAACATTGCTATATGCAGTGAAGAAGGTAAAGGTATAATGCTGGCTTTTAAAATATTTCCATCCAAAATGGGCTAAAATAAAATTATTTGGCTTAAGAAGGGTTAACTTTCACCTGCTTGGGAATGTTGTGTATCCAGAATGGTCCATTCCCCATATTTTGCAAGTTGGTTGGATGTTTTTAAAGACAGATGCAAGAGATATATTGACCATAATGCAGAACTCTCATCTAGGATACTGTTACCATGCTAATTCTGTGGCTTCAATTGGATGGCCTTAACATTTTTGTTTGTTTGTTTGTCTTCTTCAAAAATAAACACCATTACAAAAATTTATAATACTATGGTTCATCTATTCAAGCAATAGTCATTGGGATCTGCATATGCCAGGCACTAGAATTGGACATTTTGGGGTATGTTCAAGGCATACCATCTTCAAGTTTACAGTTTACTGTGGAAATAGGTTATTTAATGAATGTTATGAAAGAAGAGTATTATCTTTCCTTCACATCTAAAGTATCAAAGTTTCCTAATGAAAAAAAGTCTTACCTGTTCCATGGCAATCAGATTTGGGTGTAATTTGGGAAAATACTGAAGGACTCATGTTCTTTGATAGACAGAGTAACAGTAAAACTCATGATTGGTTTGTTTTGTTTGAAGAGAGAGGGATGATTTTCATAACAGACCTAGTATATCTGTTTTCTCAATTCAAGGCTCAGTATTTTTTGAGAAAAGTAGTGGCTCAAACTATTCATCGTTCTGGTTTGAATTTTAAGCCAACAGAGGTAAAGTAAACTGTGATTTTAGTTTGATGGCTTTATTGGCCCAGTTTGGCAAAATAGACTTCCCTTCAAGATTCCCCTTCCTTCAACATTTTTCCTACTATTTGGGAGGTCTGCTACTGCTTATAATGGTAATTATGATAACTAATATTTTTATAGCATTACAAAAATCTTTCAATCACATTATGACATTCAAAATTTACTGTAATTCTATAAGGTGAGTATTTTCACTAAGCCTTATTTTACAGATGACAAAATTGAATTACAGAAAGGTTGTGTGCCTTGCCCCAGATCACAGTCAGGAAACAGTAGAGCTAGAATCTAACCACAACTTCCTGATTCCAGGAGCACCTCTGTCCCATGGCACTTGACTTGACACATCTCCTATACCTTCAACACAGACACCTCAAGTATTATATAATCCCATTATACTTCCACAGGGCAAAGTTCTTTTTTTAATCTATTCCTTTAATAACACTTTTGGTCATATTGTAAATTACCTCTTAGTTTAACTAATAAAAACTTTACTACTACATAAATGCCCTCCCTAAATTCCATATTTTAAACATATTGTCTCATTCAAATAAATTGTACAAATTAATGCAGCCATATTTTCTTTCTCCTTCCTTCCTGTGACCCTTTTTGTTTATCCTCATGATGTCTGTGGCTGGAACAATAGTCAGAAGTTCAAAAACTTTCTTATTTACCATCAGGATTTCTATCAGGGACACAAAAATTGGCCTTTTAAGTGATATGCCTAATCACCAATCCT
>CM052440.1:59223831-59282786 GCA_028533085.1 Varecia variegata
ATGAAAATCACCATCTTGTAAATTGCATTAAATGAATGGTGAAAGCAGTTCAGGTGTCAACATTTAAACATTCTGTCTTGTTGAACTGGAGTATTTCCCGTCATTGTAAAAGCAAGTTACACAGCCCTACTATGCTTCGCCTCTCTGAATGGTAGAAAAATAACTATTGCTGTGGACCAGACCTTTTTTTTTTTTTTTTAACAAAGAATAGCAACCTGATTGCTAAAAGAATCTCTTCAGTGAGAGTAATTTTGAAAATTATTAATTTTGATTGGGTGTTTGGGTGGGTAGACAGATGAATGAAGGGTTGGTTTTGCCAAGGTAGATGGTACTGACTAAAGGAAGTTTTTTGGTATAATTTTCACCCTGAAATTTAGGTACATGTGTTAGAAAATTGGGCAACACTTTGTTATAAAGTGTGTCCTATAAAAAAGTTGATGATTTTAGGAAACTTCCAGACCTTTTTTCTTCAAAGTTTCCTTCTAGTCATGGCTGCGGCGTGATGGGTGATACGGTCTGTGGGCGCTGGTAACCTCCGCAGTTCCAGCACGGGGCTCTCTGGGCTCACTGTGAAACGCAGGTCTCGCAGTGTTTGGGTCAGGCTTCCGCGACTCTTTTCAGATTGTTGCATGGTGGTAACAGGATAATGTTTTCCTAATATTAGTAAGTAAATAAGTAACAAAGAGGATGGTATGTCATATGTCTCTTGGATTGTAACAGCCAGGTTACATAGTAAATAAATAGAAAACTACAAAAATGAAATCATGTATCCTAAACAACTTGGTTTCAGTAGCTGACAATCAGCAATTGATTATTGTGTAATTCTACGCCATTTGGAAAATCAAAGAATACAGAATTTTAGGAAAAAAAAATACGTATTCACATTTGTAGTCAGTTCATTGTTTTAATAAACAAACATTTTTGAGAGTTGCAGTAGGTCAAGGGATATTGAGATTTAAAAAAGTCCTCCTCCTCCCAGAGTTTGCACCTATAAGGGAGAAAAATGCAAATACATAATTACAAAGCAGTGTAATAAAAGTTGATGAATGTATCGGCATGGCCTGGCATAATTCAATTCTGGAAGCCAACACAAGTTTCACACATGAAGCTTCTTACCGTTCACATTTTTCTAGATGCCTTTGTAATGTTTTTGACTGCATAAAATAAATTTTATAGGAGTACAAAGGAAATCAATTCTATTGAAATACAGTTGCCAAAATACTTCTAAAAATAAACTTGTTGTATAGCAATGTAGTACTTCTTGATTAACATATGAAATATAACATCTAGCTGCAGCTCTAATACCATAGTTTCAAAACCATGGTGAATGTAAACGGTATTTGGAGATTTCTGCAACTGCTGTAATGGGATATGAAAATGTGTGATTTCTGTTGTTGCCAATAGTTTATTGCCTACATTCATAATTGAGGGAAGTGCTAAATTTGAGTAAAAGGTTAATGAAATGAGATGTGATTTTTTATTTCATCCAAGTTTACAGGCCCCCTGATAAGGACCCCTCACACTGGAGTGAGCTTGGTCTGATTGTCTGAGGGTGAGTAGGTGTTTCTCAGACCAGGGAAAGTGAAGAAGCCAACCAGGCCTGAGAGCAACATGTGCAGAGGCAGAAAACAGATTTGCTCTTCAGGGGAATTATAACACTTGATACTGCTGGAGCAGGGGATACCGGTCACGACGAGATGAGGCAGGAGAAAAGGCAAGGCCTTGGACACTAGGTCAGGACTTGGGTGAGGAAGGGAAACCATTCTACAGCACCAGGCAGGGGGATAGCATGCTCAAAGATGAGCTTTATACAGAGTTTTCTGGGTGAATTTTGGGGTATGGATTGAAGGGAGAAGAGTCTGGCAGCCCCAGAGAGAGAGAGAGAGAGTGAGTCTGAAGTTATTCCATGATGATGAACATGAGCACAAAGGTATTGCTGGAGATGTTAGGAGTAGACTGGTTAAATGTTAAAGGCAAAGAGTTGAGGGAAAAGTGTTCGGACCGCTCAATTTTATGTATGTTCAGCACAGATTACATGATCCCGGCCAGTATACCTTGGAGTATGGATGGGGCATAATTCTAAGCAGGCTTTGTATTTTAAAATAATAATTTTTGTTAATTAAGCCCTTCTTATATGCAGGCATCATTCCACATTCTTTTTGAACATTATCTCATATGACCCTTAAACTTTCCTAGGAGGAAGATACTATCCTTATCCAATTTTATGTATAAGAAAACTAAGGCTCACAGAGTTTATGTAACTTGCCTAGAGTGATGTAACTGGTAAGTTGCAGAGCTGCTGGGTTCTGTTCACCTCCCTCCCTTAGTCAAACTGAGGCCTTTCTTTGAATATGTGTCAATCCTATCCAAATTCTGGGAGTATTGTCAAGAGACACTAAGTATCAGTCCCCCAAAAAAGCAAAGGGAAGGGCTTTAAGTTCCACATATTGAAGTACAAGTTTCTTAAACACTAGGTTTTTGTCTTAAAATACTCCCTTGAAAATCAAGTACCAAATGATGAAAATCATTAAAACCAGAGACACCCTAATGACATTCTACCCCTACTAAATGTGCCATTTAATTGAACTAACATTAAAACTCAGAGATACTCAGTAGCCAAAGTTCATTATGTAATAAAGCTGAAGTTCTGGGACCATGCACACAGATTCCTAAACAGATAAAGAATACAAAACTGTTTTCTTTAAAATTACTGCTGATCACTTCACCTTCTCAGAAACCCTGATCAGGGCAAAGTGCAAGATACCTTTCATGCTATAGTGGCTTGAATAAAGCTTTTATAGATTTCTAGGAGAATCGTTTATGTAAAGAAAATGATGTCCAGCTTAAAAGTATAAGGAATAGGTTTATAAATCCCTGTTTTAGGGCCTTATCAGAATTAGAGATTACTCGCTTTTTTTTCTCCCAGGCTTACTTTTGATTAATTTAAAAGAGAAATGTTTGAAGTTTTGGGATGCTGACAGAGAGACAAGTTATAGAGATGGTGTACCGTAACCATTGTTCTCTTTCCAAGATAATGCCAAACAGCATTTAGAATCCACCCACACTGGTTCAGCCTTCTGCTGGTAAGGGGAGATTGCTTTATTTCACAAAAAGCACGTCTAGCTCTGGACCCCCACACAGGGAGCACAGTAGACACAGAGGGAGTTGCCTGTAACTCAGCACCATTCTTTGTGAACATAACTAGGCAACTGCTTCTAGTGGGCAAGATATTCTGACCCTTCCTATTACCTCCCAAGAAAAAGTAATTGGTAGTGGCAATGGTCAGCCACAGGTCTGTTATCTTGAGGCACATTCAGCAGACAAGCCCCCTTATTCTCTAAAGCAAGGCTAAAATATCAAGCAAGCCAGTAATTTCTTGACACAGATTTTTCACAGGAATTTTATAAGCACTTTGTGTTCTACTTGTTATACTGTGGAAAGTACATGTGCATTGTGGTCTGCCTTACAATTGATTATAGCCACACTTTTTTTGTAAGGTAATATTAATAGGACTTTAGGCCCGTAGAGGGAAATTTGAACAGAGTCTCCCAAAACAATACCAGAGACTCGTCCATTTTTATTTCTCCCTTGTGAACTCAGTTATTTGCTGTGAAAATACTAATTCATGTGACTGAATGTCTGATCAAGACTCTGTTATTTACCAAACTAGTTATTTTACACAAACTTGATAACAAGTAGTATTAGCTAATTAGGTACCATTTCATGCATCTTACCTTACCCAAACTCACGCACAGCTGTGTTTTAGTTCTTTCTGAACCATGCTTCCTCCTGTAATTAAAAACGGATTCCATAAAATTTTCCAACATTGCATTGTTCTGGGATTATAGAGGATAAAAGATAAAAGACATTGTTCCTGTGTCCTAGTTTTGTCTTGTAGAAGAAAAACACGCTTGTACACGATTGCCTATAATCTATATCTTAACATAAGGGTAAAGAATGTCTTTTCTTAAAATTCTTGACACAGTGAAATAGATGATTTTGTTGTTTTTAGCAGGTAATTTTGAAAACTTATTTTTAAACTATGTAGGAGTACTTAATTTGCAGTGATCAATGACTCAAAGCTCAGCATGGCTCAAATATTTCATATTATTAGGTAGCTGATAATACAAATTCATCCTTCATTCCTCTGCTTTTCAGTTGATACATCTCATGTACCTAGTGTTTTTCTACATGTGCATCTGAGATCATAGTCACTGTGGAAACCTGGTACTCCTTGGCACTTAGCATTGATGATTATGTCATTCCTGTGGTAATTTCAGCCTAGAGCAAATTTTTTTGAAATGCTTTTGTACATTAGGACTGACTTGCAGGTAGATTGATAAAATCTCTAACCTTTACATTCCAAAAAAAGTGCACTGTTCATTTTTATAATTATTAATATCATAAGTCATTGCCAGCTGAGAGTCAGAATTTAATTTTTAAATTCTTATTCTCCTTTCTTTTGTTTGATTTTCCTTAAGCCTAACATGATTTTAATATCATAAATCCATTCTGATTAGTATTAACAAACAGAAATTAAAGTTGTTTCAGGGAGAAACTTAGTAGCATTTTTAGTTAATCCATTTTTGAAGCAAATAGAATATTTACCTTATTTTGATTAGTGTTTGTATAAATGTTTAATTTTATGGGGCCTAAATATTTAGCTCTTCCAGATTTTTTATTTTTATCATTGTAAGATTGATAGATTATTATGGCAGTAGATGTCCTCACAAAAGTTTAATGTAATATAATAAACATTTGAAATTAAAGATAGTAACTCACCACCTAAAACAAATATTGGCCTATGTAATCAAATTTGGCAGGAATATATATTATCCTTATTCATGTATGTTATACAATTGTGTGTTGACTATGGATAAACACATGCATAAGTAAATGCAAATAAATGAGTGTTTAAATTTTTGGCAATTAGCATGTAATAGTGGCACAGATATAATTTTTAACTTTTTTCATATATAAGTATGTATATTTTGGCTTGCTATATATGTTTAGAATAAACTTCAGAAATCTAAATATCCTAAATTAATATTCTTGCTTTTTATATTTGGAATTCAGTGTGTACCAAAGTGACCTTCCATTCTTACACAGACTGACAGCAAGTGCCATGGCTCAGTTCAGCTACAGAATTGCAAGAGGAATTAGTCCTATACTTTTTTTTTTTACATTTCTTTTATTAATATGTAGAGGCCTCCTTATTGTACTTAATACCTAGATTGTTAAAAAATATGTCAGTGCAATAGAGAAACTCATAATTTTAAAAAGCCATTCATCTAATTATGTATTAAAGTAATAACTCCCTTTTGGCTTTAGTAGCTGCCTGTTAACAGATTCATAGGCCCCTGGATTATTACAGAAGGCTTCCTAGAGCTGAGCAATGAGGAGCTGTTGGAGTTAGCCAGGCCAAAGAGGGCAACATGACATTCCAGACAGAGGATAGCAGAATAAAAAGAGAGCTTAACTACAATTTGAATTGCATTTTCAAGGAAAATGTGGAAAGACACAAGAATCCAAAGATTTTAAACTGCAAGATTAAAATAAAATTATATACACTAATAGCAGAAACAGAAGAAAAAATACTGATTTCAGAGAATATTTAAAAAAAAAATCAACAGAGCTTTGAAATCTCACCAGGAAAAAAAAAAAAAAAAGAGGGGAATAGACATACAGTTCTGAAAGTAACCTAGGATTTTTAAGGTCTTTGAAGGTTAAGGTATTAGAAGACAAAAGCAACAAATTGAACAAATACCAGAAAAGGCTAAGAAATTTACACATAAATGAAACTCAAATAAACATGAATCTTTGAGACTCCAAGAGAGACAAACTTGGTAATTATCCTGTCAGAAAGAAATTGGAGCAACAGAAATGGTAGCACTAAAAAAAGAAGCTTAACTGCTCAGTTACCCTATAAGGAAGAGTCACAAAGGAACAATTCACCACCTTTATCAGAGAGGCACCGAGTTAAGATAGAGGCAGTCAAGATAGAGGCAGTCGTAAGCACCTCAAAGGACAGACCCACAAAGCCAAATCACCTTGATGAGCTAGAACAGGCATCATCCTCGTCATTACTGAGCTTGTGTCTCACAAATAAGAGGCAGTGCCCAGCCAGGGAGCTTCAGCCCTTTTTCTGTGGGTGAGATTAATGGGATGAGACACTAATTCTGAGACTTTTAGGTCACCTTTCATTGTGCCCCAGTAACTTGAAGGAACCGGTGTACTGGCTAAATGCCACATTCACCACTGCACACTGAGTCACTGGGAAAATCAGCATCACCAATTTGCAGTCGTAGGTACATGGAGATACTATTAGGGACTCTTTCCCAGTTTTCATTCTTTCATTTGGCACACATTACTGAAAGCTGCCCAGGCACCAGGCACTGTATTGTGCCAGCTGTTAAGGAAGCAAAGCATGAAATATAGTCTCTCTTTAGAAGCAGGCAATGTCTTAAAAAGGCTCTATTTACATTTTGAACCTATACCCAAGTCTCGTATCTTTAAAGAGATGTTGAGACTTGGGTGGACTTGGTTTTTTTTTTTTTTAGAATATATTTAGAAACAAGCAAAACTACTCAAATCAATTACAAATTGTGTTAGGCTGTGTATAATAGAAGAACCCAAAATAACAGTGGCTTAAGCAAGAAAAGTTTCTCTCTCTGATAAAAATAATTTCAGGGGCAGGGAGTTTGGGACCAATGTGCTAGACCTAGTATCCTCAGGGATCCAGGTCCTGTCCTTTTGCTGTGCCCATATGAGCGTCCTTCAGTTTCACCACATGGTCCAGGACGGCTGCAGGAGCTCTGCCAGCATGTCTGTGAAGCAAGCCAGAAGGAGCAAATGCAGAAAGAGCAGCTCTGCCCAGCTGAATCAACTCCCTTTGAGGTCTTCCTCAAAACCCGCAGTTACTTCTCACTGGCTGGAATTAATCTTATGGCCATACCTAGTTGTAATGAAAACTGGAAAGTGTCTTTCATTCAGCAGTTGGGAGAGGGAAGTGGGGCCCCCTTGTGCCTAACTAAAATCAGAATTCTCTTACAAAAGAAGAAAGGGGAATGCACGTAGGGATTGACCACTACCAGTCCTTGCCACAACAGTAAAGCTAGGGGATCTGTTGATTTTATGGGACATTTATGCGCTCATAAATGTTCTGCTTGACAGCAGGAATGACTGCTTAATATCAGGAAGGATGAATCAATTGACCAAAAAGGGCTCCAGCTACTTTCATGGTTTAGTTCTCTTTATAGTCATGAGAACTCTAAAGTCAACTTTGCAGGTGGCAAGAAACGTGGTTATCTTAAATAGTTTACCTCCGGCTTTGTAAGGAAGAAAAAAATCATTAATATCGCTTTTATTTATCCAATTTCCTTGGTCTTTAAAACCAGTGAAACAGCTGCCCTTTGTTGTGTTGGTTTAAAATGAGCGATTTGAACAAATAAGTGGTTTGCTCATCTGTTCAAAAGGAGTGGTCATGACAGCTGCCATTTATTATGTAGTTAGCATTGTGCCAGCCACTTTACTAAGAGCTTTTCACGGATTTTCTTTTATTTTCCAGCAAGACTGAAGTAGATGCTATAATTTCCCCCATTTCACCAGTGGCACTGAAGCTTAACGAAGTTAAGTGAATTTTAGAAGATCATATGGCTTAGCAAATGGTAGAACTAAGCTCTAACTGAAAAAGACAGATCTGTCATTCTCTAGAGCATTCTCTTAAATACTACCCTCTTCATTCTGAAATTTACCAGTTAAGCAGTGTGGTAAATGTCCCTGTTGCCCGAGGGAGGGTGTCACACAGCCTTTGGGAAGTAGACAATAATTGATGTTCAAAAGCCAGTACATCTGAAAATACCTATGTTGATGAATTCTTACTCATTTGGTGAAACTAAGATTCTTTTTCTGAGAAACCTTTTTTATGAGTTGTAGTCTGTTTGGGACTTAAAGAAGTTTGTTTGTTTTAGCTCATTTACTTTCATTTGCCTATATTTATGCAGCTCAGAAAATTCTTTTTCTGCTGTTTTAAAGATCATCATAGAGCATCTTTAAAAGCAAGTATGTAAGATAAAGTAAAATCATTCTAAAATATTTTAAAGTGTTCACCACCTTGGTTTTTCTAAGTGCAGAATGATCTTGTCCACATGGTATTGAATGTGAACATCTGTTCTAAGTTTTATTGTTGGTTTTTATTTTGTTTTGTTTGTATGCTTTGGGTAATTGTTTTTAAGGCCTGTGTTACAAAGGTGGGTGAACATGGAAAAAGTCGTTTAAAGGAAGAAGCAAATACAGATGAGATGCACTTATATAGTAATACCCTTTAGGCAAATTGTGCTATACCTGTACACTCATATGAGGAAATGAAGACCATGAAAGCCGTTCTTGTCTCAGCTTCCTCCTGTAGTTAGGGAGATGAACTCTACATGTGAACCTGAATGTTTTCCTTGCAGAGAAGAATCACTGTATGCTGACATTAGTATTTTGACCCAGCCATGGCACTGCTTTACCAATTCCTGTTGGTTTCTTCCACCTTGAATTCTTTTAATTTCATGAAATTCTGTCAGTATGGCAGTCGAGTTGTAAGAGCACACGCTGACACTAAATATAGTTAGTTGCTGGCTTCAAAGGACATGGTGGTATTCGGGGATGACTTCTGAGCTATCTCATTTCATCTCCATCACACAACACAGCATCCAAATCAAACAGCATTCTGGGGCTCCAGGGGCTGGTTGCTTCTCTCACCCTCCAAGCAAAACTCACTTTGTCCTTCATGTGCAAATATACGGTTTTTTATGAAAATCAGAAAGCCTTACTGGCAACTGTGGAGGAATTGATAAGCAAAGCAGTATAAGCCAAAATGTATTTGTTCCTTTTGGTTTTGTTGTCTCTGTATGAAGCACTTACAGTGTGATAAGCCTAGTGCCAGGTGTTAAAATGTTTGATAAAAAAATGTAAAACAGATTTGGATACCACTGAAATAAAGAACCATCAGTTATCAATGCAAACTAGCAAAAATGGGTCACCAAAAGCGAGGCAATTTTAAGTTCTTGCTCAGATAGGTAAAAAAAATATGGGTTGTTCACTTTAAAGCAACCTATGTTTTTATGTTGGCATAAGGAAATATATTCAAGGCAACGTGACTGCCATTTAGAAAGAATGCAGATACTAGATGCTCAAATTTCAATTTGTGATACTCCACACACTAAAAAGTTAATCAATTCTGAATAAAAATGGATTCCCATTTCTAAATTTATCATCTAGAAATTATTTTTAACTGCTTATCAAATGTGTTGGTTTAATTTTTCTTTTTGATTTTAAAAGTCATGAATTTACATTAGTCCATATTAAAAACTGCATAGTCTTTTAAATTCAGTTGATCTAAGGAGGAGTATTTCTAAAGCATATTTTAGTGCAGACAGAATCCTCATATTTCAAGCAAAAATTAACTGTTAATACTTAAGAAACTAAATTTTTTCTCCTTTAAGTATCTCTTCATCTTCATTTTAATCTGTCATATGGGGAGAGAATATAATTTCCAAAGTCCATGAAAGGCTCAGACCAAGAATTAAGTTCATACCTCATTTGCCTCTCAGTACATTTGAAATAGCATGAAAGCTACATGAAAGACTGTGGATCCAAATATGTTTACGTGAGTTTGTTCTTCATGGATGCTGAACACAAAACACTTCAATCACAGACACTTCACTTTCTTGATTATTTATGTTTATATATTAAACCTGAATACTATTCTGAAAAGGACACTCTGGGTTGCTTTTGAACTTTTATTGTCTAATTCCGAGAAGTTTCTACTGCAAAAGGAGCGAATGTTTAGGGTTCTGGCTTCTGTGTATGAAAGGGTATTTATGAACTGCTCACTATAATAATTTTATTATTACATTTTAAAATAGTACAATGCTAATCAAAGCATGTGTCCCTCAGTACAGTGCTGACATTAAACTTTGACTCCGGAGTTATCACTATCATCTTAAAGTGGAGTTAACAAAGGACTCTCTACCTACCCTATGCCTTGGAATAGCAAAAAATTCCCAAGAAGTAGAAGAGCTACTGTTAGAAACACTGTGCAGAAATCAGCACCTCGTATCCATTAATGTGACTAGTTAGCTGCATTTGGAGGGGAAATGCATGTTTTACAGCTTTTCAGGGGCATCGATACCAATACAACTATAAATACATAAAATATACTAATATAAAAGAACTTTCAAATGGTGATAATGAGCCCTAAACAAAACTGTGCTCTTACATTATTTTTATTTATTAGTCTTGTTGCTAAAGCTCGATGACCTACTTGTAGAATATGCGTCAACAACATAATGATCAGTTTGTGCTTTGATTGTTAACAAACATGCTGATAACGTAAGGCATGTGCCAATAATCATATACTATAGCTCATAACCGGAGTGATACAGAAATAAGTTCAGCTGATATAGCAGTCAGGAAGGGTAGGCATTACTATTAATAATATAACAACAGTAACAACAACAGAATCTTAGTGATTTAAAGCAACAAAAGACTCTGGGTCTCAGAGACCCAGGCTAATGGTGGCTCCACTATATTATGATGCCAATTCTGACTTCAGGATTCATCGCAGGGGTGAAGTGTAAAGCTGGAGAGCTGAGTGCCAGCAGTTAAATGCTTTGCCCTCCAACTATTACTTCTCATGTTGTACAGCCATAACTAGTCAGCCGGCTACTACTAACTTCAAGAGGACAGAGACTTATAATTCTCTATATACCTTGAAATGGAGGGCAGGTAGCTATTAGTGAACATTGTATATGTTCTCCACAGTTTATTTGATGCTTTATTCAGGGCCAATATCCCCTATCATTCTTTCTGCAAAAATCCAAAGAGAATTTTCATTCTGCCAATTGGATCACTACCGTAAGTAACAGATAGCATTGTTATCTTGAAAAACATCTCCTTTGGTGATGCCCATTAAAAATGATAAAATTCTTCAATTAACAGTTTCTGCTACTGATTTGGAAGAATTGACTATTTCTGTACCAGTATCATTGGTTAAAGATCAAGTATCAAAAGTATACATGAATGCAAGTTTGTCAGTTTTTCAAGAAGTTAAATATGGAGTTACCATATGACCCATCAACTCTACTCCTAGGCATATACCCAAGAGAATTGAAAACATATGTTTACACAAAATAGCCAAAAAAGGTAGAAATAACCCAAATGTCCCATCAACTAATGAATGGACACACAAAAAGTGGTATATCCTACAATGGAATAATATACAGCTATAAAAAAGAAATGAAGTGTTCATACACACTATAATATGGATGAACCTTGAAAACATCATGCTGGGTTAAAAAAAGCCAGAAACAAAAGAGTGGCATATTATACAATTCTGTTTATATGAAATGTCTAGAATAGGCAAATCCCTTAGAGACAAAAAGTAGATCAGTGGTTGCCAGGGGATGATGGAAGGTGGGAATTGGAAGATATAAGATTTATTTTGGGGTGAGGAAGATGTTCTGGAATTGGATAGTGGTGATGGTTGCACAACTCTGAATACCTTAAGATTTACTGAATTGCAAACTTTAAAATTATTAAAATGGTAAATTTTAGGTTATATGAATTTTATGTCAATAAAAAACATTTTAAAGTATGTTCCATAGCGTTTACCACTTTTCCACGGGAAATGTTCTGACTTCCTGCCGCCATTTGACTGGGCAGTGTAACCTGTGCCTCATCTGCTGTCAACACAAGACAGTAGAAGATTCCGAATCTATCAGTGTGTCACAGTGTCAGAATCTTCACTGTGCTAATCAGTTATCTCAATAGCATAACTTTAAATTTCAACAAAATAAAAGCTAAGAAGAGTAAACATCTGATCTGGAGTCAGAGAACTTTCATTAGAGATGTGAGCAGGTCTCATGGCTCTCTGAGCCTGGGTTTCCTCATCTGTAAAATAGGAATGCTGCCGCCTACTCCACCAAGTTTCTGGAAAGCCCAGATGTGTGTTAAAGTGCTTTGTGCATTATGCACTGCTGTGAAAACCTTAGTTGTTACTTTCTTTCTAATTTTAATTTTAGCTTATTTTCTTTGTATTGCTTAGTCTGTTTTCCTTTAAATAAACTTCCTATAAAAGTCTGGACATTTGAAGACAACATCCTTAGGTCTGAATCCCAGCCGTGCCACATTTTAGCTGTGTGACCTTGCTCAGATAGTTTAACCTCTCTAAATCTCAGGTTTCTTATCTGTAAAATGGCAAATATAAAGCCTCCCTCATAAAGCCAATGTAAGGATTAAATGAGAACATGTAAGTATAGTCTCTTCATGTGGCAACCTGTGATATAACCATAAGGTTCATGATAAAAATCAACCTCCAAAATCCTCTTCATATCTGCAAATACTAATTGACTTAGTTGGTCTGTTTGCAAACCTAAAAATTCCAGTCTCTTGAATGTTCCTTCTAATATTTCTTTTCTATCCCCTCAATAATGCAAAATGTATGCTGTCACCAGAGAAGATTAATTACTGTATTTTTCTCTGAAGGTAGCATGTTGCACACTAGGTTGTATGTGTTGACCAGATTGTATGCAAATCTGATTTTACTCTCAAATTTATCAAGACTGAAAAAGTTATATATGAATGTATATATATTATGCACACATTTATTTGCCTTTATACACATGCATGTATATAAACACACGTGCATATACACATCATCTTACATTTGCAAAATTAGAATTGAGGTTTTTGGTTTTAACTATGTTGATCAAACATTCATTTAGCGTAATAGGAAAACACTTAACCCCATTGGAGTTGACAGGCTTGGCAGATAGAGCTTTCTTCTTCTCTATTTGTTAGACAGTTCACTGGTGCACTTTCTGGAGATGAAATGGAAGAATCAACCCAAGAATTCATTAAAAAGATTAGATAATCAGTTACTAGGAATTAGAGCCTAAAGTACCAATAAATGTTAAATAACAAAAACCCCATTCTAACCACTAGGCTAAATTTGCCCCATTTAATAGTGCCAGAGCCAGTTTCTCAATCAGAGCAGGAGCCTTACTGCTTTTGAACACTGCTGTAAAATTATTTGCCAGGAATCAATTGATTCTTAGCCTCAACTCCTAAGGAGAAGTGATGAGAAATATATATGACTGTGTTTCAGAGAGTTCTAGACAGTTATGTATGGATATGATCCGAGGGTTATGAATTGTAAGGAACAATTTACAGCTCAATTCAAGCTTCAGTCTTGTTATCTTCATGGACTGAGATGGAAAATGAAGTGTAACTTCTCCAATGGAACTACAGAGAGAACTACCAAATTTGCTATCAGTGACTTTCATCTCTTTAGTGAACAAGCACTTATTAAGCACTTAGGTATCAGGCATCATGGAAATCACTAGGAATAAAAGATATAAAGACAAAAGTCTCTGTCCTGAGAAGGTAACAGAGGGAAAGGTCACAGTAAGGGAAAGCAAACACATCACAGACCCTTAGAGGGACAGTGGGATGGGTGATAGTAACACTAGACTTGTGTGGTCCTGTGACAGCATAGTGATGCATTAATTCTACTGGGGTCAGGAAATTTCATAGAGGAGGTGAGGCCAAATATGAGTTTGAACAAAGGCAGTATAGGAAAGATAAGGTGGAAAGTAATAGAGAAAACAACAGGAAGAAAAACATGACAGCATGTCATAAGTCTAACTCCCGTGGTATCTTTGGACTGGTTAGAGCCCATAGCACCTGTGGAGAAATAGCAAGAAGAGACAGACAAGGTCGGCAGGGGCTAGATCATGCCGTTGTAAGGAGTTTGGTTTTCACCCCATAGGCAGTGGAAAGCTGTTACAGGATTTAATCAGAAATTGATCAGGTTAGATGCAAAGCAGTGTAAAGGATGGAGTGGAAGGAGTCTTGGGAGCAGGAGGACTCATTAGAAGACTACCGGAAGAGTTCAGACGAGATGGCAAGGGTAAGGATGGAGAGTAGAGGAACTGTATGCTTTAGCGATGGAATTGATAGAGTTGATATTAATAGCTATTTAAATAGAGTGTTCTAGGATCGTGCTCAGGTTTTTCACTTGGGAGACACAAAAGGAACAAAGGGTTGGCAGAAAAGCCAAAGATTGAGCTTTAGGAGTGTTGAGTTTGAGAGGCTTGTGAAACATCCAGATAATTGGACAGTTTGAAATACGGGTCTGGCACTTAAGGAAGAGAAACGAAATAGAGAAACAGGTCATGGAGTCTCAGGGTATTGGTTGTATGTGAGGTTGATGTTTCCCAGAAAAGTAATGAAAGTAGATTGCCTAGAACAGAACCGAAGCAGAAGGAAAAGACTAAGATGCAGCAGTCAGAGGCAGGAGACACATAAAGGGAATAGTGTCAAGCCATACAAGGAATGAGGACATTTTGGGAAAGAGGGAAAAATTTTAGAAAATCATATCATAGAATAAGATTAGGACAGAAAAGTGCTCAGAGTTAAGGATGAGAAGATCACTGGTAATCTCTGGGAGAGCAGCATTAATGGAGCAGTGTGTCACGATTTGCTTCACGAAATTAGTTCCAATAGGCCCCAGCTTTTTAAATTAATTTCCAACCATTCCAATTCTGTCTTTAAGATTTTTTCTTTTCATTCTTATTCTCATGAGTTCCCTACTTACACAGTTAATAGGGAGAAGGGAATCGCCTGACATCTACACTCTGGCAGGGAAGAAAGGTCGGTGTTCTGGGGGTACTGCCGTAGAAATCTGTCCTTCAGCAGGCTCCAAGTAAGGCACGGAGTCCCCCTAACAGGGCAGAGCTCTCTGGTAAACTGGATTCCAAATTAGCAAGTGAAGGTGGTGTGGGCAGTGAGGAAGGAGACAGTACAGAAAGTATGGAAGGTTTGGGATAGCTCTCAAGGGCAACAATGACATTATTGCAGAAAGTAGGGGGTTAAATTCATGTGTAAAGAATGAGTGAATGGGCACAGTTACCACAAAGTGGCAGTGGACGTGTGGCAACAGAGCATCCTATACCTGTGTTAGCTGTCACTGATTTTATGAAATTTAGGGCATATCAGAGACAGGCATTTTAAGACCAGTGTTCTTAATTCTCCATCTCATTGAGTTTAATGAGACAAATTAAAAAACAAATGGACCATTTTCTAGAAGGCTGAGTTCACACCCAACTGTGAAGAGTAGAAACTAAAAATGTTATAAATTAACCCAAATCAATTTTTTAAAGGTTTTTGTAAGGAGAGAGAAGAGGGCACATTTGGTTAATGCCTCAGGTGCCATGTGAAACAGGTAAACGATTGATTGAATAAAATAGGCCATTCCTTCTCTCCCTTAGACACTAAGCTGCCTTTTGTTCTGCTCTTTTTTACTTCAAGTGGAAACATTTGTGAGGTTTTAGAACCAGTTTTGTTCTAAATATGTGAATACTTACTTTTCCCCCTTTCTAAAAAGAAAAGGTCAGAGATTGAAAAGTTAAATCTTCCTTCTTTGCAAGTAGCAAGAAAAGAACCATTTGGTTCTAATTGCAAATATTGTCTGGATTACATACTTTTCAGTCTTCTGTTAGAGTTTTCAGTATACTCTGTATTCTGTTCTCCCAGCAGTTGCATGCCACAGTAGAGTAGCATCATTGGCTGTTGTCTAATCTCCCCAAATGAAAGCATGTTTTTACATTGTTTAAGTTTTTGTGAATTTAGGGCGAGATCCTATGTATTTCTGTCTTTTTCTTTCATGTAGACTCTTGAGACTGGGTGAGTTCTTAGAGATTCTGTGCTCTTGGGAAGGAGAATGCAAAGTCTAAAATTTAGTTAGCCCAGGTCACATTGTGAAAGGTGACAAACAGGCCTAATGTCTGCTTTTCACCAACAGCAAAAAAAGGTTTAATGTATGCCTAGAATATTCTTATGAGCATTGATTTTGTGCCAATGTATTTAAATTCTCAGTTTTTATATTTAGGAAATCTCACATAAATTCATCAGGTCATGTCCAAAGAAGGCTTAAAGAGCAAGTTATGAATGAAAAATAGGCACTTCTAGAAGTTGTTCCCTTTTTAAATGCTGTTTGTTAAAGCCACAGTTATATGCTCTCTGTAAAAGATCAATTCGCAGGGTCCTCAGGATTTTTACAGTTTTGTGTTAAGTTCTAAATGTGAAGTTGAAGTTAGGAGTGTTGTTATATTTGGAAGAATTTGCCATAATATAGTCTATATGATGAAAAAAAAATCCAGGTCAAGGGTGAGAGAGTGGTAGAAAATCTTGTCTTAACTCCAGAAGCCTGAGAGGCTCTAAGTCCAGATAAGGGCTTAGTCTAAATAAGCTCAGGTCACTTCCCACACAGTGGCCCGCTCCCTGGGACGACAGGGAAATCGAACACTTTCTGATACTTGGCCCCTTTCACTCAGTGAACCTGTGAACTGGTGTGGAGAGGCAGTATGGAGTAGCAGAAAGGACAATTTTTCATGCTTTTTTAATATAGGAAAAGCTTTAGCCTGCATATAAACTATGGAATATGTTCTGGAAGAGGTTTGAAAGTATAAAGAGAAGTAAATAACCAATGGGGACATGGTCTTGGTCCTGGTGATGGCCAGAGAAGTGAGATTAACAGCTTTGATCCAGGGATGATCTTGAACACCTCTTCTTCAGAGCCTGGAAGAAAAGCAGTAAGAATAGTTGTGGCTGTGGATGTATTTGTTCTTGTCTTAGTTTGAAGCTGAGGAAGTTCATGCCTAGTTCCTTCATTTTTTGCTGTGAAGAGTAATATATAAGGGAGAAAAGGTAATATCTTTCCCTTACTCATCTCAAGAGTCATAATGGATATCCCATAACAAAAGACAGAGAAAAGCATAACAAATTCATTGGACCAAAGTTTTATGTGACATGGGAGCCTTCAGAAATGAAGACCCAAAGACCCAGGGAAACTGTGTGTTTTTATGGGCAGTTTTGCAGGAGTTTGACTGGAGGACAAAAGGATATGTTCTAATGGTAATAAACTGGGGGGAACTCAGCAAGGCCTGTTTGTCCAGATTCTTCTTGACATCTGGGTATAGGGAAGGACTGCTCTGGAATGGGGATCTTTTGACCTACTTTCAGAAGAAGTAGATCAGAAATTTAGATGACCAGGCTTCAGAGATGAATGCAGGGAGAAGATTAGAGTGTGATATCCAAGGTGCCATATTTTGGGGTATCATGTTCTGAGCCCTGACAAAGACAAAGCCATCTTCTAAGAGATCTATGGAGAAATAAGGATTGAGATTTGAGGAAAGTTGTGGCGTTTGGGATATCAAGTGTAAAAGTGAGGAATATTACCTATTAGGGACAGAGAAAAATTTCCTTGAATCGGTGAGTATCCAGCCAAAGTTGAATACTGTGAATGTGTATTTTTATCAACATGCCTGGTTGTGTTATTTCTCCACCACTACAGAATAGCCTATATGTAGAAAGGAAAAGGGTGGTTAGAAAGAGCTAAACAGGAAGTTTGTAGGATGGTTGCAATAGAAGAACCTAAATATGAAGACACTGAGGATCTGGTGAGAGTGGTAAAAGGGATTCACCATGAAGGTTCCACAGAGAAGGAAGCAAAGCCATGAAGTAAGTGAAAGATCAGAGTGAAAGGAGTGAAGGTTTCTTTGAGAGAGAAGGGTAGTTGTTCTCAGAATAAGGAAATGAGGGAGCTTGAAGGACCTGAGTGAAATATCTGCATGTGAGAGCTGTATATGTCTTCTAGTAAGGGATTAGCAAACTTTTTCTGTAAAAGGCCAGATAGTGAATATTTTCATCTTTGCAGGCCTTATGGTTTCTGTTACAACTTTTCAGCTCTGCCCTTGAAAAGCATGAAGGTAGTCATAGACAATAAGTAAATAAATAGGAATGGCTGTGTTGTAGTAAAACCTTATTTACAAAAACAATTGGGAGGCCAGATTTTTCTGAAAGGCTTTATGTAGCTTGCTGACCCTTGTCATAGGTGATGACAATTTCCAGGATATGGATGAAGTTAAGCAGAGGTGAAGACTATTAGAAACCAGGGGACTAAGGTGCCTTAAGATTAGCATATTAACTAAAACCATCTAGATTAATAATCTATCTATAGAACATTCCACCCAATGACAACAGAATACACATCTTCTCAAGTTACAAGGAATATTCTCCAGGAAAGACCATATGCTAGGTCATAAGACAAGCCTCATTAAATTTAAAAGGACTGAAATCAACAAAGTATATTTCTTAATCACAGTGGAGTAAAATTAGAAATTACTAACAGAAATGAATTTGAGAAGTTCACAGATATGTGAAAATTAACACACTCCTAAATAGCCAATAGGGCAAACAAGAAAAAAGAAAGAAAATGCTTTGAGATGAATAAAAGTGAAGACACAATATAACAAAGGTGGGACGCAGCTAAAGCAGGGCATAGAGGGAAATTTATAGTGTTAAATGCCTATGTTAAAAAAGAAAGATCTCCAATCAGTAACTTAAACTTTCACCTGAAGACACTGAGTATATAAGAGAAAGAAGGGCCACAAATTAAAAGCGTCTGAGGTGGAATGGAAGAAAGTCCATATAGAGAAGTTGCCCTTAGGTAAGAAGAACGGCTTCTTTTTGTAACTGGAGGATAGGAGAATTGGATTGACAGTTTATGTGTTTCCTATTGAGGAGATAATAAAGATCCTCTCTGCACCTTCTATTTTCTCTGTGGTTTCTCTTTCTACTTTTTCTGGAGTTGTAGTCATTTGCAGAAAGTACAAGAAAATGGATCATTGGAGATTTGAAGAAAGTGAAGAAAAATTGAGATAGTTTTCATGTAAGTAGTTGAAATTGTCCTTGTGTACAGTTAACTAAAGAATACTGAAAATTTCAGGCTTGTTGAGAGTCTGTTTGAGGCTGGGGATTATGAATTATAAAAGAACTACTGATCTTCCGTATAGTGTGATTCCTGCTGCTACATTTAGCTATGTGGGTGAAGGCACAGAAAAGGCAAATGTTTGCATTCATATAGAGCTAGGATTTTTGCCAGATTGGTGGAATGGAATGATAGAGGAGCAGGGAAATTTAGAATATTGAAATGATGGGCTGTGCTCAACAAGCTGGATAAGGAAGAGGCTAAAGAAAGGGAAAAACTAATGAACAGAGACCAAGTGGAAGGGTCAGTTAACGGGTGGTCACCAGGAGGGCTAATACCCAAATCAGTTGCATGAGGGCAGGGACTCTGTTTTGTTAACTAACATGTCCCAGCACCTGGAATAGTGCCTGGCACACAGTAGGCCACGGGCTGATCATTTAATAAGCAAGCTGGAACAGTGGGAACCTGTGGTCAGCTTGGATGAGTGATGGAGGAGATTATCCATTATAGATAACATCTGCTGTGTCTGATATGCATACACAGTGAGTTCTCAGTAACTTTTAGCCTTTATTATTATGCTTTTTGGACTTTTATAGGACCTACATATTTTCAGAGAAACAAAATAGAGAACTATTTATCTGTAAATGAGTGAGTTGAACTTTCCCAAATGAGTATCATTTAAGGCCACTGGAACAATTAGAGTGGTTAAATGTAACCTCATATTGACAGAACACTCTCTCTCTCTCTCTCTCTCTCTCTCTACTAGTAGAAATGATCTTCCTTTTAAAATTAGCTTAGTCTGGTTCTCAAAGGCAGAAGCTCAGTGTACTTAGTTCTAATGTCCTCATTTGTTTTAGCATGCTTATCACAGGTGTGGACAATTTTTTATTTATATTGCTGAATCACCTCTCAAGTATTTTGACCTTTCAGTAGGTTTTGAAAGGCCTCTCTATCGCTTTTTGTCTAGGGCTGAAGTCTCATTCAAAAATAGATATGACTGTTTACCAAAGGAAAAGTTTATAGGAGGAGGCTGAAATGATAATAAATCTAATTTTTAAACAGTGCCAGTGTTTTCACAGTTAAGTGAATCAAAGAGATATTTCTATTCTGAGGATTAAGAAATATTATCCTTCATATTCTTTTTAGACAACTTGTGTGTCTTTCAGATGTCTTTTTCAGATGACCTGTTTCTCCTCCCGTAACCCATGGTGTAATTACTTGAACACAGTAGATATTTAATAAGTCTGTGCTGACTGATCTCTAATAATAAAATAAGCAGCTCTCTGAAATGCCCTTCTCTCTGCCTCTTTGCATGGCAAATTTCTTTTATGATTTAGTTCAAATATCACCTCTGAAATTATTCCCAGCTCTTATGGTCAATATGAACATAGGCCTCTGTCGTTTGGGTAGTTCATACCTATTTTCCATTTTATTGCCATTATTTACTTGTACATCTGTTTCTCATTCTTGCCTTTTATCTACCAAGGAGCAGAGACTCAGTCTTATTCATCTTTAGTGTCGCCAGTGCCTTGCATGTACCTGCCATATCTGAGGTGCTCCAGACTTGTCCAGCAAATGACTATGTCACAGGGAGAAAACTCATTCTGTAAGCACACTGTAGGCTTTGGATGGCAAACCCTGCTCTCTAAAGGTTTTTGCCTCTACAATTTTCCTGTAGTCAGGATACCACTATCAAGTGAGCCATGATTCATTGATTATGGCTTTTTGATCCAGCCAGCAGTGATTAGTTTAGACGAAGGTTAGCCTTTTTTCCTATACCCAGTTCTCTTAAATTATGAATAGTACATAGTTGATACTCAATATATTTGTTAAAAACACAGATGTCCACCAAGATGTTAACAATGGCCATATTTGGGTAGTAGTATTTTTGTTTAACTCTATTCTTCAGACATAATTATTTCATTGTTTAAATTTTCTATTTCAGGATATATATTAGAAAAAAAAAACTTTCCAATTTTTAATAGATGGTACATGAGGGAGACAATTAAGAGAAATAAATGCTTTGATACAATTTGGAACCAGTCAGGCCTGGATCAAGATGAGCCAGTCTCCAGGTTGGTAACAAATCTCAGTTGTTTAGGAAAGTAAAGGTCTGTTTGCTCCAGGTCGACTGGGACCCTTCCACATCCAGTCTCTCAGATCCAAGCCTCCTCCATCTCAAAGTGGCTTCCAAAAGTGCTGTAGCCAAGAAAGGGAGAGATTGAAGAGACCAAACACCTCTCACCAGGCTGGACACATGATATGAGCCTTGGCCAAAATGACTCCCAAGGCCCCAAGTTTATTGCGAAAAAGAATGGCAAATGCAGAGAAGCATTGGAATCCAGTACACGGTGAGCACCAGTAGTCTCTGCCAACATGACTGTAACTCTTTTTGTTTTTCAGTTACTGTAATGAATGCATGTTGGATCCAGACTGTGGTTTCTGCTACAAGATGAACAAATCAACTGTCATTGACTCCTCCTGTATTCCAGTTAATAAAGCATCTACCAATGAGGCAGCATGGGGAAGGTAAGTCACTCATTACTTACCATAAGAATATACAATAAAATTTCAAAATGAGAGTTATGTTTAAGTTTTCAGAGCATCTGCACTTACAGTGGTACTTTAAAACTGGCCTTCATAACACTTTACTTTGCAGCATATACTGGTGATGTTGAGTGCAAAGCATTGCCATGTGTGTGTCGCAAACTCCAGTAGAAAGCACTCAGGCCTAGACTTTTGGAGATCCAGATTTCAGACCCAACTCTGCTGAATAAGCTACAGGAGCCTGGATCTTTAGTTTTAGGCAGGTGTCCCAAATACTGCCAAGGCAGTTTCTCCCACTGTGTATTGGTTATGCTGTATTTCCAAACTTCCAACCTTCAGTGAAAGACAGAAAATGGTAAAGTCAAAATGAATTAGTATCACATTAAATTCTTTTGTTGAATTACTTCTTTCCTAGAGTCCTTTTCCAGGGTTCAGTGAAATTAAGCAAAATAAGAATAAAAGTTGGTAATCACTGGCTTGGAACCAGTCTGGGAGGCTGTAAACCTTTCTCTTTTTCATAAAACACATTGGCTTCTAGTATACATGTAAATGAAATATTTGTATGGAATAAATACTCTCCACATTTATGAACTAAATAGTCATATCCATGGACACATAAAATGTGTAAATGTTATTTGACATGGTTTTAACCTCTTTTGTGTTTTAAATTCCCATAAAATCTGTATGCTCTTATCCTGTGCAACTCATAGTACTGAGGCAATGAAATTTGCAATAAAGTACTTGTATCTCCTAGGAGCTATAAAGTGTAATGTATTAGTATTAATCATTATGCTGTTCTCATTAATCATTTTATTAGAGAATTACTCCAAAAGACTAGAAGAAAATTATGTGTTAGTTGAGTAAAATCCCAGACCACATTTTAGATACACTAATTACAAAGAAGTATATAAAAGAAATGCAATTAGTATTTAAAATGAACACGTAACAGAGTTTCTTTTAAAAATACCCAGTGTATAATTTTCATCTGCCAAACCTGATTAGTGAGTTAATTCATTAAATATTTCTGGATGTACTGGTTCACAGCTTTAAACCCTTAAGGTTTTGTTTTTTCCAGTAGGAAAAAAACTGAAGTTACTAGTCTAAAATGATGAACATATTATGAAATCTGTTAAACTAGTAAACATATGTAATTTTCTGTATTTCACAGAATTAATATAAACTTACTGGAAATCTCTACTAATAGTAAGGGGGCACTAAAATTAGATGCCTGTCTTACCTTCAGTTTAGAAGGGTTACTGATTGGATGCCTCAAAACAGGAGTTTTGTTCTTTTTGTGAATAACAAATTGTATAACTTTTTAGTGGAAATGCTTATTGATTTCTTTGTATCAAAAAGATTAATTTAATAACTTATTCTTACATTTCATTTATATTTTTACACCATCATCCCTTGACTGCACATACTATTACAGAAAAGTGAGGGCACAGGTAATACCTAAGTAGGAAAAAAAAAAAAAAAAACACAGAGAACATTGATGTTCATAGAATAGTCTTAGAATAGTCTAAAACTCTTTAACAAAAAAGAAACAAAAAACGCCCATGTGTTCTTACTCTTCCCCGTGTGGAGCGACCGCTCTCCTTCTGGCTTGGCCATTGCTATTGGTCACCTCAGTCTTTGCTAGAAAGACAGCAAAAAAGGCAATACATGGTCACCATGAAAAAAGTCCTAGAACAGATTTTCTGTTTTAGGTAAAATAGCATTCAGTATATTTTTGTTGGTAGATTTTATACAATTACCTAGAATAGAACTCTCAGGGCAAAGTCTATTATCCTCGATGCACATCTGAGATAAACTATTTATAGATATTTCAAGGTCAAATATTGAGGCAATTCATAGTCATATATCCTGATCTCTAACTGTAGCTGTTTCCTAAAAAGATGTTAGGTGGAAAAGCAACACCATTTCTGATGGAAATGGTATCATAATTTTGATAAACTGAATTGTCAGTATAATTAAAACCATTTGTCTATATAATCAACTGTAATGATTAGTTGGAAACAAAACTTTAAAAGTCCATCAGCGTGCTTTTCTGTATTTCCGTAGTTAAATTTGAATGAAAAAACTTTTTAAAAATCATTTATTAGACTTCTAGAAAATGTAGTAGACTGAGCTGATGCAGGAAAACCTCCTCTTGCTCATTACTGGCTGTCCCCCATACCTCCAACATGCCTCCCACACACAACAAACGCAGGTTTAATACACAGCTGAGCTTGAGCAAAACCCCCAATTGCCACAAACCAGAGCAAGAGTGGTGAGCCCACATAGGAGTATCAGGAGAGAATGCAGGCCTCAAGGCTGAGAGGTTGGGGGTTTTTAGTACTGAAGAAGATAAAGCTCCAGGTCTTGCCTCGGGAGCTATAAAGCACCATCCAGGCTCTGAAATAGGAACAAGAAAAACTCTATCTAAATAGGCTGGTCTGGGCAAACTACCCACTTCTCTGCTGCTCACTTGGGACCTCCAGTGGAAAGCAAAACCGAGAGCCTTCACTGTGGGGAGTGTATGTTCTCATTTCACGCTGCCTTTCCGAAGTAGGAACCATGCATTGACAAACATGAACGCTAAAAAAATTATACCTAAAGAATATTCATTATAAAAAAATTTTTTTGAAAGAGACTTTAATATGCTTAAAGTAAAACAAGGAAAAATATAATTTTTTACAATCATACTAAAAGCTGTACACTTACAATTTGTACAATATGTATGTGGATATATATACACAACATATATGTTACAATTTAGCAAATTTTGCAAAAAAATTAAACTTGGGAAGCTGATGTTCTAGATAAACAATATAGAATGTGGTATAGGAACTTTTAGAACAAAAGCCCTCTAAAGACCTTTTTATTGGTTTTCTTGGGAGTGGGGAGTTGTTTTTGTTTTTGTTTTCGGAAGAAAAAAATTATAACTAGATTTCAATTTGTTAAATATAGATGTTAAAAACGTAAGTGTAATCTCTTAAAAATATGAACTATTAGAGGAGAAACAAGACAATCAAAATAATAAAGGCAGAGTGAGAGGAAATAACAGAGAATACTATGCTTAAGAGAAATGACACATACAAAAAAAACCCCAGAAAATTAAATGTAATTGTTGTTACCTTAGAAAATAAACCAATTAAACATATCAAAAACAAAGATTCTCATGTTGAATTTTTTAATACAGTTGTATGCTGTTTATAAGAGACAATGATAGAAAGATTAGAAATAAAAGGAATGAAAAAATTAGGTAAGTGCCAAGAAGACAAAAAAAATAGAGATTAGAGAATTTGGAAAATTTATAAGCTTGTTATGAGTTAAATAATGAAAATTTCATTCTTTTGAAGCAAACAGAACACTTGTGAAAATTTGCTGTGTTCAAGCACAAAGAATGAATTCAATAAATTTGTGTAGATATATGTATATATTTCAGTAAATTCTAAGTAAATCCAAATAATACCATGCAGGATGTGTTCTCTAACCAAAATGCAATACAAACTGCAAAAAATAGATACTTATCACCCCTTCTAGTTTAATTTGGAAACCAAAAATAACACACAAAGAGCAACTGTAAATTAATTAATGGGTTAAGGAGAAGTCATAAAGTTTAGAAATAGAACAGAGAGTAAGCCTGTTGCGTAAGCAGAGGATGGAAATTAAAAAGATAAAGGAGAGGGGGAGGAATGCAAAGCAAAGAAGTACTAGAGAAGATCAAAAGCAGAAGTTGGTTCTTAGGGAGGACCAATAAAATGTAGAAACCTCTGGCAGTAATTGTCAAGAAGAGAGAAAAGGCACAAACAATATTTAGAATTAAATAAAAGGAATATAACGATAGTAAAGATTTTTAAAATTTTAAGAGAATGCTGTGAATAATGTTCTCCAGTGCATTTGAAAACAGGCAAAATGGACAGTTTTCTATTTTCCGAAAACATAACTTTCCAAAACCAATTCAGAGCCTCTGTGAAATAAGTGTGATTTCTATTTCCCATTTTACTGATGAAGACAATGATGCTTAGAGGTTCTGAATGATATTCCTCAAAGTCAAATGGCCAGTAAGTCTACCTCTTTTAGGGGACCAACAACTGAGTCATAGAAAGATGCACATTTTAGATTCAGATAGTTTGAAATTTGGGCTCATAAGTGGCACTAGGACAGCCTGCTTCATTCCATATCTGTATCATGGGAATAATATAATTGCTGTGTTGAACAATGTGGTTGTTACGAAGATTGAATAAGAGCATATTCTAAGATTAATTGTAAAAATGTAATGACCTATGCAAAACCATTCTGTACTAATTTTTCTTTTTTTCTTAGATTTCTCAATCACATGCTCTCTATATTAGAATAAGCACTTCCTAATAGATAAATGCATTAGTATACTTTTTATTTATATATCTGCATCCATTCATCCATCCACCTACATACCTCCTAGCTCTCCATATACACAAAACCATAAATAATCTATTCTGGAACTTCAAACCTCCTGACTATTTAAAATAGTATTGCAGTTGCTAATTGCTTTCTTAATGTGCTGATTCAGTATTTGTTTCCTATAACACAACATTTTAGCTCTGTAATTAAAAACACTAAAATAGCTAGATAGATTCCGTATTTGGCAACTCATTGTTTATCGTATTCATTCAGCAGAGATATTTTTCTCAAAGCCGCACTCTGATACAACACCCAGCCTGTTTTCCCAGCGTTTCATCACTCTCTCACACAGAATTCTAGTCACTCTAAACCCCTTGCTAGCGCCCTGATATCTTTTATGATTTCTTGCCTCTACATCTTTCCTCACGCTGTGCCTTCTGCCTAGAATGTACCCCCCTTCTCCTCTTTTTGATCTCTGCCTGAATTCTGTCATATTTTTACTCAGATCACATGTCCCTTTTTCTTTGCAGTCTCTCTGTTGAGCCCCAGAAAACAATGCTTATTCCATCTCCTGCTGTCCTCTCGCACTTCCCTGTTGTGGCAGACTGTAAAAGACATACCATGGCTTCAAGATTAATGATAGCTATAAGGCCAACATAAGCATCTCCCAGGGCTGACACTATGTGTCACTTAGCCACATGAGGTAGCCTGAGATTTCTAACCTCGGCCCACGGATTTCCAGAAAATAAGGCCACCTCAGCATAGATTCAGCTCTCCTAAATCATTACACAAGGCTTATGCTTAGAAGAATAGTTTAGCCTCCCCCTATGAAAGAAACAACTGGTAACTGATACAGACTGAGTATAGGTACAAGAAAGGGGGAGAATCCCCGAAACTCTGAGAATGGCCTCTCGTTGGAGACCTTCTGGGCAGGCAGTCTTCTGACCTCTGACTGAATCTGCCCCATGCCACCAGCCTGCTCCCGCTATCTGTCTTGTAAGAGCGCTGCCAGAAAAACCTGCTTGAGCATCAGACTGTTTCTCAGACTTATTTTTGATATGAATCAGACCTAAGAAGAAAAATTGCCCCAGGGGGAAGCTGATTTACTAGGACCACCCAAAACCCTGAACATAAATGACACTTATATAACTTACATAATAATTATGCTGTCTTATATAATAGTAATCTGTGTTTGGATGTATATTCTCTTCTGGATCATAAATGCTAATATCTATATCATGCACTATTTTTAAACCCTTCGTGTTTTGTACACATCAGGCATTCAATCAAAAATTGTAAAAATGGGCCAGGCACAGTGGCTCACACCTATAATCCTAGCACTTTGGGAGGTGGAGGTGGGAGGATCTCTTGAGCCCAGGAGTGCAAGACCAGCCTGGGCAACACAGTAAGACCCCATCTCTACAAAAAATAGAAAAATTAGCCAGGTGTGGTGACAAGTACCTGTAGTCCCAGCTATGCAGGAGTCTGAGGCAGGAGGATTGCTTGAGCCCAGGAGTTTGAGGTTGCAGTGAGTTATGATGACACCACTGCAATAAGGCAACAGAGTGAGACTCTATCTCAAAACAAACCAACGAAAAAAATAAAAATGTAAGGGTTTGAAATTATCACAGTTCCAAATGAATATGGGGTTCCAGTCACTTCATTTTAGTTATATCTTCTACATCCATACTTATTTCCAGGAAAGGAAACCTGTAAAAGAAAAAAGGAAAGTAATGTAATTTTAATTAATACACAGTGTTAATGTTTACCTGGTACTAATTAAAACACTAAGAACAGTTTTAAAAATAAAACTTAACCATGTACTTCAAGTATGTTACTGCATACTACATATTACTTATAGCTGTACTACATGAAAAAAATGCCTTATTAAAATTACTGGAAGAAGCCAAGCGAGGTGACACATTCCTGTAGTCCCAGCTACTCAGAAGGCTGAGGCAGGAGATCACTTGAGCCTAGGAGTTCAAGGCCAGCCTGGGCAAAATAGTGAGACCTCATCCCTAAAAATAATAATAAAAATATTTTTTTACATAAAATTTTTTTTTTTAAATCCTGGCTAAAAATCATTGAAGGAACTATTCAGCACATTTCCTCAAAATATTCACTGGTATGCCAGGAAAGCAATGTATCTATCGTGATAGCATAAGACCAAGTATATTACAAAACCTTGCCAAATAGCAAAAACAGAGGGATTTTCCCCTTATAACTTCTTTTTTAAAAAAGTTTTCAAAGAGATATCAGTGTTGCATTTAGAAAATGAAATTTATTTTATCATAAGCAAACTATTAATATATCAGTGTCTTAAGGTGTTCATGTACAGGATTGATATATTTTTCATCAGTTACTCATATAAAGGATAAAAAAACCTCTACCCATGCTCCTAAATTAATAACAGTATAGCTCAAAATTAATTTTGCCAGCATAAATTAAACAGAAGCAGATTCTCTAATATAGAATATATTAATCCATTTTACTTTTTAAATTATGCTTTTCTTCATATTTCTGCTCAAATAGAAGGCACTATGCTATACTATTCCCTTTAAGATCTGTAGCTGTATATTATGTGTTTCTAACTTTCATCTATCCATAATTTCAGAGATCACTTGCCTCTGGGCTATTACTTTTTCAAGTCCAGAAACTTAGACTCCCTTGGATTTAGTGACTGTCTGTATTCTGATACTATTTATGTTATGAAATCTACCAATCAGAAAACCAAAACATTTCTGAATCATTTATCTTCCCCCATATTAATTTATCCTATTTCTTAGTTGACATTTAATTATAACAATAAACACTTTTCAACAGTTTTATCCAAGTAGTAATATTCATAATATATTTAACTACCTTTCATTTTTGGTTAAAACCTTACATTTCTAGTCATCCCATGTTCCTTTTCCATTTTTAAATTTTTTCTTCAGTTCACACTTCTTTGAAAAGTAGTCTTGAGTTATTTCTCACTAAAGAAGATTAAAGAAGACTGTAAGACTTTTATTATAATGATAAAAGCCAAGGCTTGAATTATATGTGCTTGGTGAATATAAGATAACAATGGTGAATCTTGGTTAATCAAATATTGGTGCGGTTAAGCAACAAAAGATGTTGTACAGCAGAGATGAAGTCTAGGGAGCTTGGAATTTGTCACAAAGGAAGCTGAGGGAACAATGGGAACAAGAGAAAGGAAAATGCAGGCTGGAGCTGATATGGGAAATCTGAGGTTAGATCAAATTATCAAAGAGCCTTATTTTGGAATTTTAATTTGATTTTTATAGGTACATTTTCATAGGTGTGAAAATCATGTTGGCAGTGATTTTAGGTGAATGACTATGTGGTACCTGGATATGGATAGGATATTGTATAATTAAGGAATTATATTTTAAAAGATTTATAATTCTCTTTTAAATATTCTGAATCTATGAAGCAGAAAATCATTTGGCCCTAGCATGATTTTAACACTTGGGCAGGAAACATCTAACTAGAAATTAATAAAAATTTTTTCATCCCATTTTTAATATAACTATCTTCTATTTTTGGCAAGTGTGGTTGATTGTGTTATTGTTCAAAATAGCTGCTGCCGCTCCCTAGGAAAGGATTATATTTCCCTGGCCCATTCAGTCTTATCCCTATGAGTTGCTCTGGCCAAGGAAATTAGAGTGGAAACAGTCTGTGTCGTTTCTGAGCCAGAGTTGTAAGGCTCAGAGTTTTAAGCAAGGATTAGCCATGTCCTCTTTTCTTTCTTCAGTAAAGTTGGCCATGTCCCAAAATAGAAGGTTTTCCATTAGCTTTGGCCACAGAGTGAAGAAGGTGTGGAGCAGAGCCATTAACTGACCTGGGACAGACCTGTGGTGTGAGCAATAAATCAAGCTTGGTTTCTGT
This sequence comes from Varecia variegata, assembly GCA_028533085.1. Lineage (NCBI taxonomy): Eukaryota > Metazoa > Chordata > Mammalia > Primates > Lemuridae > Varecia > Varecia variegata. The sequence continues at coordinate 59,253,455 of CM052440.1, forward strand.
AAATCTCACTGGGATTTGAGCTCTTTTGTTGTTTCGGCAAAATCTATTCTGTACTAACTGATATAGCAAGATGAACTGGATTCTGCTATGGAAGTGGCACAAAATTTTACTTATTTAAGTTATAAAAGGAAGCTCATTTTAAAAAAAAACTGTTAAATAATAGTACAGGGCAAAAAAAATAGGGTAAATGATTGTGAAGAGGACTGCCAAATGTCATAAACTTGGGGAACACTGCTGTAGATAGTAGGGACTGCTAAGGTTTTTAAGTAGGGGCTAACATGAATGGCTTTAGGATTAGAAGATAAAATTCTGATATATAAAGGAAGGAAGAATTTTAAAGAATTCTATAAAGAACAAGTAAAGTGTAAGGCACGGCATTTGGAAATGTATTAATATATGCGATGGTGACACCTGCATTTGGAAATTTATTAAGGGAAGGGTGGTACCTGCATATTTAATGTTGTTATATATTTTAATTAAACCATTTAAACAAAGGTTATATGTGTTGCTCTAAAGAAGAACATCATTAGACATCCAAATACTCTCAGAAAGTTTTTTGCTGGACAGCATGTATGAACTAAAATCCAATTATTCACATAAAAGAGCTGCTGCCTCTATATGCATCATTGGGTATCCAAGCCTTTCCTACTCTCTTGGTTTCAGTGCCAGCTCCATAAAATAAACAAAATAGTTTTTCCATTACATATGATCATGGTTTATAACTTTTATAATTTGTACAATAATAGCCCATGTCTTATCACTTAAAATTTGCATAGACATTCATGAACCAGTACCAATCACAATTCCTACAGTTTCAAAATAATGCCAAAATAGCAACCTGGAAACTGTGAGAATATAACACTCTGTCCCCATGATTTCTAGGAAGAATTCATCCTAGTGCCCTTCACTGTGTCTTCATTTGTCCTCTGTTATGATGGATGCTGCCTTGTTTCATCTAAGAATTTTATTCTTAAAACAAATAGTTCTAAGGGTTAGGCAACTTTATTTTCATTTCACAGGTACCATGTGCCATGGAACCCTCTAAAAATTAAAATATATAAACATTTATGTTTTCTTTTTGTTTTTATTTGACATACGATTTATTGGGGAAAACTGGATATAGAGCTGTTCTGCATGGACAGACCCATAACATTAGTATTCTTATATTTAATTATTGGTATGTTGTATTTAATAACAGAATTCAAACAGTGTTCACATTGGTATGGCATTTATACCTGGAAATATGGAGTTTTATTCTATAGTCATTTTAGAACATTGAAATTTGACATTGTGCCACATGCTATTAAAAAATGTATTACTGCACAGTGGACACCCAAGAGTGCTTCCTCATTCCCTTGGCTTTGACTCTGTGCTAGAGCAATGTCTGATCTTTTTCTCTTCATTGAAAGGAATATTTATCCTTTTAAATGTATTCAGAAAGCCAGCACATTATATTACCTTAATTGAAAAATAACTATATTAAAAAACTCAGACATTATCCCCTGAAATTTATAATCTAAGAGATAGCTCAGAACATTTACACAAGCATACTTCAAATTATGTTAAAGAAACAAATGTTCCTTTTACAAATACATAAAGAAATAAAAGTAATTACAATGTGTACTCCTTAGGGTCAAGGACATTTGGGAGAGAAGGTGCTTGAAAAGTATGTTGTAGATGTGCAAATTTGGAGTGAGTTTTAGAAATCAACCCTGGCTTTGAGGAACCTCAAATATGGAAAGTTTGAGGAATAAAATTTTATGGCAAACTATGGTTCAGAGTATTTCAGATACAGGATATAGACTGTAAATATTTAAAATTTGTGTGTTACCAGCTTAAGATTTTTTAAAATAATGCTGAATTGCCGCATAATGGTAACTGGCTTTAACTCTCTATGATATAAATGAGGAAAAAATTCTCTCAACTGTAAAAACATGTATAAATCATTAATTTTTTTTAAAGTTTGAAGGCTCATGAAAGTATATATATTCTTTATTATTCTTGGTGAAAATTTTATTGAAGGCTTAAAAATGAGATTCCATGTGTGATGCATGGAAACCCATTTATTAAAGCATTTCAGCCATTAAAACTTCTGAAGCCTCAGGGATAGGAACCTGTTCATAACTGTACTGTTTTGCTTTCTTTGGGGGTTGCAGGCTGGTTGACTGAAAACTATGATTGACATTGGAAAATCATCTTATTTGGTTTAACATTGAGCTTTTGGGAAGTACTTCATTATTCAGGCCTGTGTTACTTTTTAATTATTAGGCTTAAGAAGCATGCCATTAGAATTCTGCTCAGAAGAATCAAGGGATGACGGAAAGGGGCAAAGCATAGTCAAGTCATCATTTTATATTTCAGTAATGTTTGAAACTTTTCTACATCTGTGCTTTTAAACTGCAGTTGTCACTGGTGTATGAAATGTATCTACATTTTTTCTGCTTAATTATTCAACATTGATTAAGAACTTTGCTTATAACCTACGATAGGATAACAAAGCTTGGTATTTGCAAAAACTTGGGGGAGATCAACTAGGACAGTTAGACACACTTAAGTAATTTCAATTGTAATTACAAAGCAGAGAGACATGTGCTTGTCCTGGGCAATGTCACAGAAGCAACCTTTAGTAACATTAGAGTTAAACAAAGAATGTAAGTGCTCACAGGATCTTCTTCCCTGTTAACTGAGATATTATTATAAGTTCTTCATTGATTCATAAGATATCCTATCTGATATCTTGGTGGCAAGGAACAGTTTTGCATGTAATTCCAGATTTATTATAACTTACCTCCTTTAAAGAGAAATTAAGAAGGTACATGGAAACACTATATCCTTTTATTGTTTCTTACTTATTTTTACTTTTTCCTGTGAGTTCACGGAAAAGTTTCAAAAATCAACTGCTCAATGTTAGGTATACTTGAATGGGAGAAGTCAGATGATTTTAGGAACTCTGTGCATATTTAATGTCTTTTTCAAGACAATCAAACTGGGAAACATATTTAGTACTGCTGCTCAATTAACTCTAAGGATTTCTGTGCGCTTATTTCTGTCTGCCTGGAAGGCAGGAGGGAGGCAAGGCCTGGGACATCACATGTTAGGCATAACTGAGAGCGGGGAGTCACACTTCTGGGGATGTCACCTGAGTCAAAGGAGTGGCCCAGGGGAGCTCCATGGCAGTGCAGGAATGCAGGAAGTAAGTTAGGAAGCATTTGTAGAGGTTAAAGAGCTAGAACATGTTATCATAAAGGTATGCAACTTGAAAGGGCAAAGCAGAAGAGAAACTGAAGAATAAAATGAAGAAAAACAGGGCAAGCCTAGACAAGTTCAAGGAATGTGTATCTTGGAAGCCAGTTCAGGAAATACTCTTGGGAACATAGTCAGCCTTCCCTGTCCTGAGTTTTCTCATTTGCAGATCTCTCTTTGCCTTTGAAGGAAAGCAGAATTACCCCAGATATACTGACAGTCTTGATAAGATTGATAGCTTTGGGTTTTGCTGACAGATTTAATACTTGGTATCTCTATATATTGGCTATAGATATTTTTATGTATATTTAAAAAATAAAAAGCTGAAGTTGAAATAGTAGTTAAATTTTATGATCTGCTAGGCACAACTAACTTTTTAGTGAATATAGATGAAGAGTACTGTATCTTTATTTCACTAAATCCCTCCACCGTTGGCAGTTGCTTTTCTTAACTGGCCTCTATAAATGTATCATGTCCTGTAGCGCAACAGTTTCATTTCAGGTAAGGAATTGTTTCTGCACTAAATGAGGAACAGATACAATGTAAGTTACTGAGAGCTTAAATCTGTGGAGCAGATAACCCACAACTAGAAACTGGCAACAGCCCATCCATTATTTACCCTTGACTTGTAGCAACACTGTAACCTTGACTGATGACTTTCTCCCTCCCACCCCAACACACACATGCATCACCCCCAGAATGAGCAACACAGAACTGGTTGTGAGTTAGTCTGATTCTTTCAAAAGAGACTTTCTGATCAATTTGTTCTGAGTACTCCTGAGTGAGATGTTCAAAGAAGTTAGTGCACTTTTCCCCAATACCATTCAGTCCTTTTTTATCTTCCAACTCAAAAGATTGAATGAGATGTTCTATGTGTGCTGCTGTGACGCAAAGAGAAGGAAAAATTACTCACTACCTACATATTTTTTTTTTTTCCCTCAAGGCATGCATGGCTCTTGGTATTCTGAAATTGGGAATGACCCAACCGACATTGGAATATAATACATTTGCCCGAGATAAAAGGAAATGATAAAGCATACCTAATGTATGAGGCATAAAAACAAGTTCAAAGTATCTGATCCTCTAGGCCATTTTATTAAAGTCTTTCAAATGCCTAAAAACGGTCGTGTTTTGAACTCTTCTTAATTCAGTAGAGCATTGCTTTCCACTGACTTACCTCCGAGAACTAAGAAGGATGAGGGCAAATGGTGAGAGGTTCTGGCTGCATAGCATAAAGATACCCATGAAAGGACAGATTGATTTTTTTTTAATCTAGTGTCTTATTTTTTTAATTTATATGAATTTTCCTTTATACTCTAAAATACAGCCATGTTAAGCTTAATAATATAATTTTTCACTGCTTATCCTTGATTTTTCTAGACAACTCCAACCCACCATCTCTCATCTCATCCTTCACCCCATTAGTGAGAAAAGGAAAATTTTGTTCCTGGAAAATGTGCTATTTTATTCTGTAGCACATAAGTACATGTGCTAATGTGAGAAGCATAACAAGCATAGACCCATCCCAGAAACAAACCTCCAGTTCACAAAACTTAAAAAGGAATAGGCAGATTCTAGTGAAACTGTTTCAGACCTCAGTTCAACATCAGCCTAGCACATATTATATGCCTCAGGGATTTAAATCTAACCATTAGGATTTTGTGAACACCGTAAGTCTGTAGAATAGTTAATTGAATAAAACTTGAAAACCTAATTGAATTTCTTGAACAAAATATATGCTCAAAACAGAAGAGAAAATATTTTATAAATCTGTGACTTCATAATATCACTGACTCTGAAACATTTACAAATTTCTTTACTTTTCCAGGTTTTTTGACTATATTTATTTGACAGTTAGCTCTCTTTTTACAGAATGTTGTACTGTGCTATAACTTAACTACTAAAATAACAGTTAATTATTTTTCCCATGGAAGTGTCAGAATTATTTCATTGTAGCTAGCAAACATATATTAAGATACTTACCAGCTATTATTCCAAAATACCCTATTCCTTCCTTCATGCCCTTAAGTAGAACTGCTGCTTTCTACTGCTTTGTACATAACCAATAATAATTTTCTTATGTTGCATTATGGTTATTTGTATACCTGTTTGCCTCTTACTGTCCCCCAAACCGGAAACTCCTCAAAGGCAATGTTGGGATAGTGTTGTTCACTCGGACACATAGAGGTTTCTCAGTGCATGTGAATATTATTGAAAGGATAGTATTAGAGAAAACGAATGAATGCTCTAGCCCACTAGGCTTCTTGTTGTTTCAAAAAAGAATCTATTAGTTTTCTTCTTACAGATGGTTATGTGTCATGTGGAGAAGGCCACACTTTTTTGGAAAACTTGTAGTGGAGATGACTGTAGGTAACAATAAAGGCCAGATCATCACTATATCTGGTACAGCTCACAGTCTTCTCTGCCTTATTCTACTTTCTCTTTTTCTCTTTCTGACTCATACTTGGGTATATGGAATTCAGGAAGTTTATTCAAAATAGTCTAAAATTAGTGGGCAGCCTAGCTCTGGTATCACAGAAAGAGAGCACTCCGTAGAGTCGGAAGATTTTGATTTGTGTCTGGAGTAAGTGGCTGAGCAGAGTATGGCTTTGGGCCATTTGTTTTACCTCTCTAATCCTTACTTTGCTGACCTTTAAAATGGAAAAAAGTAATAACACTAGATCTTGCTTACCATACAAGATCATTGAGAAAGTCAAATGAAAAAATGTATAAAAAGGATTTGTTTGCTTGACTTAATTTTTTTTTTTTAAAGACCTGCTTATAAATCTCAGCTCCACAATCTGTGTTATCTTTCTGGCTTAACTAATTGGATAAACTGACTGGAAGTGTAAATCACATTGGCAAATATGAAATTAAAATTTTCTTTCTTAAGTATGCAACTATTTTAGCATAAAAAGAATAATTCATTTTTTGCTACAAAAGCATTCTTAAATTCATAGGAACTTTCATCTATTCATTATCTTTTTTTTCTTTTTTATGTTTTTTATAATTAAATTTTTTTTTACTTTTTTTTTCTTTTAGTCACCTGGCTGATAATGCTTTCATTAAATCTTATACAATTAGAACAGTGCTTAGTATTACCAGAATTTTGATTAAATTTCTTTAGTGAGCCAGTATGTTATTTGATATAAGAAAGATCACCTAAAGCCTTCTTGTGTTTTTCTTAAGGAAATAGGTATTTTCACTTTATTCTCTATTTTGAAAAAGTTTAGGCTAGTTTTTAAAAAAGTACAAAGAGAAAATTTGGAATAATTCATTAAGTGTCTTTGCTGAGCTTATTCCTCATAAACTATTACACTTGCTGTCTACATCTGTAGCTCATTTCCTTGAGAGGTAAAGTAATGACAGTAAAACTCCAGCAGTACAATCTACATCAGAATGTTTGGTTATTGTTTTGAAGTATTGTCTCTAGACCTCACATTTTAAGTTAATTTAACTCTTAATTGTCTAACAGAGTGCAGGCAAAAGGTAAGAGAATATTCATGAGCAATTTTCCTCCTCTTAGAAGATATGATTATAGCTTTACAGAATTTGGCAATATAATATAGATGAAGTAAAAGGAAATCACTCACACCGGAACTTGTCCAAGATTGAAATTTTCAAAATATAGAGTTATCCAAGATGTGGCTGTGTGGGCTTCAGACAGTTTCCAAGAATGACATTCTTAAATATAAAATGGAAACTTCAATTTTAAAATGCTTGTAGTGTAGTTCTGTGTAATTAATATTCCAAATAATATCTTTTTATTACTATTTTAAATTTTAAGTGAAATGAAAGTCCTATCGAGATTTGAGGTTGGTAGTGGTGGCAGCAGCAGTGTTTTTAAATCTTCCTGAAGCTCCTTCATCCTCTGCCACTCCAAAAAAAAAAAAAAAAAAAACCAGATCATTGGCAATGGATCTTATTTGAATCTTGAACAAACTGAAAAAGCCTCTTAAAAACACAGCCAGGGAAATTTGAATAGTAATTGACTACCTGATGCTCTTAAGAAATTATTGTTAATTTTTTAGATGCAGTAACCATATTGTTATAATACATTTTTAAAGTCTTTGCAGAAATACATACTAAAATGGTTACAGATGAAGTAATATGATACCTGGAATTTGCCTCAAAAAAATTTAGGAGAGGTGGAGTGAATGGGGGTTTAGATGAAACAGGATTGGTTGTCTATTTATAGTTGTTCAGGTTTTATTATGGGTACTTCAGTTTAATTATACAGTTCTTTCTACTTTAGAATATATTTGAAAATATTTGTAATAAAAGAAAATTTTAATGTATGTCAAAATAAATGCTGTCCTAGATCAATGACCAAAAAAACTTTAAGATAGCTAAGAAGCAAATAAAATACATAAAATGAAATGCAAAAAAAAATGCAATTAATCCAACAGAAATATTTTAAAAGGAGGGAAAGAGTAATGCTATAGACTAAATGTTTGTGCCTCCACCTCCAAATTCATATGTTGAAATTAATCCCCCAGTATGAGAGTATTTAGAGGTTAGGCTTTGGGGAGGTGATTAGTTCATGAGGGCATCGGATAAGTGCCTTTATAAAACAGGCCCCAGAGAGATCCTTCATCCCTTCTACCAGGTGATAGGATAGCCAAAAGACAGCTGTCTGTGAACCAGGAAGCAGGCTCTCACCAGACACTAAATCTGCTGGTTCCTTGATCTTGGACTTCCCAGTCTCCAGAATGCTGAGAAATAAATTTTCTTTGTTTACAAGCCACCCAGTGTATGGGATTCCATTATAGAAGCCTAAACAGACTAAAACAACTAACAAAAGTCAGATGAGATAAACATAAAAGAAACAAATGATAGATTTAAACCAACTGTATTGATAAACTACATTAAATGTAAATGGTCTAGACACTCCAAATAAAAGACAGAGACTGTCTAGCTAGATAAAAAAGCAAATGCAACTATTTGCTGTCTAGAAAAACAAAATTAAATATAAACACATGTATGAGTTAGAAGTAAAGGGATGGAAACACGTACCATACATAACTAATCATATGGAAACTGGAGTGGCTTTGTTAATATTAGACAAAGACTCCAGGATAAGGACTATTATCAGAGAAAGAGGGATACTTCATAATAAAGTGGCCAATTAATCAAGACATAAAAATCTTAAATGCATTCCTCTAATAACAGAGCTTCTTAGAAATCAGTGAAAAATAATTTTTTTTCACAAAAATTCCCAAATATCTGGACATTAAACAACACATTTCTAAATATCTCATGTTATAAAGAAGAAATCCCAAGGTAACTAGAAAATATTTTGAACTCAGTGAAAATGAAATTATAACATATTGAAGATGTTGGAGTACAACTAAAGTGATGCTTAAAGGCAAATCTGTACTATTACACATTTAATCAAGTGAAATAAAATGTGTCCAACAAAGGTTTCTACACTATTGTTTATAGCAGCCTTATTCATAACAGATAAAACTGGAAAGTACCCAGATGTTACTTCAATAGGTGAATGGATAAACAAATTATGATATACCCACATAATTACATACCACCCAGCAATAAATGGAATAAATTACTGATATATCCAATAACCTGGCAGAACTTCAGAAACATGTTGGGCAAAAGAAGCTGGACACAAAATGATATATACTGTACAAGCTTTTATATAAAATTCTAGAAAATCAAAACTAACCTCTAATGATCAAAAATAGATCAGTTATTAACTAGAGTTAGGCATGAAGGAACTTTATGGTGTTACGGAAATATTCAATAATTGTGGTGGTTACGTGGGTTTTTACATTGTCAAAACTCATTCACTTACACTTAAAATGGTATACTTTACATTTTATGTATTATACATGAATAGGTGATTAAAATGGTGGATTACTTGGCTTCTAAGAATTATGACATACAAAATTATATTTTTCTAGCTATTTTGAAAGGGCAGAATAATTCTACTTTCAGCAAACAGCATTTGGTGACACCATTAGTCACAGGCAAGATTCTCCTGGTACTGCTACTAAAAGCCAAATTCAACAGTTTACCTTTAAAAGCAAATGAGTAGCCAAGCTGATGTTTATCTGTTCTTCTAGCCACCCTTCCTTTGTTTTTTAATTAAAGTTTCCATTTTTAAATAATTATATATTTAATGCAATTTTAAGAAATAATATAGAGATGCTATGTACTCTTTACCCAGTTCCCCTCAATGATAACATCTTGCATAACTATGACACCAGAATGTTGACATTGATTCAATCCACTCATTTGGTTCAGATTTCCCATTTTACTTGTACACACATATGTGCGTGTGTGTATATTTTATACAGTTTTATCACATGTATAGGTTTATATATCCACAGGCACAGTCAGCATACAGTTCCATCACCACAAGAATTCCTGGCAGTGGTCTTTTATAAGCACACCCACTTTCTTCCCACCCCACTCCCCAAGTCCTTAACTCCTCACAATGATTAATACATTTTCCATTTCAGTAATTTGGTCATCTCAAGAATGTTTAATAAATGGAATCATACACAGCCCTCTTTGGGGACTGACTTTTTTGTCAGCATAAGTCTCTGGAGAGTCATTGTATCGATAGTTCTTACCTTTTTATTGCTGAGTAGTACTGTATAGTATAGTATGGATACATATTACTTTTTGTTTAACCATTCACCCATTAAAGGACATCTGGATTGTTTCCAATTTTAACTTCTTAAAAAGCTACTTTCAAATATCTTGATTTGATTACTACCTGACAAAATTTATAACTGTTTCCCATAGTATAATTTAAGCATTTTGGAGACTTCTCAAATATTGAGATATTAGCTCTTTATATGCTATTGAAAATACCTTAAGCTCTTTACCTGAGTCTTTCTAAGGAAGTTTGCTTGAAGAAGTTACATCTTTCAAGTACAGGGGAGTTTCATTTACTTAGCACCTTGGATTAGATTTTATCACAACTGAGAACATGCCTTTTTATGGACATCTTGTAATTGGCAGGTAATGATAAATGCAATCAGATAAAAGTCTATGTGACTTCTAATTTGAGCCTAGGGGAAAATATATCCAGTAGCGTTTGGGAGAAAGGGTACCCTGTTCAGGGGGCAGAATTTTCTCCTGTAAGTGGGAAACAGTGACTCATAGGCACCTAGAGTCAGTTAGACATTCCTCTTAAGAATACCTTACTATCTGTTGGGCAAAGGTATTGGTTCCGACATATACTTCATTCCCTTTAAAATGGATTAAGAACTTTTGGTCAGATCCTTCAGCTTCAGTGGTTCCAGGCAAGATCAAGGGAGTCACCTCTGAAATACAAACTTGTCATCGATTTTTTTCTTAATTTTTAATGAAATCAGGTTCTCAGAAGCCTTTGTGAAACTTTTATACATTCGTACACAAATTGGTCTTGTGATTTTAAATAATCTGTTCTGCTGTAGCTAAGATCTTGCCACTGTAAGCTTTTTCAGGTAGCAATCAATATCAGGAAGAAGGCTGTTAAAATTGCAGGGAATCTGTTACTGCTAAGGAAAGTGCCTAATGAATAGACCAGCCATTAATTGTCCGTTGCTGTTAGGTCCAATTACCTGTGAAACTAGGCAAATCCTGCCCACAGCTTTCCGCTCTCTGCCTGTGTTTCCAAAATGTCCTTTTAGCAAACAAAAGTGGAGAAAAAGCCAGGTAACTCCCTTTCTCAGCTGTTTGTCTAAGACCTCTGGACTTTTGACTTGCCAACTCTGGCTTCCTTGGGGGCTAAGTTACTGAGGAAGTGCTGCCCCCCAAGCCCCTTTACTTCCCTTTGCCTTTTCAATGGGCAGTTTATTTAAGCAGAACGGATTTTTATTTTTAAACAGAACTCCTGGCGGTATTTACAACTTCTTCAAACCTTTTCTAAGAAATATTTTGACATGTTTTTAAATGCAATAGAGCAGTGTTAGCGTTGTTTCAGACAGCTAGCCTATGGGAGTAAGGCCTCTGAAAGAAAAACTGATCAGAGGAGAAATGTGACACAGGCTGGAAAGACTCATTTATCCTTCACAGTGTCCCCAGAGTCCCACTTCCTCATGCCCTGGTCCAGCCTCCCTGATCACACCCCTGGATTATTGCCGCCGCCTCCCTGCTGGTCTCCCTGCTACAGCCGTGGCCCTGTCTCTCGCCACAAAGCAGCCACACTGACCCTTTAAAAATGGAAGCCAGATCACACTTCTGTTCAGCACGCTGCAATGGCTGCAATGGCTTCCCACATCGTGAGAATCTAAGAACCACGCCCTGCAGGTCCTCTGCACTCTGGCCACGTGCAGCACACACCTCTCCTAAACTTGGCCTCGCACCACTGCCCTTGCAGCTGCCCGGCAGCCTTCCCCCTCGGACCGGGCACTTGCCTGGAAAGCTGTCCTTTCAGCGGCCGGCAGGGAGCGTGCTCTTCCTTCTCTGCCCAGCGGGCACCTTGGCACAGAGCCTTCCCTGAGAGCCCTGTCAGAACAGCCAGCCAACCACCTGCCCTGACGTCCTGAACCACTCACACTGCTTCGTGTTTCTCTTTAGTGTTTATAATTCTACTTTTATATTTAACATGTAAATAGAAACTTATCTGTATGTTTATCCATTTATTTTCTGCGCACTCACCCAGAATGTAAGCTCCATAAGAGGAGACTTTTTCTGGTAGTTCTGCAACGCAGACTAGAGCAGTACCTGGAGCCTAGAGTCACTTAGTACATCTTTGGTGAGTAAATTAATTAATTAACCAATCTGTATGCCCTTTACTTTATGCCACATTAACAAAAGCAACAGAATAAGCTATGAGCAAAGGAACCAGGGAATACCAAAGCTATCTAATCAGTAAAACATGAGTATGGTAAATAAATTGGTTTTGACAGGTTATTATCATTGATCTAGCAGTTTCTGAGAATGAGTGTTAAACTCTACCATTATGACTGTGAAGTTGTCAGTTTCTCTTTGGAATTCTGCACTGTTGCTTCATATCGCTTGAAGTGTATTATCAGGTATTTTTAAGATCAGAACTATTGTATTTTTCTGACAGAATGAAGATTTTATTATAATGTGTTATTTATCCCTGATAACTATTTTTCTGTGAAATTTATTGTGTATTTTCACTCGTTTTCTTTTTGTTAATACAAAACCTGTTACATCTTTTTTCCTTCATAAATATTTTAACTGTTTGTATCTATATGTATAGGTGTGTATCTCCTAAACAGCATATATGCAGCCTGGGCAACATAGCAAGACCCTGTCTCTACCAAAAAAAAAAAAAAAAATTTTTTTTTAATTAGCCTCATGTAGTGGCATGTGCCTGTAGTCCCATCTACTCCAGAGGCTAGGGCAGGAGGATCACTTGAGTCCAGGAGTTCGAGGTTGCAGTGAACTATGATGATGCCACTGCATTCTAGCCCCAGTAACAGAGTGAGACCCTGTCTCAAAGAAAAAAGGAAAAAAAAAAAAAGGAGAAGAAAGGAAGGAAAGAAAGAAAGAACTTAGTATATGGACTTAAGTAGGGTTAGTACCTTAAAGTGTCAGTGATATTAAAATTTATCATTAATATGTTCTCTTACTGATAGATTTCACCATACCCTAATCTGTTAATAAAAACAGTCAATCCAATATGCTCAGATAATTTAGTCCTAAACCTCATAAGAGGAAATACATTTGAATTCATTAATCTCGTGACTTCCCTACATTTACATCATTTTATAGCTTCATCAAAAAGTACTTAAAAATATTTTTTATGAATGTGTAAATTTCTTCTAGACTAAAATTACTTTAAATCATTTCTAATTTGTTTTTTGATTAATGTAAATTTTTAATTTAAGGCTCTGTTAATTCACAGCAATTGAGAAACAAGTTGATGATCTCCCCAATAATACCAGCGATGCTGCTGATTAAAAGTGTGGCAGTCAATTGGCAGCTCTATTCTTATTGCAGATTTTCTCTTCAAATTTAAGTTGTGAAGCATATAATGATTTTTTAAATGCTGCTCTATTTGGAATTTTATAATGATGTGACAGGTAAAGTACAAAGGAGTTTTAATGAAGTTATTGCTATTATATTAATAGCTGTGACAGCTAATATTGCTTCAGGACTATGAAATGGAAACATCATGCTCTTATCACCATCCTGGAGTTTTATTTATCCAACCTGGTACCTACCATTAAAAGTACTTATTTTTTTAAAAATTGAATATGAGTTGCCTTGACATAGGCAATATTATCTCTTCAAATTAACAGTTTTAACAATAAAAATTTTCCCTTCCATTCATCACCAAGCTCTTTACATTTCTTAAATGTGCAGTTTTGTTTAAATAACCTATCAGTGGATTTTCTGGCTAGTTATGGTCAGTGAGTAAATGATAGAATGGTATAGTTGCAAATGCCCTTGAAAGTGATTGAGTCCAAGGATAGCAAATATGCACTGCTCTGGCCATTACTCCACTGTGCCTTGCCTTGGCAGACATTGCTAATTGATAAGGGTCTGCTTTCCTACAAGTCTCCAAGCAGCCTAAAAGAATCTTCCTCAACATAGTATTCTAGGTCTCTACTTCCAATTGATCTTATTTTGTACAAACTAGTGAAATTCTGGATTCTAATCCAGCCTGTTCGTTTTACGGATTAGGAAACTAAATCCCAGACAGTTTAAGTGATTTGCTAAAACTCTCAAAACCAATTAGTGGCAAAGCTAGAAAAAGAAAATTAAGTCTGCTGCCTTCTAATTCAACCCTCTTTCTCCTAGCACTAGTACATTGGGTGAATTTTCCTGCTGTAATAATCTCTTTATTCAACTGTCTGACTTTTTAAATAATCTTAAAATGGAATATTTCCAAATTTTGAATATTAGCTTTGTACCAAGGGAAATTAGGCTAGGTCATGAGGTTAACCCTCTCAAGCAAATTGTCTTCATCTCTGGGCAAACTTCTCTTTTTATGGCTGTGTGTTTTGTATTTTATTTATGACTCTGCTACCTATAGCAGGTTCAGTTGTTCCAAGCCCTCCTTGAAAAGAGCCTTGCCCATTTTTACTCAGCATAAGTTGTATTCCTATTTATGTTATTCTCGGAAGAGATTTTAGCCACAAAGTGTTCTTCTGTTTACACTTTTCATTCAAAACACATCAGCACCAATTATCTTTCTGCAAAAAATGCCAAGGACTTAAAGTTTGGGAAGTTCAGTGGCAGTTTTAGAGTTGCCCTGATTTTTTTCATGTATCCAAAAGATTGGGATAGGTCCAACTAAATATCACAGTAAACATTACATATAAGTTTTCTCAGCAAGGATCTATTTTTCATTGAACTGCAGAAAAAGGTGGGCATCAATCTTCATTTTGTAATTTGCATATATCAGCTGCTCCACTACAGATAGGGAGCTCTTCTTACTCTAAGGATTCCTACAGGTTACAAATTATGCTGTTATAAATTTGATTCTCTCTGGACCAATTAGCTGGAAGTTCTACCAAGTTTCTTTCTGAGGCATGTGAACTCATGATTCCACCAACGCTCCTCAGTTGCCAGGCTTTAGTAATGTTAATGTGTTATTCTGCTTTGTTTCAAAACATGTTCTTGTATAATAGGTCTAACTTGAAAAAGCATTCAGTTGCTACATTTCACTGACATGCATTCTCTACCTTTTGGATTGCTGTTAATTGTACACACTAATTTGTGGCCTTGACTTTTCCAATCTTTTTGACCTAGCAGTTAGTGAAACCTTAGATTTTTTTTTTTTGTGAGCTGTCATACTTGTTTCATTTATTTGGTTTACTCTGCCAGTTCTAGTGGAAATGAAGCTTATTTTTACTGTAATTTGAAAGGTTATTCTGGGTGGGTCCCTGTAAAAGTATACTGTGAGGGGTGCTACTGTTCAAAATTAAAGAACAGAACAGTGATTTTCAAGATAGTTTTACCTTCCCCAAAGTTGGGAGAAGGGAGTGAGGATGGTGAGACTGTATATAGTTTGAAACAAGCAGCACCTTTGTTTCATTACTCTGATTTAGTTGGGGGACAATTTATAAATTATATTTTTAATTTATGATTAATTATAATTATATAGAAACACTATTTCATTACTCTGATTTATTTTGGGGATATTTATACATTGTATTTTTAATTTATAATTACAATGCTATCATATTGTTTCATAACATGTTCATATTATATATTACATGTACTATATATTGATACATTAACATGTTTATATATAATTAGAATTAATTATACTTATAAAAAGGATTTTGAGCTTCATTTAGTACTAAAGAAGTGTGAGATATTTTTATGTTTATACAAAGGTGTCATGGGAAATATCCCAAAAGCTTAGGAAAGACTAGAATGGAGGTGATCTGTCCCATCAATCTCTTCATACTGGCCCGAGGTGTTCCTGGGAGGCTGTACATGCTCTGCAGGGAGGTCAAACGCAGGAACTGGAGGGCCTTTCTTGGAGAGAAGCCCTTGCTTTACAATTAGAAAAAGTTAAAGGGCTCTTCTTATGCATAATAGATATGTTGTAAATTTTTGACAAATTTAAAGTTACTTGGGCATCTAGATTTTTTTTTTTTTTCCAGACAGAGTATCACTCTGTTGCCCTGGGTAGAGTGAGGTATCATCATAGCTCCATGCAACCTCAGACTCCTGGGCTGAAATGATCCTCCTGCCTTAGCCTTCTGAGTTGCTGGGACTTGTATAGGCGTGCACCACTACACCAGGCTAATTTTTTTCTATTTTTAGTAGAGACTGGGTCTCCCTTTTGCTCAGGCTGGTCTCGAACTCCTGACCTCAAGCGATCTTCCCACCTTGGCCTCCCAGAGTGCTAAGATTACAGGCATGAGCCACTGCACCCAGCCTAGGGATCTAGATTTTAATTTACTGTTAATTAAGGTTTTCAGTTTCTTATTCAGGTCAATTGATCTTCATTTAACATTCCAAAATCCCTATATTAGTAATCTATTGCCATGTAACAAACTTCCCCAAAACTTAACAACTCCAAATAATAAACTTTTATCGTCTCACTCAGTTTCTCTGGATCAGGAATCTAGGAATAGCTGAGCTGAGAGGCTCTGGGGCAGTGTCTCTTATGAGACTGCGTCCTCTGCAGGCTCGACAGGAGCTGCAGGATCCACTTGCAAGGTAGCTCCCTCATGTGCCTGGCACCCTAATGCTGGTTGTCGTTGGATAGGCCTTAGTTTCTCTCATCATGTGGAGCTTTCTCCACTGGGGTGTGTGAGTGTCCTCCTGACATGGCAGCTAGCTTCAAAGTGAGTGATTCGAGGGCAAGAGACAGAAGCCATAGTATCTTTGATTAAGTAGGTTCTGAAGTCACGCCATCATTCCACAATGTTAAATTGGCTGCACAGGTTAACCCTATCTAGTGGGAGCTACACAAGGGCATGAACATGAAGAAGTAGGATCACTGGGACACCTCTTGGAGGCTGACTCCCACAGCCTGGAATAAAGATCACTTTAGAAGTAGTTTTTTATCAAAATGGTAACCCTTATTATGTTTACACAGATGGGATATGTGGGTTGAATCGTGACTGGTTTACAGCACGTGTGTGTTGTACCATAACTGGCTTATAACATGTATCCATTAGCTTTTCATTTTTGATTTGAAAGAACACTCGCATCTCGGAATATGATTAGATCATCTGCTTTATGTTTATCGTTCTCACAGAATAAAAGTTGCCAGTATGAGACAACAAAAGGGATACAACTGTCCTCATAATCTATGTGAAACTCACTGAAATATTTAGCTAATTTAAAAGAGATAGGTTATTAGATTAGCTCTTCATTTTTGTGTCAAATCACCACTTACATATTTTTCCCATATTGCTGTTATTTATGAAAACAGTAAACCATATTCTGTTACAGAACCACAATATAAATGAGGAAAATACTGAGCTGAAATGAGAAAATAACATTATAATTATAGCTCAGGAAATGCAAGTCAGAAATCCAAAATAAGTTCAGTGTATGCTGAAAATGTTAGTATTTTTTAATGTACTTAAAGATAATTACATTGCAAGCATAATACAATTTTTACCATTGTTTCCCAGTTGAAGGGCTTAGGGATGCTTGCATGTTTGCTTTAAATCATATGTTGTTTTCATAGGAGCAGAATTTATGCAAATAATAAAATGAATAGTTTCCACCATCCATTACTTACTATAACCTACCCTAGGCAAGTTATCAGATAGCACTTTTTAGGTAATTATGTCTTAAGTTTTTAAAAATGAGCCCAAAGCACTCTTTGGCACTGATTTCAAGAATAAAACAAATCATCTTTCTAATTAGAAAATTTGGCAGTATGTTTCAAGGGACTTAACAATGTCCAGATCCTATAATAAGCAGCTTCACTTCGAGAACGGTGTTATAAGGAAATAACTAGAAAACAAGTCAAGATGTATATGTCCATGGCAGCATTATTATTATTAAAAATTATAGAAAACTAGCAGACAAATGATAAAATAAATGATGCTACATTCTTACGTTAGTTGGCGTACAGGCTGAACTGCTGAAGCCAGAAGGCCTGTGTACTACACAAAGAAATTTATTTTAGTCATGTAGTGTTCCAGAAGTTTAGTGGCTGTACACCACAGTATTATCTGGACCTAGGTTTCCTCTCGTTTTCCAGAAGTCCCTAGGGTATCATACTTTCCACATGGCTTCAGCCAGCTCACCATCACCCAGGTGAGTGCTAGCCCATGGGAATGGGGAAATAGGAAAAAGAAGGACAGCAGCTTTCTTTTAGGGAAATGACCTAGAAGTCTTACACCTTATTTCTGCTCACACATCCCAAAGGCTAAAATGTAGTCACGTGGCCACACTCAGGTAAAATTAGGATGTGAAGGGCTACGCCCTCCATTGTGAGAGAGAATGAAATATGAATGCTGCCATGCATAACCTTGAAAACATGATGTTATCAAGAAGCCAGTTACAAAAGGCCTTATATGATTTCATTCATATGAAATGTCCTTAATAGGCAAATCCATTGAGGCAGAAGGTAGATTAGTAGTTGCCAGAGGCTTGGGGAAAGAGGGAGGGAGAGTGACTGCTCATGGGTATGGGGTTTCTTTTTGGTGTGATGAAAATGTTCTAAAATTAGATAGCGATGATGGTTACACAACTCTGTGAGTATACTAAAAATCACTGAGTTGTGTACTTTAAAAGGATAAATTGTATGGTATCTGAATTATATCTCAATAAAACTGTCATAAAAGAAAAAAAAGTCCCAATGCATAAAGGGACAACAAGAAAACTTTGCTTTCTCAACCCTGGCATGAATAGAGGGGAGGCCAATCTACCTCAAGAGTTTAAAACCAGAAGTCAGCCCTTATGTGGGTCTCAGCCTCGATTCAGGCTTCCTGTGTCTGTAAAACCTTCAGAAAGGATTTAGGCTAAAGTGGTTCCGTTCTGCAGCACCTGCAGGTGTCTAGCACCAGCAAATATAAATCCTCTCTGGAAATATCGACCTCAGGCTAAGCCTCAAATCATTCCATAGGTAAAATTCCAAAGAAAACGAGCAGCTCACAGCACAAATCACAAAATATCAACACACAAGGGAACTAGGTACCATGAGTAGGAATCAGTGAAACACCCAGGCACAGTAATAGACCTGCAAAGCTTGCAGGTCTTAGATTTGTTGGACAAGTGTAAAATCACCATGATTCAGATATTAAAAAAGAGAGAATTTTAGAAATATGAGCAGAGAATAAATATAATTACAAAATAATTGTAAAAATTCTAGAATAGAACTATATGATAAATTTAATTTACAACTGTTTAGATTTATCAGCAGATTTGACTCAGCAGAATTAATGAACCAGAAGACAGATATGAAAATGTTACCCTGAATGAAACCCAAAAAAAAATAAAGAAGACAAATATTAGAGATCAAGATATAAAGGGAGGTTAGGATAAGAAGTTTAGCATACTTCAACAGAGTTCTAGAAGGTGAAAATAGAGATAACAGGGAAGATACTATATTTGAACATATGATAACTGAGAATATGCCATAATTTTGAATCCATGGATTTAAGCAGCCCAGCAGTGCAAGGAAGACCATAGCCACACTAAACACATTACAATGAAACTGCTGAACAACAAAGAGAGGGAGAAAAATCTTAAAAGCAGCTAAAGAGGGTGAAAAAAGGAATCATCTTCAAGGCAAGAGCAATTAGACTGACAGCTTATTCCTTCAGAAGAGAATTTAATTATATCCTTAATATGCTGAGAGAAAATACACAGTTAAAAACTTTAGACAAATTCAATTTAACAGTTTAATTGAGCAAAGAATGATTGGCGAATTGGGCAGCCCCCAGGACCAAGAATAGGTTCAGAGCAACTCCAGGGCTGCCACACCACTTGGTTGGATAATATTTAGAGACAGAAAAAAGAAAGTGATATGCAGAAAACAGAACTGAGGTACAGAAACAGCTGGATTGGTCACAGCTCAGGGTTTGCCTTATTTGAAACTGGTTTGAACAATTGGCTGTCTGTGGTTCACTCAAGTCTCGCTGCTGATTGTCTGAGACTGGGCTACTTGTTACAAGAGTAGGTTACAGTCTGTTTACGTAGCAAGTTGAATGATAGTTCTTTATGTATGGAGCAACCTTTAGGCCAAACTTAAAATATGTAAGGAGGCAGGTATCTCTAGGCTAACCTTAATTTAACAACACCAATTTATAATTCTATGCCCAGTGAAAATATCTTGCAAGTAATAAAAGTAAAGGGCTGTCAGTTTCTCAGAAATTCTCTAAATCTCAAAATGCAACAGAGAATGTACTTTACTCAAATAGTTGCAACAGGGAGAATACCCAAACATCAAGAATGCAGGGCTTTTAGAAGAGGAAGAGACAAAAGCAACAGAGGGAGAGCTGCAAGTTTGGTGGGCGCTGGTCAGGCAGGTGTTGCAATCTTGCAGAAAGAAGTTGTTTTTACTTGCAATTTGGCCCATCTCAGGCCATACATCTTGTTCTAGGAATTGTTGGCTCAAAAGAGTAATTTAGAGGGAGTGGATTACTTTATCAGTATTGGAGAACAAGGCAGAAAGTGTTAAGTTCAGAGTAGAAAATTTTACACAGCCCCTCCTCTTGGCCAAGGTGGAGGGAGTCTAGCACTGACCAAACTTAGCAGGCCTTCTGAGATAAAAGAAAAGTCATCAGAATTGGAGGCCGGGGGTCAGTTTCAGGGTTAAAGCTTCCTTTTGCTTCTGCTCTGAGATAATTTGTTTTGAAATTATATTGCTACTTAGCTTAATGACCCTAGAAATTATACATTTAATGAGAGGGATTCCTATGAAGAGCAGTGAATGAATAACCTTTGGAGGAATGTTCAGAGCCAAGACTGGATTTCTATTCGGAATATCCAAAGGAAGAGGTCCCAGCCCCATCCACTCAAGGCAGAGTACATCCCAGAAGGACCAGGTTGTCTACACAGTGGATGTTCTGGGTGGCTCCACATCAGAAAGGCACTGAGGGATGCATGTGCAGCAGTCATTTCCAGGGACTGTACAAGTACCCCCTCTGGAGGCTAAGACAGAAGCAATGTTGTTTTGGCTGCTCAGGTACTTTGCAATCCCACGTGAATTTTAGAATAAGCTTGTCAATTACCTGCCAAGATTTTGATTGGATTGGCATTGACTTGATAGATCAATTTGGGATAAATTGATGTCTTTACTAATAAACCCATAAACAAGGTATATCTCTACATTTATTTAGTCTTTAATATTTTTCAGCAGTATTTTATAGTTTTTCATGTACAATCTCACACATCTTTTGTCAAATTTATCCCATAATGTTTCATTTTTTTTTAGTGCTATTGTAAATAGGGTTTTCTGGAATTTGATTTCCAATGATTTCTTTAACATGTAGGAATAGTATGTAGGTTTTTATGTATTGATCTTCTAAAATGCAACCTTGTTAAATTCACTTATTCTAGTAATTTTGTGGGTCCCATTATATTTTCTACATATATGTTTGTGTTTGTAAATTTTAAAACTTTTAGTAGACAATATAGTTATATATCTTTATGATTCAGCAGAAATGAAGGATTTTTTAACCAGTATTTAACTACTTAAAGTTCAGAATTTTGGTCCATGAAAAGATATGATAAAGAAAATGAAAAGAGGAGCCCCACGTCGATGGAGGATATTTGCAATACAGTTGAGACTTGAACAAAATGGATTTGAGCTGTGCAGGTCCACTTATATGTGGATTTTTTCCCATAAACATAATTGGCCCTTCTTATCAGCAGGATAAATGCATGGATTTCGGTATCTGCCAGAGGTCCTACAGTCAATCCCTTGCAGATGCCAAGGGACAACCATATATATGCCTGGCAAAGGCTTAGTATCCAGAATTCTGCTGCCCAAAAGGGTAGCCACAAGTCACATGTGGCTTTTGATCACTTGCAGTATGGCTTATCCCAATTAAGATGTTCTGTAAATGTAAAATACATACCAGATTTCAAAGACTTAGTATGAACAAAAAAGAATGCTCAGTATCTTCTTCATAATTTTTATATTTGATACATGTTGAAATGAAAATATTTGTGATATATTGGGTTAAAATTAATTTCACCTGTTTCTTCTTACTCTTTTTATGTGACTACTAGAAAGTTTAAAATTGTGGCTCACATTACATATTCTAGAGAGTCCTTCTCTACAATATACCCGGACATTTCCTGTGAACCAATTAGAAACGAACAGTCCAGTTGAAAGAAAAGAACAGACATTTATAATAGCAGATACCCAAATGGCCCATGAATATATGAAATTGGGCTCAAGCTCTTAATCAAGAAAGTACAATTAGAACTACAATGGAGTACCATTTTTATCAATCAAACTAGCAGATACTTAGAAAAGCTGGTTATGTTGCAGTACAAAGTTATCTTTCTTCCACCGCTGGTAAGAATCTAAATTGGCACAACTTCTTAGGACATAGTTTGTGTTATCTATAAAATTGACCATGCACACATACCAGAAATTCCATTTCCCTATATTTAATAAGGTAGCTCCTGCACACGTGCACCTGGAGGTATATTTAAAAATATATATACATAACAGCATTACTTGTAACTTTTTAAAACAGTAAACAACAGTATAATGGATAGACTTATGTATATTCATACAAGTGTGTATCATGACATACTGAAAATGAGCTGTAGCTGAAGGTGTCAGCATGGATGAATCTAAAGCATAATATTAAGGAATGACACAAGTCATAAAAGAAAGCATGCAGTATTCCATTATATTAAGTTAAAAACAGGCACAACCAAGAGATATATTTTTTTAGGAGTGCATGCATAGATAGTATCACTATCCAGAAAAAACAAGGGCATAAAAAACACAAAACTCATGATGGCAATTATCACTGGGGCCAAGGGAGGGGATGCAAACAGAGAGCTTCTAAAGTCTGATAATGATATAATTCTCAAGCTGGTTGGAAAATAAATTGGTGATTATCTTATTATTCTTTAAAGTCTACATAGATATTTTATACATTCTTTGTATGTATGATAAATTTTAATAAGTTAAAGCAAGCTACAAAACAACTATGGCATGAACCTAATTTTATTTGTGCGCACGCGCACACACACACACACACACACACACAATTAGATTTTTAAATATGTATGGGAAAAGAACCTTAAAGGAAGTGCACTAAAATGTTTATTTCAAGATAAGATGGCTATATGTAAATGAGGAGTTGGAATTGAGTTTGGAAATTTAGGTTGCAGAGTAGATTTGATTATTGAGCTACTTTCTCTAATACAGATCATTCTGTTAATTATACTCTCAAAAACACAAGCATCGTTATAGCGCTACAGCCCTACACAGGCAAGCTTGGATATTTTAGGAAGTTTTAGGTGGTTCCTACTTTTTTGGCACATAGAGGAAGGCATGATTGGTGCATTTGGATGTACAGTAGTCCTCCCTTATCCCTGTTTTCACTTTCCATGGTTTCTGCTACCTGCAGTTAACAGCAGTCCAAAAATATTACATGGAAAATTCCAGAAATAAATGATTTATAAGTTTTAAATTGCTTGCCATTCTGAGTAGTGTGATGAAATCTCACGTTGCCCTGCTCAGTTCCACTTGGGATGCGGAATCATCCCCTAGTCCCGCGTGTCCGTGCTGTACCCACTACTTGCCTGTGATGCACTTAGTAACAGTCCAGTTACCAGATCAACTGGCATGCTACAATCACAGTGCTTGTGTTCAGGTAACCCTTATTTTATTTAGTAATGGCCCCAGAGCAAAAGAGTAGTGATGCTGATACAATTATACGTTGTTATAATTGTCCCATTTTATCATTAGTTATTGTTTTTAATCTTTTACTGTGCCTAATTTATAAGTTAAACTTTTTCATAAGTATGTATGAATAGGGAAAAAATAGTATTAATATCTGTAGGGTTTGGTACTGTCTGTGGTTTCAGGCATCCACTGGAGGTCTTGGAATGCATCCCTCAGAGATACATTCCAAGCAGACCACCAGGACTGCTGTACATAAGTCTACGAGAAGTAGAATACTTTTGTTTATATATCCCAACAAGTACAGGTAATGGAATATTATTTTTATTATTTATGTAATTGTTCTTGGGATTTATAAATTACTACATTCTCATATCTGGGCCAAATTTCTATGATGGAATTGGCAGTACCATACATTACGTTGTACGAGTAAAACTTTTATTGAGAATTTAGTAAGTGATAATACCCCTTCTTTCATGATGGATTCATGGCTAGCAAATAGAAGTGAATCAGCAATAAATCTGGTACATTTTCCCTTTTCAATTTTTAGACAATGAGGAGATAAAAACTAGGTCTCCCTTGTGTTTCCATTCACCTTACATCATGAGTCATTTATTTTATTCACATATCTTCTCTTGTCTCTTACCCTTGCTATTTATTCATTTGCATGCTAAAATGTATCTCAGTGTTCCAAATGACAGTGCTTACATTACTAAATATAAAAGTAAGTATATTCATGATTGCATGAAGAGAAAATTTATTTCAATAAGGACTAAAGAGAAAGCCAAGAAAGTATATCAAAATGTTATTAGAAGATTAACAAAAATACTGTGCCTGGGATAAATAAAATGAGCTGAAGAAAAAACTAATATCCTAGAAATCCAGATGATGGATTTCCCTCTCCCTTAGGAAACATGTCATATCCACAGGAAACACTGTAATGTGTAAAACTTTATAGAAGAAAAGATATTCCTTTCTATCCTTGGGGCCAGCAGAATACATACATTTTATTAATAACAATAATTACTGTTGTTTTAATACTAGTAATTTCATTTCATTACATGTCTTTTTTTAAAAATTTTTAACTAAATTTTTTTTACTCTTTTTTTTTTTTTTAAAGCTCCCCCACCCCACTATCCTTCCCACCCTCTGGTAACCATCATTCCACTCTGCATGAGATCATTTGTTTTTAATATTTAGCTCCCACATATGAGTGAGAATATGTGAGATTTGTCTTTCTGTGCTTGACTTATTTCACTTACCACAATGTTCTCCAGTTTCATCCATGTTGTTGCAAATGGCAGGATTTCATTCTTTTTGTGGCTATATAATATTCCATTGTGTATATGTACCACAATTTCTTTATCCATTCATCCATTGATGGATGCTTAGGTTGATTCCAAATCTTGGCTACTGTGAAAAATGTGATAAACATGGGAATGCAGATACCTTTTCCATATCCTGAATTCCCCTCCTTTGGTTACATACCCAGCAGTGTGAATTGCTGGGTCATACGGCAGTTCTATGTTTAGCTTTTTGAGGAACCTCTATACTGTTCTCCATAGTGGTTGCACTAACTTCCATTCTCGCCAATACTGTCTAAGTGTTCCCCTTTCTCCACATCCTTGCCATACATGCTAAGCATTTCTAAATGAAGATACTGAGTCTCAGATCATTTAAATAACTTGACAAAGGCCACTGGTGGAAGGTAGGAAGTGGTCATGCCGGGAATCCAAACCTGTATCTCTCATACTGCGAGGCTTGTGTGTTGACCTCTGTATAAAACTGGCCGTATGCCCAAATCCATCTCCATGTTCTCTGTAGCTTTTAACCAGATTGAATCATTCCTCAAAAATGGTTCAGAAGTTTACCTTAGCATTTAGGTAGATTATTGTTATACTACATTACAGGGTTTCAATTTTATTTTTTTTAAATAAAAAACACAGAATATTGAAATGTCTCTGATTCGATTCACGTACAAGTGTTCTGGCTATGATGGGTACTAGCCGAGAACAAAGGCAAGTGGACAAATAACAAGCGCAAATTAGGCCATTTATTAATACTGAAATCTCAATTCTATCAGTACTGTCTTACTGGAAAATAGTCTTTACACTTGTTACAGCAGAACGAGGATTTAGGTGTAGAACATTTAACCCCTTGAGTAAAGACAGTACAGAGGATGATTCACTCATTGAAGCTAAGCCCAGATAGTAATTTTCTGGCCGAAGCTTCCCCAGTTCCTAAAATTTTATGACTCTGGTCAGGGCAGCCAGGCCAGACTGATCCAACCATCCTTGAGACCCACCTCTGAATTTTGTGTTCTCCCTGTACTGCGTACACCAATGTCTGCTTAGAATCCATTCAGATCTCTTGGAACGCCCTTTCCCTTACAGGATAGAACATACTACCAGCCCCAGAGAGCCTTCTGGGAAAACTTCTACCCAAGGTCAACACAAGGATTTCTCTATTGGAGACTGCCCTTTACTTTATAATAAAAGTATAGCAAGACTTCCTTAAGTTATTATAGAATATATGCTTTCCCCTAAGATTTTTCTTCATATCCTAAGACCTTGGCCTTAGATACCTATATACCTTGGCCTTATATACCTACCTTGGTCTAGGTATAGTTCTATGACCATTGTTACAGAGTACAAGCTCATCTAGGGTCCAAGATAGAGTCCAGATATTGGGTGGTTCTCAGTTCCTATGTTCACAAGGCACCCATAATTCAAGATTGTCCGTTGCTCAGTGGCTCAGAATATTCCTCATTACCAGGCATTAGAGACGATCTCCTAAACACCTCTGCAAATACAGGCAAATGTGCTAAATCTCCTCCTTCGGGATATGTAAGGATCTTATGTGAGCCCACACTCTCACTTTTGTCTATTACTACAGACCTTTTCCTCCCATTCTAAAGAGAAACACCACAGATGTATACGTGTATCTCTTCTGTGTAGTATGTTTGTGTATGTGTGTGCGTGTGTGTGTTGGAAAACATGAAAACCCCATCTCACCCGCGAATTTCTTCCTGGCTGTGTATCTAATTTCCACTTGGCAGTAAATGATTGTTGAATGATGGAAAGAATGAATATTTAAATTCATCTATTCTAACTTTTATTCTTACAACTGGAATACAATAGATATTTATATGTTGAAATAATAAATTTATCAAAGGAGTAATTATTTGGCATTAAAATGTAACTTTGAATACCTGCTCTGGACGATCATATATAAAAATTCATACCAAGAATAAAGGACAAATAGCATTACTAATTCCTTCTCTCCTTGTATAAAATTGCTTTGGAAATAAACTTCAAAACTATGAGGCAATATTTTATTGTTGCATTTGTCAAATGGTGGAAATGATTCATTCATTTAACCAATACTTACTGAGCCCCAGCTGTGTCCATGTCACTGCACCAGCCCCTGGGGCGCCATGGTGAGAGTGGCGAGTGAGCTGGAGCAGGTGCTGGGGAGGCTGGGCAAGCAGCAGGCACCAGGGGCCAGGGCTGTTTTCAGATGGATGAGTGTGACAGTAGGTGTGACGTGATTTGCTTTGCGCCAGTGCCAGGAACAGATTAGAAGGAAGTATAGAGAGGAATGTAATAGACCTGTTAAGCTATTCATTCACCCAAGTGATAGAAAAAACATCCCAGATTTAGAAGGATTGAGATAGATCTTCTCAGTTTTATAGTTTTGTTTCATTGCTGATAATCAGTATGGCATTTCAGAAGTTTCTGTACAAATCAGGAAGTGAGAAAAAAGGAAACTACAGTTAAAATGCTTAATCTGTGAAGTCATTATGTTTTCACTTTAGCAGCAATTTGAGATGAAATAAAGTGAAACTGCCTTAGTTTGTAGTTTTATGATAATGACTTTCTATCTCCTCATTATTTATGAAATTCTTATATGTCAATAACTAATGACACAATTGCTCTTTTAAACAATTGGTGAGACACTGTACTTTATCATCTCAGCAACTTCGGGGAAACTTATTTTTAACTTTTTTTAATTCCTTACTGACATGACTGTATCAGAGAAAATCTTTATATAGCTCCATGTTTTAGAGTATGTATTATTAAAAGACTGCTTACTATTGCCATCTTACTGCATTAGAATGACTGTCCTCCTTGTAATACATTTGTAGTATTGACATCACTGCTGTCAAATGAGTTATCTAGTTATTGAGATTGTTATGTGATATTTTAACTCCCAGCTCATGCAAGCATCCTTTCTGTTCTAATTACTGTTTTGTGGTTTGGGGCAAAATGGATACCGAGTCAAAAGAGATTATAGAGGACACAGAGGCCCAGATCTGCCAAGATGCTGCTCATTTTAATTCCTAAAGCTCTTTGAGAAGCATTTTATTCTACTCATTTTGGATAGAGATTTCAGTGGCTGCCTTCACTGCTGACATTAGGAAGAATGCTAACGTAGAGACTTCAAGCAGTTTTCATCTCATCTCTTTTTCCATTTAAATTCCATAAAAAATGAGGCACCTTAAGAAAGAGAGGTTTCCATATATACCTGAACTTGTAGGTGATTATGTTGAAGGAGGAAGAAACAGAGAAGACTGGGTTTCAAACACTATCGTTGCTATGTAAGTTTGGGAAAGTCACAATATTTAAAAAAGACTTGTCTCATATGCAAAATGGAAATCATGATGCTATTGCTTTGAATTTTTATGAGAATTAAATGAGTTAATATACAGAGTGTCCCAAAAGTCTCCATACAAAGGAAAACTTTTGTAAAATTGTGTAATGAATATTTTGTAAATAAAGGTACATTCAGCTACCATTTCCCATTTTCCCTATGTATTCGACTTTTGGGACACCCTGTATGTTAAGATGTTTTATATCTGGTAAGGCTCTATACAGATAGTCAGTTTCATCAAGTGAGGATTTACGTCTACGTAAGGACATTCCTGTAGGGAGCATAGCTTTCATAAAGAAGCCACGGAACTCACACTTGATGGAAAGCAGCTGTAGAATGGATTGAAAAGAATCCAAAAAACAAACTATGCTATTGTTTGCATCAAGATAGCCTACAGTGATAAATCAGCTTGCATAATCAGCTTACATTCATTCTCACTCATGCACCTGCAAATAAAAACAAGCCAGAGATATTGTGCAGGCACTTTTACAGTGGAAAGAAAATAAAATCAGAACACTTGTGCGGTTTGAAATTCTTAAAGCTTGGGATAATACAGATGGATTTGGGAATGCTTATGGTAAGCAAATATGTCTCCCCTTATATCACCACAGGCAATAACTTTTTTAATTAAATAGAGATTGATTTCTGACAGCAAATATATCTGTCTTCTATGATGCATACAATATAGCAGAGAAATTGGTGTCACATGACCAAAGATTGACTTAATGGGAATGGATAAAAGTGTTTTTATGATTTTATTTGATAAACATTTATTGAGCAGTTGACTCTGTGTAAAGTACTGTGCTACATACTGGGCTATGAAGCCCAGGGAAGGGAGAGGGAAGACAAAACAGGTAGCATATCCTTACTGAAATTTGCTATCTAGTGAGGGTCATAAAAGTCCCCAAATAACCCAAGGGAGTAAAAGAATTCAGGCAGAGGGTGACCCCTTAAGTGTGGAAAAACATCAGGTCTCTAAATTGGAACTTGGGAGGGATGGTGTAACTCACCATGCTGAGATTCCTGTCTAGCACGGTCACATGAGGGCCACTCATAACCCTGCTCCAAAGAAATAACTTCGGCCCTGTGATAAATTGTATTATTAATTTCATTTAGTTTTTATTATTTTGGCTTGAAAAATGTTTTTTAATTATTAAATGGTTACTAATATATTATCAATGGTAACCAGTAAAACAGACT
>CM052440.1:59283286-59312739 GCA_028533085.1 Varecia variegata
ATAGATACTTGATACACACACACACACACACACACACACACACACACACACACGAGGCAGAAAGAGCTCTACCTATGAACTGGTTTGTGGGGTGGGTGTTGAGTAGGCAGGGGAGAATTGTTCCACCTTCAAAGAGAGCTGTTAATTTCTAGACGTGTTACTAACGGAAGCGCTGCGGGTTCCATGACGGGAGCAGGGAGTGGATCATTTATTTGGTCTATGTATCAGGTTTTAGTCTAGTCATTCTGCTGGTAAAGATTAGTTCTCTCACTCTGCCAAAATGAGACACATTTCACCTCCTCGCATTCAATTCTGCAGCTCTGTCCCCTGCAGCACCCTCTGCACAGCTTCCCGATTGTAGTCTCTTTCTGGTTTTGCTCTAGGATGTGCTGAAAAGGTGCCACATCAGAGGGCATGACTTTTTCTAATCCCAGCCCACACACTGACGTCAAAGTATTTGTGTTCCTTCTCGGGAGCACTATGTTCCTCCAGCAGCAGTTGCCAGGAAGGCATGAGGGTATTTTGCGGTAACGTTCGCAGTATTCATTTTTGGCTTTTACTTGGGATGTCCAGTGTTCATGTTTTGAAGGTCCAGTGTGATGTCACATTCTCAGTCATTGGCTATCTGTGTATTGCTGAGTGTGTAACTGCCAAGCCAGTGCCTGCAGCACCTTCCTGAAATCAGCATGAGGATGACGAGTAGTGCTCCGCCTTCTTTACCACGTAACTGTGCATAGCCAGATGGTGAAAAGCTACAGCAGGGCAAGCACAGAGTCCACTCTAAAATATCCTGCTTACCATCGTCACAGCAAGAGATCGTGCACGGAACTGTGATAACAATGAAAACGTAAATAGAACATTTTCCTGTGAACTTTAGTTATTTTGATTATTTGTAAACATTCCTCCCTGCAGGAGCCAGCCTACCTGCCTTTCTTTTTTCCTTCCCTCTTCTCTTTTTTCTTTTACTTGCTTGCTTTATTTTATTTTTTTTCTTTTTCTTTGTTTTCGGAGATAGAGTCTCACTCTGTTGCCCTGGCTAGAGTTTAGAGTGCAGTGATGTCATCTCAGCTCACTGCAACCTCAAATTCAAACTCCTCGGCTCAAGCTATCCTCCTGCCTTAGCCTTCAAGTAGCTGGGACTACAGGCACGCCACCATGCCCAGCTAATTTTTTCTATTTTTAGTAGAAACAGGGTCTTGCTCTTACTCAGGCTGATATCGAACTCCTGACCTCAAGCAATCCCTCCACCTTGGCCTCCCAGAGTGCTAGGATTATAGGTGTGAGCCACCATGCCCACCCTTCTCTTTTTTTTTCCTTGCTTATTTTCATATCTTAAGCTCTTCCTAGCTCAAAAAACTATTTCATTGGTGGGGATTACTGATCAAGGGATTTCTAATGCTGTTTTCTACTCACAATTAAACAAATGCAAGTGGAAAGGCTTCATTCATCATTCAATGACCATTTATTTATATAGAGTACTATGATGGACGAAAGGTTGAGACAAAAAGAATACAAAAATGACTATTCTCTGGCAAACACTTATAAATTGCTTTCTTTGTGCTACAGTTATCAACTTATTTAAACTGTGTGACAACTCTATTAGAGATTCTTATTTTACAAGAAAATCAAGGCACAGAGAGGTTAAGTAACTTGCCCAAAGTTACACAGTTGGCAAGTGGGAGAACGGACATAAAAACCCAGGTAGTCTGACATTAGACCCTGTGCGCTTAACACCTTAACACCTCTCCTGTGCTGAACTGCCTGGGATGAGATCCCAGAACAGCAGAAGGAGGAGTATATTCAGATAGGACAATACAGAGCACTATGTGATCATGACATAAATGAGGAAAATGAGAAGGGGTTGAGAAGAGAAAGAAAATATTTCAGACAGGCGCATGGGTAGCCCTTGAGGGCTGAGATAGGTTTTGAGTGAGAGTTATAGGAATTAGCATGAGTAGGAGATACTGGGTCTGGAAAGTATTTTCAGAAAATAAGTAGCCTGGTTTAGTTGGAGGAAATGATCGTGTATAGCGGTACAAGGTAAGGCAGCTGCAGCCACATTTTGCAAGCCTTGTGTAGACAGCAGGGATAAGGCAAATGGAGGGCTTTGAGCAGTGAGGTGGCCAGAGCAATGCTCTAGAAAGCTAGCTTAACTTTGTGGGGTAGGAGTTTGAAGAAAGGAAATGCTAGGAGAAGAATAATTAGGAAACTATATTCATTTTCTATTGCAACACATTTATTATTAATAATTATTTAGCAGTTTCTGTGGGTCAGAAGTATAGGCACAGCTTAGCTCGGTCCTCTGCTTAGGGTCTCACAAGGCTGCAAAGTGAGGACTGGAGCTACGGTTTCAACGAAGGCTAAACTGGGGAAGGATTCACTTTTGTTAGCAGATGTCAGTAATTTGTGGTTTTATATACCAAGGCCTTGAGTCTCTTGCTAGCTGTTGACAGAGGCTGCCCTCAGTTCTTTCCAGGGGCCTCCCCACATAGGCGTCCTGCAACATGGCAGCTATGTCTCCAAAACCAGCAAGAGAGTGGGAGACTTTAGCTGAATTGCACTATAATCTTACAGACTTAATCACATATGTCCTGTCATGTTTGCCTTATTCTGTTGGTTGGACGCAAGGTCACTCCACACTTCAGGGGAGGGGACTACACAAGGGCATGAAAATCAGAAGCAGGGATCATAGGGCTGCTCTAGTCTGTGTGCCACGGGAACAGATGCAGTTGTTGGGACTAACACTCAGAGTCTGAGTTAGGGTGGTTTTAAAGCAAATAGAAAGGAAGAGTCAGATTCAAGAAATTATGTCTAGGAAATATGATTTCTTGCCTGTACCATGTGAAATTCTTTGTATTCATTATCTCACATAAGCCTCAAAATATCTCCTCGAGATAGATGTCAGGAAAATCCTTATTTCACAGATGAAGACACAGCTTTGAGAAGTTAAGTACCCACAGGTATATATATATATCCTAGCTTCACATCTGGGTGTCCCAGCCTGGATTTGAACCTAGGGTGTCAGTGCCAAAGCTCATAGTCATAGCCACTCTGCTTTACTTGGACTTCGAAGTATAGAGGACCTGAAGAGAAATGGGTAAGAAAACAATGAAGATAACTCCAAGATTTTAAGCCATTTCAATTCAGGGAAAGGGTGTGTTAACTAAAATAGCAATGTCATGAGGGCACTAGTAAAGTCATATCTATTGTGCATACACTATATGCCAGGCAGTGTGAGAAGCACTCAGCATGCAGATACAACATGCTTACGCACATGGAACAGTTAATGTTCCCAACAGCCTGTGATACAGTCCTTTGCCCTGTTTTACAGATCAGGAAACAGGACCACTCCAGTGACCACTAAACTCAAAATTCCACAAATGCACCCGTGGTCATTTTATTCATAGCTGTTCTCTCTAATGTCTGACACTTGAGCAGTGTTCATTATATAAATTTTGTAATGAAGGCACCTAGCGAGTAAGTGGTAGAGTCACAATTTGAACTCAGAACAGCCCCCACTCTTGCCTCCTAGAGAAAACCGTGCAGTCCACTGTAGCCGTATTATGTGTGAGGCCACAGCAGGGTTCTAGATGTTCAGCAGAAACCTAAATTCCATCAGTGAAGCTTGAGAAAAGGTTGATGCTAGAATAAACTACTGAGGAGCATCCATATAGAGATTACAGAGTCCTAAAATTAGATGAGATGATTATGAAAGGGTATAGGCCCCAAAATAAAACCTTAGAAAATACCTATATTTAGAGGTTGAGAAGTGTAAGAGGTATTTTAAAAAGCAATGACTACATGTAGGTCAGAGAGATAAGACAGAGATAAAGATATAAAAGCAAAGTGGGAAGAGAAGTAAGGAGGGCTGTCAGCAACATCAGCCACCACAGAGTAATCAAAGAGCATCAAGATTAAGACAAGAAGACTGAATTTGGAGATTAGAAGATGATTGATGACTTTTGGGTGAGCAGATTCAGGAAAACAGAATCTGAGTAAGAGTCAGCTGGCATCTGGGAGGATGGGGGAGCTTGGCTATGAAAGAAAGGTTGGTAGTGAGGTGGAGCTCATGAGTATAAACTTCTCTGTGATTTTAGGAGACCTCGTAGCAGTAATATGAGAGGGGTTGAATAGGAGACATCTTGTTGTTAGAGACAGAAGGGAAGGCCCAAGTAGGAAGAAAATAAAAATGACAGAAAAAGGATAGACTACTGATGGAACATGACCCCAGAGGAGGCAAACGGAACTAAGCTGCAAGACCGCTGATAGGAAAGGCAGTCCTTAGAAATGGTGAGAGGCATGGTACTACTGGAAGTAAGAGAAGAGACTACTTTGCATTTAAAAAAGAAACAAACAGACTAACAAAAAAAGTATAGAAAAGTGGAGGTTGAGTACAGAAAAATTGATGTTCTAATTGAAGGTCCTCAGTTCCTCTTCAAGCATTTAAGAAGGAGGCAAGTTCAACTATAGAAAGCAGAGGGAAAGATTTCAGGACTAGAAGATAAGGAATATTTTAATTAACTGAGGCAATAGTTAACAAAAGTTATTGAAAGTCTACTCTGAAATGAGTAGAGAATTCAGTAGGGAAGACAATAAAGGATAAAATAAGCAATAGAGACCCAACTGAGATGAAACAGCGTGAACTTTTAATAGAGCCCAACACCATGGTTTCATAACTTTGGCGAGCTTCTGAGATGTGGTTGTTGAAGGAAGCTAATGGTACCACACAGAGTTAGGACGTGAAATGGTGAGAATGGCAGATAAGAATGGAGGAAGGATGGATTCTAGAGGCAAGTGAAGACAATACATACCTTGTTTTATTGCGCTTTGCTTTATCATGCTTTGCAGATACTGCGGTTTTTACGAAGTGAAGGGTTTTGGCAACCCCACATTGAACAAGTCTGTCAGCACCATTTTTCCAACAGCATGTGCTTATTTCATGTTTCTGTGTCATATTCTGGTAATTCTCATAATATTTCAAACTTTTTCATTTTATTGTATCTGTCATGGTGATCAGTGATCTTTAATGTTACTATTGTAGTTGTTTTGCAGTGCCACAAACCATACCCATCTAAGACAGTGAACTTAATGTGTGTGTTCTGACTGCTCGTCGAGGAGCTGTTCTCCCATCTCTCTCCCTCCTCTCTGGCCTCCCTATTCCCTGCAACACAGCAATATTAAAATTAGGCCAGTTAATAACCCTACAATAGCCTATAAGTGTTCAAGAGAAAAGAAGAGTCATTTCTTTTCTCTTTAACTTTAAAAGCTAGAAATCATTCAGCTTAGTGAGGAAGGCATGTCAAAAGCCAAGAAGGCCAAAAGCTAGGCCTCTAGTGCCAAACAATTAGCTGAGTTGAGAATGCAAAGGAAAAGTTCTTGAAGGAAATTAAAAGTCTTATTCCAGTGAACACATAAATGATAACGCAAATCAGCCTTATTGTTCATACAGAGAAAGTTTGAGTGGTCTGGATAGATCAAGCCAGCCATGACATCCCCTTAAAGCCAAAGCTTAATCCAGAGTAACACCTTAACTCTCTTCAACTCTATAAAGGCTAAGAGAGGTGAGGAAGCTGCAGAAGGAAAGTTTGAAGCTAGCAAAGGTTGGTTCATAAGCTTTAAGAAAAGAAGCTGTCTCCATAAAAGTGCAAGGTAAAGCAGCAAGTTATCCAAAAGATCCAGCTAAGATAATTGATGAAGGTGGCTACACTAAACAACAGATGTAGACAATGAACTAGCCTTCTGCTAGAAGAAGGTGCCAGCTAGGATTTTCATAGCTAGAGAGGAGAAGTCGATGCCTGGCCATTGATACCTCATTCACCATTCAGAAAACCAAAGGCCCTTAAGAATTAAGCTAAATCTACTCTTCCTGTGTTCTATAAATGGAACAACAAAGCCTGGATGACAGGACATCTGTTTACAGCATGGTTGCCCACTGTTGAGACCTACTGCTCAGAAAAAAATATTTCTTTCAAAATATTGCTGCTTATTGACAATGTACCTAGTCACCCAAGAACTCTGAGGGAGATGTACAAGGAGATGAATGTTATTTTCATGCCTACTAACACAGCTCCCATTCTGTAGCCCATGGATAAAGGAGTAATTTCAACTTTCAGATCTAAGAAATACCTTCATAAAGTTGTAGCTGCCATAGATAGTAATTTCTCTGATGGATCTGGGCAAAGTCAATTGAAAACCTTTGGCAAGGATTCACCATTCTAGATGCCATTAAGAATATTTGTGATTCATGGAAGGAGGTCAAAAGATCAACATTAGCAGGAGTTTGGAAGAAGTTGATTCCAACCCTAGTGGATGACTTTGAGTGTTCAAGACTTCAGTGGAGTAACTACAGATATGGTGGAAAAAGCAAAAAAACTGGAATTAGAAGTAGAGCCTGAAGATGTGACTGAATTGCTGAAATCTCATGATCAAACTGTAACAAATGAGTAGATGCTTCTTATGGATAAGCAAAGAAAGTGGTTTCTGAGGTGGACTGTACTCCTGGTGAAGATGCTGTGAACACTGTTGAAATGACAACAAAGGATTTAGACTATTCTGTAAACTTAGTTGATAAAGCAGCAGCAGGGTTTGAGAGGGTTCACTCCAGTTCTGAAAGTTCTATGGGTAAAATGCTATCAAACAGCACTGCATGCTATGGAGAAATCTTTCATGAATGAGTCAATTGATGCATTTCATTGTTTTATTTTAAGAAATTGCCACAGCCACCCCAACCTTTAGCAGCCCTCACCCTGATCAGTCAGCAGCCATCAACATCAAGGCAAGACCCTCCACCAGCAAAAAGATTACAACTTGCTCAAGGCTCAGATGATCATTAGCATTTTTTAGCAATGCAATGTTTTAATTAAGATGTGTACATTGGTTTTGTAGACATAATGCTTTTGTACACTCAATAGAAAACAGTACTAAGTGTAGACATAACTTTTCTATGCACTGGGAAACCAAAATATTTGTGACTTGCTTTATTGATATATTCACTTATTGCAGTGTTCTGGAACCCAACCTGCAATACCTCCAAGGTATGCCTATATTGGCATTGGTATAAGCTGAGTGACGAGGTTAATGAATACTGAGGGGAATTTAGAATCTAAAGACTTTGATTTGGGTGTGGTGCAAATTATCAAAATGAGGAAATAAAGTGGTCATGATCAGAAAAGGAATGCTCAAAGTTTGAGGTATTGAAGTAAAATAGTTCCAAATCAAGCAAACTATAAAGTGCCCTCTCTGTATTTTCAGAGATTAAATAAGGAACTGGGAGACCAATGTATTATGAACCAGAATTAAAAATAAATGACTGTGGCAGGGGATGAGATGGGGAAGACTGACCAGGCACCCAAATTATCAAGACAGATGGAGTACCATGACGAGTTCATAAATATAGTAACAACAACAGGGCTTGGTCATCATGGTTCAAAGACAGGTGGAAGGAGGCAGAACAATAGTCTAAACTGACCATAGGGGATATGAATGTTTGTGAGGCTGGTAGTATCTTCAGGGGCAATTAAGGTAAAGAATTGGAAGTTCAACTTGGATCAGTCCAAACCATAGGACACTTAGCTTCCGTACAGAACGAGAAGGCAAGGTCACTGTGGAGTGACTGAGAGAGAAGCAAGCAAGGACTCAGACAGGAAGGGAAGGGTTGTTTGGAATCAGATGTAATCATTGTTCCCTATCCTATTTGCTTCTCTCATCTACCCTATCCGCCCTTTACAGGTGATCCTTCTAATCCTTAAAATAGGCTATTAGGTATTATCCCCATTTTACAGATGAAAAAAATCTGGTTCTGAAATTTGAATCCTGTCCTGACTGCAAATTGCAAGGTTTTTCAACCACAGCCCATTGACTCTCCGTGGTCTTGAAGTGTTACTGCAGCTTCCAAGGACTAACTAGAAATCGTGTCTACTGGGTGTGAAACACAGCGTATTCCTTTGTGTTGCTCTTGAATTACATTTAGCTCTAAAAAGTTCTATGTGAGCTTATATATCTAATCTTATAATCTATGTTTACTTCTTAAGTGTTTTCAAGAAAACTTCTTGAATCCTTTTTCTCAAGACATTAAGGAATTTCCAAATACGTTCAATATGAACATGTTGAATTTCTGCAACTACACTCTAAAACATTAAGTTAATCTTTATATTGCATTATTTTTCAGGTGTGAAAATGAAACCAAGTTCAAAACAGAAGACATATTTTGGGCTTACAATTTCTGCCCTACTCCATATTCCTGGACTGCACTTCTGGGCCTTATTTTATATCTTGTTTTCTTCGCACCTGGTAAACAAGGCTTTATTATTGTTGTGTTAATTAAATGGCCTCTTTTTAGGGGAGACAGGCTACTGTTTTTCAAATTCATTACATGCTATTTTACTAAAGTTTTAAATTTTTTATTTCTCAGGAATGGGACCAATGCCTTGGACTGTGAATTCTGAAATATATCCCCTTTGGGCAAGAAGTACAGGAAATGCATGTTCATCTGGAATGAACTGGATTTTCAATGTTCTGGTTTCATTGACATTTTTACACACAGCGGAATACCTTACATACTATGGTAAGAGAATATTTTTTCCAACATAGTTTCATTTTTATTTTTCCTACTCTGTTTTTTAGATATATTATCATTTGTCATTGAAAGACTATGTGGTTATGTTTTTGCTGTTATAAATGTCTCCAGGTGGCTCTCTTTTTCCCCACAGGCCTTGGAAATGTATCTGGGGAAAGAAAAGAGGAAGGCTTCTTCGCTAAGCAGCATTGCTGCTTGTCCCTCAGTGCTTAGGGCTGTCACCCACCCCTCTCCCAACCCAAACATCTCCCATCTATCTCCCCGGTTGGAAATCTTCACGGCATAGCTTTTAGTTTAACAAAAAAACATAAAAAAAAGTGGTAAAGAGATGTAGGCAGGGCCACCTAGATGTCCTGTGACAGAGATGGAGTCCAGTCCAAGAGCAGAATCAACACAGGGTCGAAAGTAGCTTGCCAGGATACTTAAAGATATGATGTGCTGTTCATTATGCCTTCCCTGTATCCTCTGTGCTGTTCAGGCCAAGGTGTGTGCATTTCAGCATCCTCCGAAACTAGCACTTACCCCTTCCAAAACTGTAAACATGATGGAAGTGTTCAAATGAAAATGTGTGGAGACCATAATTCAAAAAAAACAATATTGATAAATGGCTGAATTAGGAAATACTTTGGGGAGCTACTTCAAATCCATTTTTACTAAGGTGAAAAGACCTTTCTTTGTAGAAAAATGATTTCTGGCCAGGTGTGGTAGCTCACGCTTGTAATCCTAGCACTTTCTGAGGCTGAGGCAGGCAGATGGCTTGAGGCTAGGAGTTTGCAAACAGCCAGGGCAACATAGACCCCTGGGGCTGCAAAAAAAAAAAAAGCCAAACTGGGTGTGGTGGTGTGTGCCTGTAGCCCCAGCTACTCAGGAGGCTGAGGCAGGAAGATCACTTTAGCCCAGGAGTTTGAGGTTACAGTGAGCTATGATGATGCCACTGCACTCTAGCCTGGGCAAGAGTGAGACACTGTCTCAAAAAAACAAACAAAAAAGAAAGAGGAATTCTATATTGTCCACATGACTTTATAGGTTGTGATAGGATTCTAAATAATGAAATGTGAGATTTTCATTCTAACCTCCCCATAAGCCTTGGTGGTGTATGTGGAATGCCTCCTGCTTCGACCATTCTTCCAGAAGACCTTCTCTGATCCCCTCCCCCACCTCACCTCATTCTATGCTCTGGGGACTTATAATTCCTTTTCACAAGAACAGGTTTACTTGTCTGTCCCCCACCCCCTACTACTAGACCATAAATCCCTGGAGGGCCGTCTGTGCCTTGTTCACTATTGTATTCCCAGTTCCTTCCAGGACATCCTGTTCACCTGATAAGCACCCAAAAGTGTTTGTCAAATGAGTAAATACATGTATGAATTTTATAGATGAATTATGAATAGAGGAAACATTATAAAAATCCATTTCCCCCCTCTTCTATACATGCTAAATTAGTATTTGCTTTTAGTTAATACTATTTATATAATGCTTTTACTACCTTTATAAAACTCTTCTCTCTCCCAATCACTTAGGACATTTAGAAATATTTATTATTCTTGGGAAGAAAAGGCATTGGCATTTTAAACTTGATATATATTACTATTTAGTATATTCTGCTTTATCCCATTTGGCAATTAAAAATTTTTACATAAATTCATGAACTTAATCTTCATGACATGATAAATATGAGCATAATAAATATTTACTCATGTTTACTGATTCTTGAGAACACTTACTTAAATATTTGAAGACCTAAATATATACATCCCTTAAAGCATGTTTTATAAAAGTTACAAATCATGAAAGCCTACATGATAATACTTCTGACAGCAACGCTCCTCTTTCTTGAATTTATACTGCCAGAAAAACATGAGGCAACAGAAGTGAAATTTAAATAGGGCATATGCAGGCTTCTTTTAAAAAATATTTGGTTAGAAGCTTTTTGCTTTGCATTAACCTTCTGTCATGTCAGCGCACTGGTCCATGCAGTCTATTAGAGTAGTAGAAGGATCAATTCAGGTTCATTTTTGCCCTTTTTCATGTGACATTTTAATCTACATATTACTGATTTATGTAAGCTATGTGTTTACTTTCCTGATTTAACAAATATATATCCTTATGGTTTATTTCTCTGGAAATATCCATGTCTTCTTTTGTTTTCTCCTTTTTTACTATTTAAGTTCTCAAATTTTGATTCCGTCCTAAACCACACTGCTTAAATAGGTCTGCTTTGCACCCCATTCAATAATGTTTATTACTAAAAATTATCATTAAAATATCATCAGCATACCCTTTTTTATATATAGCATGTGTGACTAAATAGATCCCTTGGAGAACATTATATAAAAGTTCCTGTTTTGAGGTACTGAAATTCAATCAAACATGGTCATTGATTCCCCATTTGCATAATTAAATTCAATATTTGTTTTAATCTGGAACTTAATATAAGACTCTAATAAGATTTATTTCCTTCAGAATAAATCTGAGGAATGTCTGTGCCGTTCAGCAGTCCTGACAGGCTCATTACAGACGTTTTCATTTTCATTCCCACGGGAATAATTGAGAAAGTTACGTTATTGATTTGCCCACGACACAGAGCAGGTCACAGCCTCCTGTGCT
Organism: Varecia variegata; assembly: GCA_028533085.1. Lineage (NCBI taxonomy): Eukaryota > Metazoa > Chordata > Mammalia > Primates > Lemuridae > Varecia > Varecia variegata. The sequence continues at coordinate 59,294,469 of CM052440.1, forward strand.
TGCTCACGCTCCTCTGCGGCTCACCCACGGGTCTCATCAGTGGAACCCATGCTTACCAGTCAGTTTTGGCATTTGCCTGCTTTGGATTCTTCAGATTTTATAAAAGGGTCTTGTATTTTAATAGAGTTTCCTTGATATTATTCAGCTTTGGGAATCTGGGTCACAAGCAAGGATCTGTAATTGACTTTAAGAGTCCGAGTCTTTCTAACCTATCTAATTGTTTTTAACTATAGGAGCTTAGCACTGACAGATTTGATTTGTTACTTCAAATTATGCCACTGTTCCCAAATTGTGAAAGATAATGATAAAGATAAAATATATATTTATAAAGCCAAACTGGCTTTGCTGTGTTGCAGCTTTTACAGTTTAGCAGCCAGGTTTGGTCAAAAATGTTTTTATCACCTGTACTTATCTCTCCATATCATTGTCATGATTACCATCCTTTATTTGTCCCTCTCTTTGCTAAAGATTCCATTTCTGTTCCTACCTCACAATATTGTGGGGTTTTTTGTTTGTTTTGAGACAGAGTCTCGCTCTATCGGCCAGGCTGGAGTGCAGTAGCGTTATCATAGCTCACAGCAACCTCAAACTCCTGGGTTCAAGCAATCCTCCTGCCTCAGCCTCCCGAGTAGCTGGGACTACAGGCACACGAGCCACAAAACCCAGCTAATTGTTCCATCTTTTGTAGAGACGAGATCCTGGTCATGTTCAAGCTGGTCTCAAACTCTAACCTCGCGTCAGTCTCCTGCCTCGGCCTCTCAGAGCACTAGGATTACAGGCATGAGCCACCACACCCACCCTACAATATTGCTTTTATCTCTACTCAGAACACAGGAATTCAATTTCTTAATAGCAACTCCTCTTCCCTAGTCATTTAGTAGAATTTAATAATGCTGGCCATCACTTTTTTGAGCAGCTAACATCCAGAAGCTGTAACGTACATTATTTCCATTATTTTACAGTTCGGCAAAGCAGGAATTATTTTCCCTATTATACAGAGCAGAAAACCAAGTTTGAGAGAATTTAATAAACTCTGCCCCAAGGATTCAGCCTGGGTCATTATGTGACTTTCAGACCCACATTCTCCACAGAGCCATGGAGCCTTTCTCTCACAATGACACTCAGCCATGCATCGCAGATGACCTAGTATTATTCTTCCAATTATTTCTCAAGCAGAAGCCATTAAAAAAAGGTTGCAGTAAATGTTTAATGTGAACCAAATTGAAAGAGCCTTATATTTGTAAATAGAGTTGTATTTTTATTAAACAAAGGGAATTTGATTTATACAAGTCCAGCTCCTTAAAGAGTTAATATGGCTTTGACAAATTATGTCTTGATTTAGTTAACCCTTTTATGTTTTTTTCTAATATCGCATAATTTACCTCTGTTTCCCTTATGTTTTCTCATGGCTTCTCATTCTACAGAAGAAATTCTGTTGGGTGGTCAGTTCATCAGCATTTTTCCTCCATAGTTTTCCTGGAGTCTTTCCAAGACATTTCTATGGATATTCTGGAAATGGTTACTTATTAAGGAAGTATTAAGGCAGTAACCATGTGTTAGGCACTAGGAACCCAAAGACAAGCCACAGACGCTGCCCCTTGAGGGAGACCACTTTTGCCACTGGAACAGAAGAGCAGGTCTCCCTCTCAGGCATCTTTTAACCATCTCTCCTGTACCTGCTCCTGATTTTGACCATAAGATTTAGAGAATCATAAACTTCCAGCACTTAAATAAGAGCTGAGAAACCATTTTATTTTACTTAATGAGGCATCTGAGGCCCAAAGAGGAGATTAAATGACTAATTTAGAAGTCACATAGCCAAGACTTAATCCCAGATCTTCCCACTCCCAATCTGATATCCTTTCTCCAGCCATTTGTCACATTAGTTTTTTATCTCCCCCATCTCATTTACAGGATGGTCTGGACCGAAGGCCTAAAATTAGGCAGGGACTCCATTATGGTTAGTTGTTTTCCACCATCAAAAGTAAAAGTCTAGGTTCTTATATTTAAGATGGGAATTAGTTTATAAAGGAAAGGCCATCTTGGAAATATGCAGAGAATATAAACAAGTCATACATTCATATATCTCATCCATCTAGGCTTGCTGTATTGACACTTATTACCTGGTTGTTTTCTATTTCCATGTTTGTTGGTATGTTGCATTGACATGGATAATATTACAGCAAAACAATATTCTCTGATCTCACAGAGCTTACATTGTAGTGGAGGGAAACAGAAAACAAATCAGTAAACATTATAATGTGTCAGATGATGATAAGTGAGGCTGAGGAAAAAAAAAATGGACTGTAGGGGTCCAAGAGAAGGAACAAGGAGACCAGTTAAGAGACTATTGCAGGCCGGGCATGGTGGCTCACGCCTGTAATCCTAGCACTCTGGGAGGCTGAGGCGGGTGGATCGCTCGAAGTCAGGAGTTCGAGACCAGCCTGAGCAAGAGTGAGACCCCCGTCTCTACTAAAAATGGAAAGAAATTATCTGGCCAACCTATATATATATATATATATATATATATATACACACACACACACACACACACACACATATACATACATACACACACAAAAAATTATCCGGGCATGGTGATGCATGCCTCTAGTCCCAGCTACTCGGGAGGCTGAGGCAGTAGGATCGCTTGAGCCCAGGAGTTTGAGGTTGCTGTGAGCTAGGCTGATGCCACGGCACTCACTCTAGCCCGGGCAACAAAGCAAGACTCTGTCTCAAAAAAAAAGAGAAACTATTGCAATGGTCCAGATGGGAGAGGGTGGCTCTGAAACCATAGATACTTGTGGAAGTGGTGAGAAGTGGTCATCTTCAGGTTACATTTTAAAGGCAGATCTAACAGATTGGGATGTTGGATTAAGAGTAAGAGAAAAGTCTAGAAAGACTCCTAGACTTTGGGCATGAGAAAGGGGAAAGTTGGACTTGCCAGGTTCTCCACTGAGGCATTAATTGAGCAATGTCATCATTGTACCTGGTTCTGGAAACGCAAGATGAATAATAAACATCTCCTGACCTCAAAGTGCCTCTAGTCTAGTAGTCAAAGCAAACATACACGTGCATACAATACTTCTTGGTTATTATGATACGGATTCTCAACAAAGTGCTGTGAAAGGACATTGGAGAGAGTAATTCCCTCTAGTCAGGGAACTGAGGAAAAGTTTCAAAGCAAAATTTAATCTGACCTGAGTCTATTCTTCTTGAGTTTGTCATTACATGACTTGAGTTTAGAAAGATAAACTGTATTACATTCACAGGGTTAGAACAATTAGAGTAAACCCGGCTGGTAGTAATTTTTTGGTCCCATTTCATACCTTGGGTTATACATGATTGACCACAAAAGAAAGGTCAAAATCAATACTCCTTCATATATACATATTTGTTTTCCATTGCAGGAGCCTTCTTCCTCTATGCTGGATTCGCTGCTGTGGGACTCCTTTTCATCTATGGCTGTCTTCCTGAGACCAAAGGGAAAAAATTAGAGGAAATTGAATCACTCTTTGACAACAGGCTATGCACATGTGGCACTTCAGATTCTGATGAAGGGAGATATATTGAATATATTCGGGTGAAGGGAAGTAACTATCATCTTTCTGACAATGATGCTTCTGATGTGGAATAATTTTCAGCTGCTGATAGATGTAGTTATTTAAACAAACTTGGGGGAGAAGAACAGCAATTGGTGACCTCACTGCCGTGCTTCTAATCTGGTTCTTTCCACAGTCTAGTTTTGAATGACTTCATATTCTAGAATACTTGATTAGGAGGAAGATACAACCATGATGACTTTTTTTTTTTTTTCACAAGCAGGAATACAAAAAATATATATTTACAGAGATTTTAATATAATAATTGTTGAGCAAATGTGTGTAATCCCTTCTTGAGATAGTCTAAAGTGAATACTGTACCCAGTGACTTCAGTGGTATCCTTTTTTCCTAAGACCATATATAATTTTAGTGGCAATAGAGTCAGTGCTAATCGAACCAAATGACATATATATATTCATAAAGAATTATTTCACGTGGCATTCTCCACATGAAAAAAAAATTCTGGGAGATGGTCCAAGGATGTTCTATGTCAAAACATGGCCTATTGGCCCTAAATTTTCCTAAGAGGTAGTGGCTTATCTGTGATCAGCTGTCAGAAAGTAAATTCCATTAAAGCTTTCATCAGCAAATTCAAAAGTGCCTCCTACAAGGGCACAGTTATCCTTTCTCCTTTGGATTCCAAGTTTTGATTTCTCTCTTGAATTCAGAGATTGAGAGTTCTTCAGAAACTGACTCTGCACAGGATCTTTTGACTATATCAAAAAGCAGGTCTTTTAGGGGTTATTTTCATACATGTTTTTTGCATCAGTTGTAAGTATACTTTTGCACAGATAAGCTAGCAAGTTTTGGTAAGAAAATAACAAAGAAAAGATTTTTATGGATTCCTAATTGGTTAGTCACTTAGATATGCAACTGTAAATGCAAAACAGTGCCAGATATTTAACTATATATCAGGGTCAGTTTTTGTTCATGCCAAAATCACCACACCTTCCTCATTGGCTCTGGAGTCCTATTTTGTGCCTTGATTTGTGTTTTATAAATAGCTGCATGCAGACTATTTTTCCCTTTTGGTCAAACAATAATTTCAGAAACAAAAAAGAGGAAGGAAATCAGTGGCAGAAATAATCCTGCTGTTATTGATGTTTAATTAAAATAATGGGACTTATTTTTTTCTTAACTTTTTATTAACTCTTCCTAAGGGGTAACTGTCACATTTTATTACTTGTCTTTTTTACTCTAAGAGCATAAACTAGTTTTAATTTTGCACACCTTTTCTCATTTAAAAAAAATACATAGATTTGTCTGGGTGTTTTCTCATTCTTGGCTTCAATTTTTTTCCTTTTTGTCTAAGATTGAGTTCCCTATTAATGTTTCTAATATAGTATGTCTATAAAAAATGCTGACTTACATTTCCACAGTGTCTTTCCAAAGTCTTCACTGGTTTTTGTAGTCATTCATCACTGAACTCTTAATTTTTGCTCTTCTGTTAAGAACTGTATAGTATGTACAAAATTACTTGCTAGTTCCAGTAAAAATATGAATGAATCTTCTGTGTTAGGAATGCATCAGTTTGATGCATTTTAAAATGCTCTAAACATTTAATAAGGTACTATATTTGGGGAGAAAAGGTGGATATCTATAAATTCAAAGTCTAACTTGTTCTTGTCACAGTTATCAAGCTAAGAATATAGCTGTGGAAGTTCATTCTTTAAGTCACTAAAGGTATAATATGTGCTTAACCAGTCACATTAGTGCCCTAAAAATCCTTTAACCAAAAAAAAGTTTTTTTCCCTTTGGTCATTTCATATAATAAAAAAATTTAATATTTTAGAGTTCCTTGAATTAGGTGCTTTGAAAATTGATTTTTAAGGGGATATTAATATCGATTTTCCCCCAGAAAAGCAGATATGATTTAATAGAAAAAAATATTATACTGATATTTCTTACCCATAAGAAATTTCTTATCTGTGTGTTTTACACAGGTAAAGTGAAGGAAAAAATGAGCTCCTGTATTATACAATCAGAATATGTTGGGAAGAAAAAACATTTAGACCAATAAAGTGTTCTCTAAAAATTTATTTTTCTGATTTACCCAAATAATTGCCTCAATTCTTCTCTTTATTGTATATATAGCCTTAACTATATACTTATATCTCAGCTGGGCTGATGCACAGTAACTTTGTTAAAGGAGCAACTGGACTCTTATTATTTCCTAAAGCAGAACATGGCCTGTTCTCCCTGACATAAAAAAAAAAATGTTTTCAACTTTATATCCATAAATGCACGTAACAGGGAAACTTAGCCACAGTTCTCCTCCCCCTTTCTCCTCAGCCCCTTCTTTCAAGGACTATTTGTTATTTATATAGTGATAAAGATAATATTCCATATCTTTGAAGTATAAGACAGAGAGGCACAGCATAAGAATTATTTATAACTTTTTAGAAACAAATAACTACTTGAAAAGGAACCTTATACAATTAGGGTATTATTTTTAGATTTGGTGAACATTTATAGTATATTAAAAATTAAATGTTTAAATCTTGCAGGTTTTTTTATATTATGCACCTTTTAAGTTCTCAATGTCTTTGGCTACCGCTATCAACTTGAAAACATTCCATTGGAAATACCATCAAATATATATTTTATAGGACAATTTATATAAGATACGATTTACCTACCATATTAAAACAGACACAGATTAAGCATCAGACTTTCAACTGAAATTATAGGTTTCCTTCTAAACATGCTACAGATTTAATAGAGCTATATTATGTTTCAGGAAAATATAGTGAAGGTGGTCCTAGCATCTACTGAGGCTTAGCTGGATGGCTGATCTGCACTAGACATAAGAGAATATACTATTTTGTCTGCATATAAAAACATAGGCCTGAATGTAATGTTAAAAAGATTTGCTGTTAATATTTTTCTTCAATGTAAGTAAACATTCCTAATAATTTTGACTGTTGCACCTAACTTAATCATTACCCAAAACATGAGTATTTTTAATATGTATATGTAGAAGTTCTAAATTCTTCCCACCCATATACAGTAGTTAGTTCCCTGATAGAAAATGATATGAGAATAATGCTGCCGAGTACTTTTTCATAATTTAATTTTACCTCTGAACCAGATTTTAATACAGAAGAGTTTTCTAAATATTATTTATTCACTCTAAAATGGGAAATCAGTTAAAGCAAGGAAGTTATACGTTTTTTACTATAATTTCAGTATCTTATACAGGGAAGAATAATCAGGAAAAATATAAGATGGCAACTTACCCTTTTGCTTTTAAGTAGCAAAGTAAAATTGAAAATGTATTCTAATAACCCACAGATCCAGAAGGTTGGGGGAATGGAAGGATATTTTAGAAAACACTATCCATATGTTTATCTAAGAAAGTCTCACAGTTTATAATTTAATGGCACTAATATAGTTCATAAATAATGTAATACAGTGAGGAGAGTTGGACGATTATTTTGATTTTATTTCATCAACATAATAATTAAAAATAAAATTAATGAGATGGTCTGTTATCAGGTTTTTGTTTTTTGCCATTTTCCAAGTTATAAAATACTAAATTATACTAAATATCTAACAACTGACTTTCAGTCAGTTGTGACAAGTTTTCAGTTACCAAATGAATACCTTTTCTTAGGAATAAAAGAATTAGATGACATACCAGGCCAGGAGCAGAGAATTCATAATATATGCTTCATAGCAAAATGTATTAAATTATGGGTAAAATTTACAGCTCATATGTAACAGCTACCGATAAGACTCAGAATTGTTCTTTACATTAATTTTAACATCCTGTTTCCTATCACTTTCATCAATCTTCTTAGCCTCGTATACAATAACATTAAGCTAATTTGATGAAGTGGTTCAGGTTGTAACAGCGTATAAATTATCGGTACGTTCAGTTCTTCTAGGTGAGCAATATTGCTGCTATTTTCTGGAAATAGCAATCATTTAAAAATGCCAAACAACTAACTGCTACCAACTCTTTCTTGTATGTTGTCTCTTTAAAGAAGGAAATTTTTGAGTGCCAATAATCATCAGAGAGGTGTTTTGTAAGAGTGTTGATGTTCAGAAGTACATGAAAGTATTTTGTCTTTATAATTTGCTTGTGGGTATGAAATATAATTTCTATAAATCCTTAATTTATATATGTATAAAATATGGTCTGTTGTACTTGAGTAATTTGGTGTACAAAATTTTAAATACCTTAACTTAAGAGTAATATTCAGATTTTTATGTTAGACATTAAGTTCATGTGTTTGATTTTGTCATATTAATATGAATGAGAAAAAGAAGTGGATCATGCAGCTAACTGGTACTTAAAATTGAAAGCCAATACTTTGTAAAGTTTTAAAATTTTAGCAAATTTAACATCATTCCATCTCATTTAAAGGTTAAAAAGATGAAATTTATCTCTAGCCAAAGTAGACATTTATATTCTACATGTTCAAACAACTGTTTCCTAGCAGCTTTTGGACTACATCTCAGTTGGCGTTATAGTATCTTTTATTTGTAATAAATGTTCAAATTTCTATTTAGAAGCTCTAATGTACATCTAGATTAAGTCAAAATAGTTTTATGCTTTTAAAATATATGTATTTCAAACTGTATATTTTAATTTCTGAGTGCATGTTATATAGTGTTTAATACTTCACATGTCTTGGCAAATTCAATATAAATATTTATTCCCAGAAGTGACATATGGGATATCTCTTAAAAATTATGAATATGTACCATTTCCTTCAAAGTCATTCTAGCCTATGCTGTATCAAAAGTATTGTATATTTTATGGAGATTTAGTGATATACATGTAAATGTTTTTTAAGTTATTTTATTGAAGTTCAAGCTTTACATAAAATTAAAATCTTTTTTTTTTAAAAAGTGTCAGTGCCAGAACTGTAAATGAAAATAATCAAATAAAAGTTAAATAATTCATTACTCATTTCCTTCCCTTGTACTTTTTTTTCTCTAATTCTCTTCCTTGGATTTTAGGATCTAGGTTACATAGTTAAGGCATGTATAAAGACCATCTACCTTTATATATTAATGAAGTCCTACTCATTTTAATGATATTTTACTTCTTTAGATCACAGATGAACTCAATTATCTTTTAAAAATATTTTATAATACCTAAAAATTGTTCCAAGGAATATTCTAAATATAAAACTTTGAACTGTGGTGTTTAGGACCCTTGAAATATTATTTCTGATTGTTGTCAGAACCAGATGTTGACATGAACCATTAAGTCAAGTTGTCAAAAATTATTTTGAGTTGTTGCTTTGTAAGTGAAAACAAAAATACCTGCTGGATGACCAGTTGGCAGTTCCTTTTGGAACTCTGTTGCTCTCAGTTGCTATTCTGTCCCCACCATAGCTTTTATTAGCAAACGTACACTTGTTTAATATATGGGCAGTCACTAGACTAGTTATGGGTGTTTCATCCATAGCCCAACTGTAGAAATAGCCCAAGGAGCTCCTCTAAAGACACTAGACCTACTATCATTCAAAGGCTTACAGCAGAGTTGCAATTAACCAAGAATTTTAATGTCAGCAGGTAAGGCAAAAATCCTGCAGTCAAAAGGACTCTTGAAAACCCCACAAATTACATATATTATTAAATTGTCCACTCACCTGAATAATGGGCACCTGAATAGTGCAGTGCGTGTCTATATATAAGTGATCAGAAAAATCTTCATTTCATTGTCCAGTTCTGTGGGGTAAAGATTGTTATCCTTTTCTGGATACTAAAACTGAAGTTGCAGACATTTTGGTGACTTGCCCAAGATCACACTAGAACTCAGAGCTCTTCTCTACAGTGACTACTCCAGCAGGCTTCCTCTCCACACCCTCATTTGGAATGCCACCTTGTCAGACCTAGGAAGATGATAGATTACAAAAATGGAGAAAAATTATGGAATTCTTGCATTAAAACTTAAAGAGTATATAGAAAAACAATCAGATACCTTATTTTAACCCAGACTATAGGTACAAATCCTGAAAACCTTGTTTTGGGATTCTTCTCAAACATGAGGCAATATAGTCATTGTTTAAGAGGTCAGACAACTCAGATCATCTAGATTTTAATCCCAGCTTTCCACTTACTGCCTGGTAAGCCAAATCACTGACTTAATCAAAGCCAAATCTTTGCCTCACTTTCCTTGTCTATAAAATGGAGATGATATTTCTATCTACCTCATCTATGTGTTGTAAGGGTTATATCAATTAATCGTGTAAAGCACAATGTTCAAAGCATAGGCAATTTGCTTATGAAATCCCTTCCTGGGAACAACTACTGGGGCCAAGAGCTTCTTTGACATATGTTATCCCAGCTGACCAGAATGGCTTAAGCTGATCTGACTGCCTAGCCTGATGTCCTTCTTCCTTTCTCAATTTCTTTTCCATAGCATCCTCCTGAATGGCAGTTGATGAAAAGAACAAGCTTCTCATACTCTCCAGTTTAACAGGATTTAATACACAATTTCTATTGATGTGATCTCATAGTTAAGATATAAAAATAATTTTAGAAGGGTAAGTAACCTCTCCTTTAAAGTTCTTTCAGTATTTAAAAAAGTTTTCGAAATCCTCTCTAAACAAAAACAATGATATTAACCTTTCACTAATTGGCTATGTTGAAATTAAGCTAATATTATACATGTTGTAAATGCAATATAAAACATTGAGGCTTTTTTTTTAACTTTTAACACATTAACTGCCATGTGAGATGTATTTAACTCATGCTAGTTTTGAGCCCAGGGCCTCGGAAAACGTAACTCAAATGTCTCTTCACCTTGAGAGCCACGAGAACTATTTTTCAAGTTGCATATAACTCACACACAGAAAACAATAAAAAATAACACATTTTTCATTAAATTAGAAAGGATTGTTTTGTTTTTAAAGCTTTTATTCTATTTTCATAATAAAACACTGTGACCCCTAAGAAAAAAAAACTTTTTTCCAGTATGGCAGTCAATAGGTTAGTATTTTTTTTACTTTTATACTGCACTTAACAAAAACTAATTTCAGATGATCAGCATGCAGAGTAAATTAACTTTTTACATACAAGAAATTTTTGGCATACTTTACTTTTAGGAAATGGATACTAAACTTACAAGACAGATACATTAGACCAGTGGTTCTCCAAGTATGGTCCTCAAACTAGTAGCATTGGCATCATCTGTGAGTTTGTTACAAATGCAAATCCATGGGCGTTACCTGACCTACTGAATCAATCTCAGCACACTTTTTTCAATAAACTCTCCAGGTGTTTTGGGTTTTTTTCTGAGACAAGGACTCCCTCCATCTCCCTGGCTGGAATGCAGTGGTATGATCATAGCTCGCTGTAGCCTTCTACTCCTGAGCTGTAGCTATCCTCTTACCTCAGCCTCCCAAGTTGCTGGGAGTACAGGCATGTGCTGCCATGCCTGGCTAATTTAAAAAAAAAAAAAAAATTTAGTGGCAATAATAGATCTTATATCTAGAAAACCCTAAAGTCTCCCCAAAAAGATTTCTAGAAGTGATAAATTAATTCAGTAAAGTCTCAGGTTACAAAATTAGTGTACACAGATCAGTATCGTTTCTATATACTAGTAACAGTCTAGCTGAGAGTCAAATCAAGAACTCAATACCACTTACAATAGCTGCAAAGAAAATAAAATACCTAACCAAGGAGGTGAAAGATCTCTACAAGGAGAACTATTAATATAAAATGCTGATGACAGAAATTTTAGATGACACAAACAAATGGAAAAACATCCCGTGCTCATGGATTAGAAGAATCAATATTGCTCAAATGTCCATACTGTCCAAAGTGATTTACAGATTAAATGTAATTCCCATAAAAATACCAACGTCATTTTCCACAGAATTAGCAATAGGAAAAATAAATAAATGGGGACTTAAACGTTTCTGCACATCAATCCTAAATTTCACATAGAATCAAACAAGAGCCCAAATATCCAAAGCAATCCTAAAGCAAAAAGAACAAATCTGGAGGCATCACATTACCCAACTTCAAATTACACTACAAGGCTATAGTAACCAAAACGACATGGTACTAGTGTAAAAGTAGACACATAGATCAATGGAACAGAATAGAGAACCCAGAAATCAAATCATATACCTACAACCAACTGATTTTCAACAAAGCAGACAAAAACATACACTGGGGAAAGGATGCCCTATTCAATAAATGGTACTGGAAAAATTGGATAGGCTCCAGGAAAATGAAACTAGATCCCTAATCTCTCACCACACACAAAAATTAACTCATGATGGATTAAAGACTTAAATGTAAGACCTGAAACCTTAAAAATTCTAGAATAAAACATAGGAAAACTTTTCTGGACATTAACCTAAGCAAAGAATTTATAACTTAAACACCAAAAGCAAATGTAGCAACAGGAAAAATAAATAAATGGGACTTAAAAAGTTTCTGTACATCAAAGGAAATAATCAACAGACAACCTACAAAATGGAAAAAAGATATTTGCAAAAACTATACAATCTGACAAAGGTCTAATATCCAGAGTCTACAGGGAACTCAAATCAGCGAGAGAAAAATAAATGACCCCATTAAAAAAGTGGGCAAAAGACATGAACAGATTTTTTTCAAAAGAAGATATACAAATGACCAACAAACACATGAAAACATCACTAATCAGGGAAATGCAAATTAAAACCACAATGAGATACCACCTTACCCCTGACAGAATGGCCATTATTAATAGTCAAAACACAACAGATGTTGGTGCAGATGCAGTGAAAGGGAACACTTACACACTGTTGGTGGGAATGTAAATTATTAAACAGTACAACCTGTGTGGAAAATAGCATGGAGATTCCTCAAAGAACTAAAAGTAGGCCTACCATTCAATCCAGCAATCCCACTACTGGGTATCTACCCAAAGGAAAAGCAGTTATTATATCAAAAAGATAACTGCACCCAAATGTTTATCAGCACAGTTCACAATTGCAAAGATACAGGATCAAATTAAGTGGCCATCACCTGATGAGTGGATAAAGAAAATGTGGGGTGTGCGTGTGTGTTTGTGTATACACATACATACCATGGGTACTACTCAGCCATAAAAATCAATGAAACAATGCCTTTTGCAACAACGTAGGTAGAACTGGAGACCATTATGGTAAGTGAAGTATCTCAGGAATGGAAAAATAAATACCCCATGTTCTCACTTATGAGTGGGAGCGAAACGATGCATATATATGGTCATACAAAGTGGAATAACAGACACTAGAAACTAAGAATGGGGGAAGGCGGGAAGGGGATAACGGATCAAAAATTACCTATTGGGTACAATGTCAAGCAATGGGTACAACAAAAGCCCTGATGTCACCACTATACAACTCATCCATGTAACAAATAAAACTTGTACCCCCTAAAATCTATCTAATTTTTTTTTTTTTTAGAAATAGTGTCTCACTATGTTGCCCAGGCTGGTCTCAAACTCCTCAAATGACCCTCCTGCCTCAGCCTCCTGCAAAGTCTTTTTTAACCACTACCCTTTTTTGTTTCTTTTCTACAATGAGCTTTATCATAGAAAATTTTAGTAACTGCCTCTACCTGAAAATTTTGGTGCTGTTTTCTTCCTAGAGGTTTACTGGTTATAGATTTAGGAACTAAAGCACAATTACTGGATAAAAACTTACAGTATAACTTGGAGGCAAATATGGAAGGATCAGGATTTAGTTAATGTCTAAAATGATAAGTCATTTTAGCCGGGTGTAGTGGCTGCTCTAAAATTAATAGTCCAGCGTACTTTTTTGATTAGTGTTAGCACGGTATATGTTAACTATCTCTTTACATTTAATCTGTATGTCTTCATGTTTAAAGTGGGGTTCTTGAAAACATACAGTTCAGTCTTTGTTTTTGACCCACTATGACAATCTGCCTTTTAATAGGTATATTTAGAGCATTAACGTTTTAAGGTGAAGGGGGTTTCTTGCAGACAACATACAGTTGGCTCTTTTTTTCTTTTTTATCCATTAAGCTACTCTATGTCTTTTGATTGGAGAGTTTTGTTCATTCACATTCAATGATATTATTGATAGATAAGGACATACTACTGTCATGTTGTTATTTGATTTCCGGTTGTTTTGTGGTCCTCTCTTTGTTTCTTTTTTCCTTCCTGTCTTCCTTTGTTAAAAGTGATTTTCTCTGGTGGTGTGTTTTAATTTCTTGTTTTTCACTTTTTGTGTATATGTTGTAGGTTTTTTGATTTGAGGTTACTATGAGCTTGCAAAAAGCATTTTATAACCAGTTATCTGAAACATATGACAACTCTGCTTACAAACAAAAAATAAATATATTAGCAAAGACAAATGTAACAGAAATTCTGTCCTTTAAATACATCTTCCCCACTTTTTAACCTTTTGTTGTCTCCATCCATATCTTTTTATACTATCACTCTCTCAAAAAGTTGTTGCTTTTATTTTTCATAGATATGTCTTTTAATCTTTCTACTCAACAAATAAGTGGTTTATATACTACAGTTATACCAATAGAATATTTTGCATTTGTCCTTACCGATACCAATCAGTTGTATACCTTCAGAAGGTTTCTTACTGTTCATTAATGTCCTTTTCTTGCAGATTGAAGAACTCCATTTAGCATTTCCTGTAGTACAAGTCTGGTATTGATAAATCCCTCACCTTTTGTTTGTCTGGGAAAGTCTTTATTTCTCCTTCATGCTTGAAGGATAGTTTTGTAGGGTATAATATTCTAGGGTTAAGGTTTTTTTACTTCAGGACCTTGAATATGTTATGCCAATCTCTCCTGGCCCATAAGGTTTCCACTGAGAAGTCTGCTGCCAGACATATTGAAACATATAAACTCCTCTATGTTTTTTTTTTCTTTTTTCTTGCTTCCCTTAGGACTATTTTTTAATCTGTGACCTTTGGGGGCTTGATTCTTACATTCGTTGAGACAGCTTTGTTTGGGTACAATGCTAGGCGTTCTATGGCCTTCTTGTACCTGAACATTGATATCTTTTTCTAGGTTTAGAAAGTTCTATGTTATTATTTCTTTGAATAAACTTTCTAACCCAGTCTCTCTCTCTCTACCTCTTCTTTAAGCCCAATAACTCTTAGATTTTCTTTTTTGAGGCTATTTTCTAGATCTTGTAGGAATGCTTTATTCTTATTTATTCTTTGTTCTTTTTTCTCTTTTGATTGTATTTTCAAGTAGCCTGTCTTCAAACTCACTAATTCTCTCTTCTGCTTGGTCACTTCTGCTGTTGAGAGACTCTGATGTGCTTCTCTGTTTGTCAATTGGATTCCTAGCTCTATAATTTCTCCTTTTTTTTTTTTAGTATTTCAATCTCTTTGTTAAATTTCTCTGATGGGCTTTTGAAATCCTTCTCTACATTGTCTTGAAGTTCATCGAGCTTCTTCAGGACAGCTATTTTGAATTCTTTGTCTGAAAGGTCACCTATCTCCATCATGCTAGGATTGGTCACTGGTTCCTTATTTAGTTTGTTTGGTGAGGTCATGTCTTGCTGGATGTTCTTGATGCTTGTGGATGTTTGTCAATGTCTGGGCATTGAAGAATTAGGTATTTATTTTAATCTTCACATTCTGGGCTTGTTTGAACCTGTCCTTTTGAGAAGCCTTTCCAGATACTCAGAGGGAATTGAGTGTTGTGGTCTAAGTCTTTGGTCACTGCAACCCTATCAGCACTGGGCCAGTAATGCTGTGACTCCTGCCGACTTCTGGTAGTACCACCTTGGTGGACTTTCATGAGATATAGGATTCCCTGGATTTCCAGGCAAAGTTTCTCACTGTCTTCTCTCACTCTCTGTGCTGGGCTGCTGGAGTTGGGAGAAGAGTGATATGGGCACTCGCTCCTGGCCACACCTAAATCCAGCCCAACCTCGCCCAAAGCCAGTGGTGACTGTTGCCTGAATACCTCTGATGTATATTCAAAGCCCAAGGGCTCTTTAGTCAGCAGGTGGTGAATCCTGTCAGGACTGGGTCCTTCCCTTCAGGGTACCATGTTTCCCTCTGGCCCAGCATGGGTCCAGAATTGCCATCCAAGAAGTAAGGCCTGGACTCAGGCTTCAGGGTCTGCTTGGTACTTGAATTTACTGTGGCTGAGCTGGTACCCAAGTTGCAAAACAAAGTCCTCTGAGCTCTCCCCTTTCCTTTCCTCAAGTGGAAGAATATTCCCCCTGACCCATAGTGCCTGGAGTTGGGGGAGGGATGACATAGGCACTGGCGTGGCCGCAGTTGCTGGTATCTTACTGGGTCATGTGCACCCCACATCCACTGGCTCTGTGCCAGCACAGTCACTGGAATTACCCAAGGATTGCAGCCTTTGTGGCCCAACTGCCTTATAAGTTTATACCCCAGGTTGTTCTTTTTCTGCCGGTGTTGTAGCTGGCTGGAACTAGGGCTTCAGGGCAGATTTCCCTTGGCCAGGCTGGTCAAAATGTTCCCTCTGTCAGCATCAGCAGAATTCTGCCCTGTACTATGTTCCCCTGTGCCAGCGCTGCCCTGAATTTCAATGCAAAGCCCCATATCACTTCACTCTCTCCCCCTCAAACACGCAGATTCTGTCTACACTTAGTGTGCTCACCGGGCACTTCTGCGGGTTAGGGGCGGGGTGCCATAGGCTATGCAGGACTATCTTTTCTACCCTCTTCAGTGCTTCTCCCCTTGATATAATGTTACAACCAGGTAGTATGATTGCTCGCCTGATTTTTGGTCTTTTGAAGGTGCTTGCACGGATAGTTGTTGAATCTGGTGTTTGTGCAGAGGGACAATTGCTGGATGTTTCTATTTGGCCATATTGCCCTGCCCTTTTAGCTCAGAAATTCTTTCCTGAACTTGGTCCAGTCTACTGATGAGCCCATCAAAGGCATTCTTCATTTCTGTTAGTGTGTTTGATCTCTAGCATCTCCGATTCTTTCTTAGAATTTCCATCTCTCAGTTAACATCACCCATCTGTTCTTGCATGTTGTCCACTTTTTCCATTAGAGCCCTCAGCACGTTTATCATAGTTGGTTTAAATTCCTGGTCTGATAATTCCAACATCCCTGCCATATCTGATTCTGGTTCTGAGGTCTGCTTTGTCTTTTCCCACTGTGTTTTTCACCTTTTAGTATGCCTTGTAATTCTTTGTTATTAATAAAAGCTGGACCTAATGTACTGGGTTAAAGGAACTCTGATAAATAAACCTTTAGTGATATGGCGGTAAGGTGTTGGGGGAGGGGAAGAATTCCATAGTTCTATGATTAAGTTTCAGTCTTTTAGTGCAGACTTTACAAATTGTTTTTCAGGTTTCTCTTCCTCTAGGTGGGAAAGGACAGACAAAGGTGACTGGACTTAGGTATTTCTCTTCCCCCACTTGGAAAGCTAGAGCAGGCTGGTGGTCCCCTCCCCCAGGTCAGTTAGGCTCTAATAAAATCCCAGTAAGTTAGGCTCTGGTAAAAGAGTTTCTTCTGAGGGCAGGACTTGTTAAAAAGAACAAAATGCTCTGGCATATTTCAAAATGGTTACTCTTCCTCTCTCCCTGCCAGAGGCACAAGAGGATTTTTCTCTGATCTTCACCGTATAAACCTTGCACAGCAGATGAAAGTAAAATTCAATAAAGTGGGTAGGAGGGCAGTTGGGGAGAAGGAAGAACCTCTCTATGACTGGGCACTATGGAGTTTTTTAACGCTCAGACTTGCTCACACTGAGCTTCCAGCAATTTGTCAATTACAGTTTAGGTTTTTCCTTCCCAGCCACTGGTTCCAGTGGAGGTTTCCGTTTGTGGATTTCTGCTCCGGTAAATTGTGATTCTCTCTACCTGTCTGTCTGTCTCTTCAATTTTGGGGGCAGTGATTGTCCTATGACTTCACTTCTCACACAGAGAGTTATTGATTTTCAGTTTGTTCAGCTTTTTACTTGCTAGTACAGAGTGTGACTTCCAAGCTTCTTATGTGCCAGACCAGAAACCTAATAAGCTTCCTCAACTCTGAAAAATACAATTTGGAAAACTCCAGCTGAAGTAAACACAACACCTTTTTACACAATTTAAGAAGCCTTTTCCTACCAGGAGAAGCTACTGGACAAATGACCAGAAGACACTGAAGTCTTGTCTTAGGTTTTCACGGGCAGTGGCCTTCTTCACCTTATCTGGAGCTCCAAGACGGCAGTACCTTTAGAAACAAAACACAAATTACCTTCATTTCTGAGGTTTAATCAGAAATCTCAGGAAATCTGAAGGTGCTAGAAAGGCAGCCCTCAAGTTGTTAGATGTTAGAGTTTATTTATCAACATGCTTAATAAATATAGCATAGGTATATCTGGCAATTACATGATCTCTGCCTCCCTTGAAAAAAAAAAAAAGGATATTTAACTATGGAAAGGAACCTGACAAAGTGGCATCTTTTAAAAAGCCATCCGTTCAGCATAAATCATAAAACGTTAATAGTCACTGTCCTGACTGCTACCTCTACACCCCTTCGTAACCCAGCCCTGTGAAATGAATCACATGGTAAAATTCTTCTCTCCTCAGTAATACTTATCCTCCTCAGGAAAATGGAGATAAAACATTTCTCACCATATTCTCTGATAAGATTATGATCAGACTGGTTGAAATCTGATATGCTGTATGTCCCCAGGATTATGGTAGGTCCTACCTAAGTTATTTTTAAAAAGGAAAGGACCTGGCCAGGCGCGGTGGCTCA
>CM052440.1:59313239-59399627 GCA_028533085.1 Varecia variegata
CCCCATAATAAGCTATAATAAATAAATAAATAAATAAATAAAAAGAATTCTGGCAAACACTTCTCATACTTTCTTCACCCTGCAGGATTTTAAAAATATGTTCAGCTAACATGTTTAAAGACACATACAGCTATTCCCATGACATTTGAAACTTGTCTATCATTTAGCAGTTGCCAAATCTCTCTCAAATAAATATTGAGGAACTTTACTGTCTGGAAATGCTCTATGGAACTAGCTGTAAACATTGACTTCACTATACTGCAGGGGAGGAAAAAAAAAGATAAATAGGACTTTACATATAAATAAAACATTACAGACAATCTGCAATATCACCCTTACCCCAACCCTACAGTTAATTGTAAACAGAACAGCAACTCTGGGTATCAATTCAGTACCATGATTTCATCAGCTACTTTACTATGCAAAAAAGTTTATCATAAAACAATTATCTTTGTTATTTCAAGTTATAAAAATTAATATTGAACCAGAAAGATACCCACTTGAGGACTTTTTCATACCCCATTTTTCAAATTTAACATTTGTCAAAGACATTTGAAAATACACAGTAAATCCAGTTGTGAACTTCAGAAAAGACTCCTAGATTAAGATACATACTGAGATATTTCACCTTCATAAGTACTGAACAAAGAAATCATTACTCAGAGCCATTATGAAACAATTTTTTAAATGTCAGTAATTTTTGGAGGGTCACTTTCTATAATGTCACATGAATTTATTTTCAAGTAAAAGCAGCTCAAGGAAATAATGACCCTTGGATTGATTTTATCTAAAATGCGTTTCCCAGTCTACGGCCATACCACCCTGAACGCGCCCGATCTCGTCTCATAAAATGCGTTTCCCATTACCAGTTATTAAAGCCAGGCCGGGTGCAGTGGCGCATGCCTGTAATCCCAGCTCTTTGGAGGCCAAGGCAGGAGAATCACTTGAGTTGAGGCCAAGAGTTCAAGACCAGCCTGGGCAATATAGAAAGACTCTATCTCTATAAAAAATTAAATAAATAAATGAGAAAAAGTAGCCAGATACAGTGGTGCTCACCTGTAGTCCCAGCTACTCAGGAGGCTGCCACTGGAGGATCGCTTGAATCCAAGAGTTTGAGGCTGCAGTGAGCAATGATCCTGCCACTGCACTCCAGCCTGAGTCACAGAGTCAGACCCTATATCTCTTAAGAAAATTATTCAAGACAGATTAGAATTGACTGATATCAAACATAATAAAGGATCAGTATAATTAGGTCATGACAGAAAAAGGATATTTTCATATTCATTGTACTTTGACTTTTCAAATGTTTCTAACTGCTCTTGTTAATTTGTCAGTTTTTAGGCATTCATCTTCTAACTCATAAATATCAATAAAAATACTTAAAATAACATAGAGGTGGCAAATATTTTTCACATATAACAAGTTCTGTGACAAAAAAACGGACGACCAAATGGCCAATAGCAACCAACAGAGTTAACTCTCACATCAACATGCAACAGAAAAAAAGACTCTCAATATGAGCAAGTGATTTCACCTTAACAGAATAAAAACATTTACTGGTATATCAGCAATACGTAAAATGCCTAATTCTGAGAGTATGAAATTTAACATTAGAAGAGAATTGCCACAGGTCTTTTTCATTCATGCTTACAGGTCTCAAATTTTTTCAAGCACAGAAACAGTCCAATGGCTTCTGTGCATATTAGATTTCATAAATTTTTCAAGAGATGTTAGTCTCTGTGTTACTGAAACAGGTCATCTTAGTTCAGAATTTTATGTGTATAGTTAATCAAATTTTTTTTTTTTTTTTTGAGACAGAGTCTGAGTCCCGTGGCCTCAGCCTAGCTCACAGCAACCTCAAACTCCTGGGCTCAAGCAATCCTCCTGCCTCAGCCTCCAGAGTAGCTGGGACTACAGGCATGTGCCACCATGCCCAGCTAATTTTTTCTATATATTTTTAGTTGTCCAGCTAATTTCTTGCTGTTTTTAGTAGAGACGGGGTCTGGCTCTTGCTCAGGCTGGTCTCAAACTCCTGAGCTCAAACAATCCGCCCTCCTCAGCCTCCCAGAGTGCTAGGATTACAGGCGTGAGCCACCGCGCCCGGCCGTTAATCACATTTTTAATGGTATATTCTTTTTATGGACTCCCAAACATGAACCACATGATAGAATGCAGCAACGCACAAATCAGAGGCAAGCAAGGTATGCGTTCTGGAGAAGCAATGGCTAAATGGCAAATGAAATATATGGCATGGCTGAAGTTCAACTACTAGAAACCTATGGTAACCTATTTTACCTATTAAAACTAGGTAAAATGCAATCATTAAGAGCAAAGGCTTTGGAATCAAACTGACCTTTGATTTGAATCCTGTCTCTACTGTTGGCTGAGCTACCTTGGGAAAGTCACTTCATCAACTGAAACTTCAATTTCCTTATCTGTGAAATTGATATAATAAACCTCATAATGTGTTATGAGGATTAAAGGAGATTGTGTATATAAGTTACTTCAGTGTCTCTCACATAGTTAAGATCAATCAACAAATGATTACTCAATGTTTACTATGCACTGGGCACTGTTCCAGGTACAGTGGCTCTTGACCTTATAAAACTTACATATAGCTCAATACATTTTATAATTATCATCATCCGGCCATGAGGCAAAAATTAGGTCAAGGAGTAAAAAAATCAAAATGAAGTGAAAGAGATACAAGGTACTACAATATGAACTAGAGCCAAAGGCAGAAAGTAACATGAGGTAAACAAAGCAACAAGAATAAAGTTTCAAAGGGAAATGTAAAGTGATCCCACTATATTGCTAGAATGGAGCTGCTTTAAAAGAACCAGATGTATTCTGGCTTCTATTCCAAACCATTTAATATCACCAACTGGATTTATTTATTGAGTGTCCACTGTGTAAAAAAAGCACTATTTTGGGCCATATATATATATCAAAAAACAAAAAATCATGCAAAACAGGTTCTGGCTCTCCATAGTAAATGTGGCAGTAAGGAGAATAAGACATGCAAAAGGTTAACTTCCAGTTATCTAATGCTGTGTAGCAAACCACCTCAAAACTTTTAGGTGCTTAAAACAATGCATTTTTATCATAAATATGAAATGTGAGCAGGGATAGCTCATTTCTACTCCATGTTGGCTGGGGCTGCTGGTTCACTCACTTACATATACATATCTGGTTCCAAGGCTGAAAAGACCCAAAAGCCTAGGGCTGGGAAAGCTGGGGCTTCTCAGGCATCTTACTGTCACTCTCTATGTGGTCTCTCCACATAGACTCTCCAGCATAGAGGCTTTAGGGTAGCCAGGCTTCTTAAATGGCAGCTAAGGACACTCAGGCATGTGTCCTGAAAAAGAGGATGCCCACTGGAAATTATATCACCTTTTATGACATAGCCTTGGAAGTCATGCAACATCATTTCTGCCTCATTCTGCTTGTTATTACAGAATCAAGTCACTAAGGCTCACCCATAACAAGGGAAGGGCACTTAGACTTCACCTTCTGTGGAAGGAGTGTCAAAGAATTGTACCCTCTGGCCACAAATTTTTACATTCCTTTTACATGCAAAATACACTCCACTTTCTTAGGCAACTCCACCACTGCAAGAGTCTTACCTACTACAGCATCAGGGATAGGCTCAAAATCCAGTTATCTTAGGGGTGCATCAGACTCCTCAGAAACCATTTATCAAGCACAGCTCATGAAGTATAGTTATTCTCAATCTAAAAACCTGGTGAACTAAAGAGACAAGTTATATGTCCTCCAAACACGAACATATGGTGGAAGAGGCATAGAATTTCCCATCGAGGAAAAGTGAGGCAATCAGGAGTTACTTGTCCATAAATTACAATGGTTATTCTGTAATTCAGCCAGGCACATGCTGTTAGTTCCTTGACTCAGGCCTGCTGTCTAGGAATGCCGTATAGCATTCCTAGCTCCACCATGAGAGCCCACATTTCTACCCTGAGTTACCTTTTTCCATAAAAAAATGCTGACGTTTGCAGCTAGTTTTTTCACCCTGTTTCCTGCCAATAGTACTGCAGAAGTTCAAAGGCCTCACTTCATGTTGTATGGGTCTCCTATAAATCATATTGGGGGCCGGGCGCGGTGGCTCACGCCTGTAATCCTAGCACTCTGGGAGGCCGAGGCGGGTGGATCGCTCAAGGTCAGCAGTTCGAGACCAGCCTGAGCAAGAGTGAGACCCCGTCTCTACTAAAAATAGAAAGAAATGTTCTGGCCAACTAAAATATATACAGAAAAAATTAGCCGGGCATGGTGGCGCATGCCTGTAGTCCCAGCTACCCGGGAGGCTGAGGCAGTAGGATCGCTTAAGCCCAGGAGTTTGAGGTTGCTGTGAGCTAGGCTGACGCCACGGCACTCACTCCAACCTGGGCAACAAAGCTAGACTCTGTCTCAAAAAAAAAAAAAAAAATCATATTGGGGTTCACTCCATTAGACAAAAGCTATACCCACAAATTTATGAAGACCCTAACTTTTCTGTAAGGTTGCTATAGGAAAGCACCGTTGACATTCTTAAAAGCCCTACTGTTTAGCAGAAACAATCCTCAATGCGTTTCTTTTAAGGTCCTTAGAGATATTTATCTGATTGAGATACTACCTCAAATATTTTTGAAGAGTTGTACAATACCCTTGATATCATCTTTATTCCTTATTTTCCTGACAGTGTCCTGGATTTGATCTTTATCCAAAAACCTTTGTTTTTGTTTTTTTAATTTTAGCATCATTTGCCATCTGAACAGACTGGAATGACAAAGTTTTATTTTTGATCCTAGTAAATCCTGTCTCCTTTATATATAAATGTTCTTTCTGTTGCTTAACACTCTCATCTGGCATTTTATTATAGGCAGCTAGAAGCCAGGTGGCATTGTCAACATTCTCCTTGGAAATCTCCATGATTTTCTAGTTTTGTTTTCTCTTTAGTTCTATTTTCCACATTAGTACAGGTAATAGTGTTGTTTAGCTTTCTGCTACTACATAATAAATATCCCCTTTCTTCTCACTTTCAATAACATTATCCTCAAGTTTCCTTTCAGCCATCACCTCAAGGGCTTATATGAGTACTATTATGAGTCTCTTCAAAGCCCTTAGACTTCAATAATATTTTCAAGGTACATCCAACTTCAGCAAACCACTCAGTCCCAAAGCCACATATTTTTATAGGTTTTTGTTATAGCAGCACCTCGCTTCCAGTAGTAAAATATCTTCCAGTACTAAAATATCTTCCAGTTATCTATTATTGGTTAACAAACCCCTCAAAACTTAGTGGCTTAAAATGAGATTTATTTTGCTCATGAAGCCACAGTGTAACAAAAGGTTGCTACAAGAAATTCAGGAAAACCTGAAGAAATAGAAAGATATATTCACTGACTGTAAAGCAATATTATTAAGATGTCAGTTCTCCCCCAAACTGATAAAGAGATTCAACACAATCCCTACCAAAATCCAATCAGGATTTTTTTTCTTGGTAAAAATTGACTAGCTGAAGCCAAAGTGTATACAGAAATGCAAACAACCTAGACTAGCCAAAACAATTTTGAAAAAGAACAGGTAGTAACACTACATGATTTCATGATTTCAAAACCTGCTATAAAGGTAATCAAGATAATTTAACATTGGCATAAGAAGAGATATAGAGATCAATGAAACAGAATAAAGAGTTAAAACACACACATGTATTGTCAATTGATTTTGGATAAAAGTGCAAAGCTAATTTAATGAAGAAAGAATACTCTTTTTAACAAATGGTGCTGGAGCAAAAACAAAACAAACAAACAAAAACTGTATATTATTTATGTATTTATACAAAAAATGTATATTACATTATACCTACACACACACACATACACACACATACAATATTAGCTGGAAATGAATCACAGACTTCAATGTAAGAACTAAAAATAAAAAATTTATAGAAGAAAAAAATAGGAGAAAATTTCGGGGACCAAAATCAATAATTTTTTAAAAAGATAAATTAGATTTTATCAAAATTTAAAATGTTTGCCATTATAAAAGACACCATTAAGAAAATTAAAAGACACTACATACAGGCAAAAATACAGTTTTGCTAGACCACTTATTTTGAAAAGGCAAATTTGTTACCACAACTGAAATATTAGGAAGCAATTCCAGCATAATGCAGGTTTCATATTGGCTGATGTGATATTGTGTCCACAAGAAACACTAGGTGGACATACAAAATACCCATCAGAACAGAGCTACATAGGAATACACAAAATGAACATACACACACCCCTCAAACATCTACCAGCTACCTCAATTCACTGTTTGTATTATCTTACAAGGTTGTGTTTTGCCATTTTTTCACATTTGTAGACATTTATATATAATAATTATAGAATATAGATGTTACAATATATTATATAAATATACATAAATACAGTCACTGAACATCCCAAATATGTCTATGTCCTGATTCAAAAATGTCATGCAGTGCATGTACAAGGAAAGCTTTAAGAGTTAAAGAGAAGCTTGGAATAAAGCATTTTGAAAGAAATGAGAGAACATGACATGTGATATCTCCTGAGAAAAAGACAAACAGGAATACACATTGCAGACCAACAGAGGTAACACTGAAAAAATTTTAAAAAATGCCTGTGGCTAAAACAATTTCAAGTGCTGGAAAATCTTGAAGAAGACCTAAAAGAAATATAAGAAATGGGAAAATAGTTTAGCATACAGGATGAAAAGCAAACACTGAAAAAATCAGGAACAATCTTTCCCACAAAGAGAAAGCACTGTCTGTATACAATACATAGACCTTAAACATATATCATCAAATCCTGCAGAAGTGTTTCCTTAATGCTAGTAGTGGCTAGTTTTGTGATTTCAAATGTTGCTACAGCTGTAGGGCTAGAAACACAATTTTGGAATAACAATTATTTTCTTTTTTTTTTTTTGAAAGAGAGTCTCACTCTGTTGCCCGGGCTACAGTGAGTGTCGTGGCGTCAGTCTAGCTCACAGCAATCTCAAACTCCTGGGCTTAAGCGATCCTACTGCCTCAGCCTCCCGAGTAGCTGGGACTACAGGCATGTGCCACCATGCCTGGCTAATTTTTTCTATATATATTTTTTTAGCTGTCCATATAATTTCTTTCTATTTTTAGTAGGGACGGGTTCTTGCTCTTTCTCAGGCTGGTCTCAAACTCCTGAGCTCAAACGATCCACCCGCCTCGGCCTCCCAGAGTGCTAGGATTACAGGCGTGAGCCACCGCGCCCGGCCAACAATTATGTTCTATTAGTATTTGGAAGGTATTATTAACTGTCTTTTGGCTTCCACTATTCCTATCAGTATTAAAAAGTCATCTGACACTGTATCTGTTCTTTCTAGGAAGGCACTCTTTTCGCCTCAGCTGCTTTCAAGAATCAAGCTCCCAAAGGTCACAGATTTTAAAAAAGGTACTAAGGGAAATAAGAAAAAAGAAAAAAAATAAATAAAGGAGTTTATATGTTTCAATAAGTCTGGCAGTGGACTTCTCAGTGGAAAGCTTGCAGGCCAGGAGAGATCAGCATAACATATTCAGAGTGCTGAAGAAAAAAAACCTTAACCCTAGAATATTAAATCCTGCAAAACTATCCTTCAAGCATGAAGGAGAAATAAAGACTTGACCAGACAAACAAAAGCTGAGGGATTTATCAATATCAGACCTGTCCTGCAAGAAATGCTAAATGGAGTTCTTCAAGCTGCAAGAAAAGGACATTAATCAACCATAAGAAATCTTCTGAAGGTATACAACTCACTGGTATCAGTAAGGACAAATGCAAAATATTCTACTCGGATAACAGTAGGATATAAACCACTTATATCTTGAGTAGAGGGATTAAAAGACACGTCTATGAAAAATAAAAGCAACAACTTTTTAAGAGAGAGATAGTATAAAAAGATAGATGGAGACAACAAAAGGTTAAAAAGCAGGGAAGATGTATTTAAAGGATAGAATTTCTGTTAGATTTCTCCTTGCTAATATATTTATTTTTTGTTTGTAAGCAAAGTTGTCATATGTTTAAAATAACTGGTTATGAAATGTTTTTTGCAAGCTCATAGTAACCTCAAATCAAAACCCTACAACAGATACACAAAAAGTGAAAAACAAGAAATTAAAACACACTACCAGAGAAAATCACTTTTAACAAAGGAAGACAGGAAGGAAGAAAGAAACAAAGAGAGGACCACAAAACAACCAGAAATCAAATAACAACATGGCAGCAGTATGTCCTTATCTATCAATAATATCACTGAATGTGAATGAACAAAACTCTCCAATCAAAAGACAATAGAATGGCTTAATGGATAAAAAAGAAAAAAAGAGCCAACTGTATGTTGTCTGCAAGAAACCCCCTTCACCTGTAAAGACATACAGAGACCAAAAATAAAGTATGGAAAAAGATATTCCAGGCAAATGGAAACCAGAAGACAGCAGGAGTAGCTATACTTCTAACACATAAAATAAATTTCAAGATCAAAAGTGTCAAAATTGATAAAGAAGGTCATTACATAATTATAAAGGGGTCAATTCAACAAGAGGATATAACAACTCTAAATATATATGCACCCAACACTGGAGCATCTGGATATATAAAACAAATTTTATCAGGGCTAAAGAGAGAGAGAGATCCCAATAAAATAATTGTTGGAGACCTCACCACTCCCCTTCTAGTATTGGACAGATCATTCAAACAGAAAATCAACAATGAAACATTGGACTTAACTTGCACTATAGATCAAATGGACCCAATAGACATTCACAGAATGTTTCATCCAACAACTGCAGAATTCATGCTCTTCTCCTCAGCTCACTGATCATTCTCGAGGGACAGATCATATGTTAAGCCAAAAAATAAGTCTCAAAAAATTGAAAAAAATTGCAATTATGCCAAGTATTTTCTCTGGCCACAATGGAATGAAACTAGAAATCAGTAATAAGAGGAACATTGGAAAATACACGAACACATGTAAATTAAACAATATACTCCTGAATGACCAGTGGGTCAGTAGTGAGATTAAGAAGGAAATTTAAAAAATTCTCAAAACAAATGAAAGTGAAAACACAACATATCAAAACCTAAGGGATACAGCAAACGCAGTAATAACAGTAAAGTTTATAGTAGTAAGTGCCAACATCAAAAAAGTAGAAAGCTTCAAATAAACAACCTAATGATACATTCCAAAATACTAATAAGAGGAAAAATAAGAGGAAACCAAACCCAAAATTAGAAGAAAATAAACAATAAAGATCTGAGTAGAAATAAATGAAATTTAAACAAAAAAATACAAAAAATAAGCAAAACTAAAAGTTGGTTTTTTGAAAAGATAAACAAAATAGACACACCTTTAGCCAGACTAAGAAAAAAAGAAAGAAGACCTAGATGAATAAAATCAGAGATGAAAGAGACATTACAATGGATATTGCAGAAATGCAAAGGATCATTAGAGACTACCATGAACAATTATATGCCAATAAATTGGAAAACACAGAAGAAATGTACAAATTCCTAGATACACACAACCTACCAAGATTGAACCAGGAACAAATCCAAAACCTGAATAAACTGATAACACATACAATAAATGTGTGCAGAATCTTTAAGTTTCTATTTGGTTTATCTGGATAGAAAGAACTTAGCTAGGGTTCACTTTGTTTTATAAACCTTAACTTGCAAATATGGAATGAAAACTGTATCTACTTAAATTGCCTTTTATTTATATTTCAACAAATGGTTTCACCAAGAGAAACCTAAACCAGTAATGCATTTTGAGAAGTTATAATCTACTATATGGGATGTCTTGTTTTGTAAATCAATATTCACTTTCCTTTCTAAATATATTTACCTTCTTAAAGCACTTAAGGAATTAGCAACTGTGAAGTTAGGGAATGGACCACAAAACTGCCCTTACTTCTGACCAACTGCAATTTTGGGGGTTCCAAGGTCACCCTCAGATTTGATAATTCACTGGAAGGACTCACAGAACTCACCGAAAGCTATTATGCTCACAGGTATGGTTTATTACAGGGAAAGGATACAAAACAAAATCAACCAAGAAAGGAAACATGGGACAGAGTCTAGGAAAGTAACGAAGTTGAGTTTCCAGTCATCCTCTCCCATGGATTCATGGACAGGATTACTTTCCTGGCAATGATTGTGACAATCCACATAAAGTATTGCCAACCAGGGAAGCTGACCTGAGACTTGGTGTCCAGATTCTTTATTGGAGCTCCATCACAGTGGCATGGTTGATTGCCTATATGCCTGACGTAGTTCCTAACCCCTTAGGAAGTTGAGCTGTTATTGCTTTACTCAAAGTCTCCACCCTATATCACATTGTTACTTTCTAGCATGGCCCAAAGTTCCCAGACAAATAAAGACACTCATCAGGCAGGACATTCCAAGGGTTTAGAGATTATCTTGCAGAAGCCAAGGACAAAAACTGCACATCTTTTTGGGCAAGATTAGATTCTTTACTGCACTGCAACCTTATCCTGCTCTCATTGTGTGGGGTCATTGCATTTAAAAAGCCCTGAACTTCATCTTACTGAACTTAAATGTTATGATACTGATAAAAATAGAATTACATGTGGACTTTTATAATTAATGTGCTTTCAATACTGCTACACTTTGATTCATATTTGGAAAAAATCAGTTTGAGACTTGAAACCACCCAAGATTCACAGCTCAAGCTTATTCTAATATCATCAGTATAGGGTCTTCTTTTTCCATGTGTCAGTCTTCACCACTATAATATGCCATATTTTTGCAAAATAACACTCAGTATAATCAATATGTAATGGAATACCTTTCAATTAACATCAGGATAAAAACCTAGCCTTTTGAAAAACTATCAATGTATATACCTCAGATAATTATATTCCCTTCTGTGAGTTGATCATTATGCTTTAAAAATATACTTACGGGCTCATTGTGCTCTCTGAGGAAGCAAAAATAACTTCCTAAAACCAGCTAAAAATCTGAAGATTGTTACTATTTAAACATTAGCTGTTGGTGTTTCTAAACTGCTATGCCTCAAATCCCCTCTGTAACACAAACTATTGAGTGATGTGTGTATATATGAAAATGCAATACTGAATCATCCTTTTCTTAAAAGGCATGGGAACCTCTAACAAGTTTACTTTGGGTTGTTAGATATCAGAATGCTCTCTGCTGTGTACTTTGCAATATATCCAAACAGGTATCAATTTTACAATATGAACATATAAAATGTGGACACAAAATGTGTTGTAAACAAAATCTGTATTTTAGAAATGAAAAATCCTGATATTTATGGAAAGAATCTTAGCAACATTAAAATTACTAACATAAATCACTTTCCCAATTTCAAACAGTACTTTTATCAAAGAATTAAAACATCTTTTAATCATACAGAGAAAAATGTTTTCTTTTGAACTAATATAAACACCAAAAAAAATCATCATCCACACAAAATAGAAGATACATTTTATCTAAAAATTAGTGCTAGAATTTTTGAACAGGAATATTAAAGAGAAGTATCTAATACATTTCTTATAATGAAGACAAAAAACAGATATTATTTGGTATTATTTTCTGCCTTAAAATCTTGGAAGAGAATATTTTTGCTAGAAGATGTACCTGCACTCAATTTTAAAATAAATGCAATAAGGAAGAAAGCAATTAAGCACATTTTTGCCCATAAACAACAGCATATTATTATAATGTAAAGAATAATCAAGAATGATAGTAAGCTCCTAAAGAAATGGCCATAAAAAAACCAAATGCATAAATTCATATTAAAATGTTTAAAACAAACCGTAAATATACTCTGAATACTTTTACCTTATGCTTAGCTACATTTTTTCATTCTTTATTATGTTAATGAAATTCTGAACATTTACTATTGCTTTTCAAGGTCAAGTAAAATGCTATATCCTATGCAGAGATTTTTAGAATATTAGTTGTTTTTAAGGATTTCCTGCCCCCCAGTGGTGTCTGCCTTAATATTTTCACTGCAACTTTCATTATTGCAAAGAGAAGTATCACTGCCACAAGTACACTTTGAAACTATAGTACACTGTACAGCAGCATCTAATTTTTTTTCCATTGCAAGTTCACTCTCTGTTTGTACCCCTACATCACATCTTGCAACCTGCAGAACGCAGTTGTTGCTGGTTTGGTCTTGCAATATGTGTGCTGAATTGCACTCAGACTGTGGAAACTGATCTGTATTATTTTTCATTGAGAACTGGTGAAAATTCTCATTCTGTTTGTGCATTTTGGCATTGTTTTTAACAACTCTATCACTTGGAAGTTTTGCTGTCCTTTCTAGATGAAAATTATTAGTTGTTTCTTTGGTTTCAATGGATATCCTATTTGAATCTTCCATTTGCTGTGATATTTGATCTTCATCTTCAGATACCTAAAGAAAATTAAATAATTTTGCTGTAAATATGGTTAAATTTTAAAAATTAATTCAGTCACTTCAAAGCAGATATTCTTAAGATTCACATTATAGAAAATTTTTAAATACAGAAGAGACTTCAGCAGGTTACCAGTCAAAGCAGCTATACCATCAAAGAGTCTTCAAACAATAATCTTGCACCCCACCCAAGAAGTTATGAATTTTAAAAAAGCAATAATAATAATAATTCTTGTAATAAAATGCCAAAGAGCTAAAAAGGAGAAGGGAAATTCTTATCGGTCCCTATAATCACAAGGTACATCACCCCTCAACCCTTTCACACAGAGGAAATGATATGCAACACACTTTTCAACCAATTAAAAAGTGTGGAATAGAACTAATACCTTTGAAGGGAACAGCTAATACATATAACTTGTTCAAATATTCATCCATTGATTCATTAAGTAAAAAAATCTATGTATAGACAAAATAAAAATTAAATAGCAATACATATCTCAACTGTTACCTAAAAAGTCAAACTTTAATAACCTTTAATAGGTCTAGATTTTAATTTTTAACCTTGACATTTTCAACTTCATAAAAGTTTATCTTTTAATTGCTGAACTAATAAAGATATTCTTTTTATAAAATGCTTATAAAAGCATTGATTATTCAAGCTAAAAAATGCTAAATTAACATAAAAAAACTAAAAACTGAGTATATACCTTAGCTGATTGGCACTGAAATAGCAAAAATAATTGCAAGAAATAGCACTAAAATTGACTGAGCACAAATCGGAGAATGCAAGTTCAAGGCATTTATTAATTCAAGAAACAAATATTCATTTAGCATCTACAATGTGAGTGTAGCAGAATGGTTGCTACCCTCTTGGAGCACACATTCTAATGGATAGAAATGACGTTAGTCAAATAATCATACATGTGGACATATAATTACAAATTGAGAAAAGTGTTATGAAGAACAAGTATGAGGCACTTTGAGAGCATAACTGAGGGGCCTAATTTAGATAGGGAAGGCAGACAGGGGGCTTTTTGACTAAGAGACATGTTTGAGCTGAGACCTAAGGGATGAATAAGAATAAGGCAAAGGAAGCACAATGTATAAAAGCCCTGAAGCAGAAAAGAGGCTGGCAAGCTAAGGAAAGTGAAATGTCAGTATGTTTGGAGAATACTAGAAGAAATTGGCAATGTTAGCCAGGGGCCAGATCACACAGGGCAAGTAGCCACCAGAAGGAGTTTAGATGCTAAAGTAAAATAGGAATCCACTGAATAGTTACACTTGGAAATAACACGATGCAATTTCTGTTTTCAAAAGATCATGGTGGTTGCTAACTAGAGAAGAAAGTGAAGCAAGCATGAAAGTAGACAGGTCTCTCAGAAAACAACCACAATAGTTTAAGAACAAGATGATGGTAACCTAGAACAGGGTACTGATGACACAGGTTGAAAAGTAGGTAAATTTGCAATTTATTTTGGAGGTAGTATTGACTGGATACAGTTATGGAATGAATGTGGTTGAGGGATGTATATGAGAGAGAGAAAGAAATGACAAAGTTAAGTGCTAAGTTTCTGACATGAACGCTCAGGTGGATAGAAAAGGTATCTACTGATACAGGAAATATCAGAAAAATTGATCTTGGGGAGAAGACCGGGGGTGTTCAGTTTGAGGTATGAAGAGATGGAGATTTTTATGAAATATGCAAGATGACATGTTCAATAGGAAATTGGACATCTAAATAAGGATCAGGGCTAAAGTCATAAAGCTGGGAACTGTCCTCATCAGATAGCATAAAAACTCATTGGAGTGTATAATAATATCATCTAGGGTTTAGAGTGTAGGTTAACAGAAAAGAGGACCCTGTGTCAAACGCTAATCATTACAACATTTATAGAGGGGGCACGGGTAGAGACAAAGTGGGCAAAGGTGTAAAGTAGCATTCAGAGAGGTATAAAGGAAACCAAGATAGTGTGTTATTACAAAAGCAAAGCGATAAAAATGTTTTAAAAAAATAATCATTTCTACCAATATTAGGAATCCTTATAAGATAAAAACTTAAAAGTATATGATGAATTTGGCAACACAGAAGTCACTGGCGTCCTTAGCAATAGCAGTTTGGATGGAAAATTAGAGACAGGGTGGGGGAGGGGATGGGTGTATACCTACAAGAAGAGTGCGATGTGCACTGTCTGGGGAATGGACACACTTGAAGCTCAGACTCAGGGGAATGGGAGGGACATGGGCAATATATCTAACCAGAACTTTTGTACCCCCATAATAAGCTGAAATAAAAAAATAAAAAAAATTTAAAAAAAAGAAAATTAGAGACAGAAGGCAGATAGAATGAAGATGAAAGAGTGAATGGAGAATTTCATTTAAACATGTGATTTAGCAGAAATGCAGCATTTCCACTCAGAACATAACATGTCACTCCAATTATTCAGATTTCAGTCTTCCAACAACATTTTACAGTTTTCTTCATATAAGCCTGGAGACTTTCTTTTTGAATGTATTCTTGGTTGCTTTATGTTTCCAATTATTGTGAGTTCTTTGAAAAACCCTTTTAAAAGAAATGTAATTTATCTCTATTTTATATATAACTATATATTTTATATAACATATGTTGTGTGTGCATGTACAGTTGACCCTTGAACAACATGGATTTGAACTGCATGATTCCATTTATATGTGGATTTTTTTTTTCAATAAATATATTGGAAAATTTTTTGGAGATTTGCAACAATTTGAAAAACTTGCCAATGAACCATGTAGCGTAGAAATAGCAAAAAAATAAAGAAGAAGAAGAAGAAGAAAAAGTTATGTCATGAATTCATAAAATACATGTAGATGCTATTCTATTTTATCATTTACCACCATAAAATATGCACTAACCTATTATAACAAGTTCAAATTTATCAAAACTTATATATATAAACACATGGTGAATATGGCACCATTCTCAATGGAAAGAAATGTAAACACACAAATATGCATAAAACTGTAGTACATACTACACTACTGTAATAATTTCATAGCCATCTCCTATTTGTTTCTACTGCAGTGAGCTCAAGTGTTTCAAGTATCTGCTTAAAACACCATGTGACAATAATCATCTCCATGTGAGCAGTTTGTTTCTTCAGTAAACTGCGTATTGCACTAAAAAGTGATCGGTCACAGTTCTTAAGTATTTTTCTTTGTGTTTAGTGCAATGTTGTGAATCTTGAATAACACCCGGGGACCCATATGAAGTGCAACTAGAGATGCTGGAAGTGCTCCCAAGAAGCAAAGTCAGGATGTTAGACGAAAAAGCTGAATGGCTTGATATGCACCATAGACTAAGGACTGCAGCTGCGACTACCCACCAGTTCAAAATAAATGAATCCAGCCTAAGGAACATGCACAGAAAGACAAATATCACATGTTCTCAATCACACGTGGGAACTAAAAAATTGATCTCATGGAGGTAGAGCATAAAATGATAGATGCCAGAGGCTGGGAAGAGTATGGGGACGGGAAGGGTGAAGAGAATTTGGTTACTGGGTACAAACACACAGTTATATAAAAGGAATACATTCTAATGTTCAATGGCAGAGTAGGGTGGCCAATGTATTGTATATTTCAAAATAGCTAGTAGACAGGACTTGAAATGTTCCCAACACATAGAAATTATAAATAGTCAAGGTTATAGATATCCTAATTACCCTGACTTGATCATTATACATTCTATGCATGCAACAAAATATCAAATGTACCTCATCATAAACATGTACAAATATTTATATCAATTACAAAAGAAAGAAAAGAAATAAAAGGTAAATCTAAGCATGCTTCTTTAGAGATGGATTATGAGCTGTATTCTTTCAGAGAATGGAACTGCTTAACAAATAGATAACTATAATGTAGCATTCAGAATATGCTATTGAATGATATTTCTTACCTATTGTTCATAAGTACTGAATATGATGTATTTACATATACATGTTTAAAAGGTAAATTTAAGCATTATTTGCTATTTTATTTGAGAATGAAATTGTTTTAACAACTAGAGAACTCTGTAATCTAATGTTAAGAACATGCTATTGGAGGACACATCTTCCTTTTCTTTCTAAGACCTAATTTGGATGGGTTTACATATATTCAATTTTAAAAGCTAAATATAAGCATAATTCTTCCCAAAAAAAAAAGCAAGAAAAGGAAATTCTTGAAGCCATCACTGCAGCTATGCCAGTAAGCATGAAAACCTTGCACTTTTTGCAGAATAAACCTTTTTATCTTGTATTGATAATGCAGCCTTTATGTGGGTACAGGATTGCTATAAGAAAGGCATACCTATATAGATTCTAAAATGATTCAAGAAAAAGTGAGGTCATTATATGACAATTTAAAGCAAAAGGAAGGTAAAGGATCTAAAGCTGGAAAATTTAAGCCATCAAAGGATGGTTTGATAATTTTAGAAAGAGATTTGGCTTAAAAAATGTCAAGAAAACAGGGATCAAGAGGCAGCAGGTGAGTTCCCATATGCCATTAAGAGAATCACTGAGTACCAGGCGTGGTGACTCACAACTGTAATCCTAGCTCCTCTGGAAGGCTGAGGCAGTAGGGTCGCTTGAGCTCAGGAGTTTGAAACCAGCCTCAGCAAGAGCGAGACCACATCTCCATTAAAAATAGAAAAATTAGCCGGGTGCAGGAGCACATGCCTGTAGTCCCAGCTACTTGGTAGGCTGAGGCAGGAGGATCACTAGAGCCCAGGAGTTTGAGGTTGCTGTGAGCTATGATGATGCCACTGCACTCTAGCACAGGTGACACAGCGAGACTCTGTCTCCAAAAATCAAATGGACAACAAAAAAAGAAAATCAATAAGGATATCTGCTTGAACAGGTTTTTAATGAAAATGAAAATGCCCTATTCTGGGGTAAAAAATGCCACAAAGGACATTTATTACTAAGGAAGAGAAGCAAGTACCAGGATTTAAGGCAGGAAGGGATAGGTTAACTCCATTGTTTTGCACAAATGCAGTTAGGTTTATGACCAGGACAGCCCTTATTTATAAAGCTGCTAACCCTCTCTCTAACCCCTTGAAAGGCAAAGATAAATACCAGCAGCCAGTCTTTTGGTTGTACAAGAAGGCTTGGACAATGAGAACCCCTTTTCTGGATTGGTTCCATCGATGCTTTGTCTCTGAAGTCAGGAAGTACCTTGCCAATAAAGGATTGCTTTTTAAAGTACTTTTGATATTGGACAATGCCCCTGGCTACCCAAATCCCCTGAGTTCAATACCAAAGGCATCAAAGTGGTTTACTTGCCCCCAAACACACCGTTTCTAATTCAGCCTCTAGATTAAGGGGTCACAAAGGCCTATAAGGCTCATTACACACAGTACTCTATGGAAAGGACTGTCAATGCTATGGAAGAGAACCCCCCATGGAGAGAATAAGTCTGAAAGGATTACACTGTTAAGAGATGCAACTGTTGTTACAGAAAAGCTGTGAAAGCCATCAAGCCTGAGGCAACAAATTCCTGCTAGAGAAAACTGTGTCCAGATGTTACACATGATTTCACAGGATTTACGGCATAGCTAGACAAGGAAATCATGAAGGGGATTGTGGATATGGCAAAAAAAAGGTGAGGAGTGAAGGGTTTCAAGATATGGATCTCTAAATTAATACAGCATATATTAATAAGTAAACCAAGCATAACTTACCATCTCTGAACTAGAGCTGAAACAACTATCTGTTGTCCTTGGAGAGTAATTAGTAGACTGACTACTTTGTGAAGCATCAAGACCTGCAAATAAAGGTTTAATTGATGAAGAATGGTATTTATTATTACTCTACAAAATATACACAGGCAGAAGATATCTGCTAGTAAAATAAGATTATCTAACATAACACACCACACTTTAAAATGGGCCAAAATTAGTTAAAATTTTGGATAGTTAGAACCTTGCATTTCTGACAGGGTATATAGATTTATTCTACCCTTAAAAGATGTGTAGCTACAAGTAAAGGATATATAACATAAGGGAAGAAAGAAAAATAGAGAAAATTGGATTGATTTTTCCAATATGTGAAACATTTTTTATGAATAAATAATTTAAAGTGTCAGCCTGCAGGAAGGAGGAATAAACTAAGTTTATTAAGTCCCAAGGCATCAGACATTTGCTAATCTAATAAACGAAACTTGATTGCACAATCAAAATGGTGTTCAAAAAACTTATTCAAATCATCCAATATGTTACCTGTTTGTTGTGTGCTTAAAATGTTATTTTATGATTGCAAGGAAAGTTTAAAAATGGACCTGAGAAGCAGGCTGTGACTCCCTACCATGCATAAACACTAAAGAGCAACAATAGATTCAACAGGTCCTGTCCCCTTGTTTAGGAAAGTGGGCCTGCTATCAAGAAAAGCAAAGCCCACAGAATGTGAAACAACACATACCTATCATATGCCCTTCTATATGCAATAAACCATGAACAGTATCTATTCATACCTTGGGTCAGGACTGATGCTCTCTGTAATAGAATCTAACTTCTGTCAGCTGAGAGGCAGAGAGAACTCAGCTGAACTGTGATACCCCTATTTCATCATTCTATGAGGAAATTCATACCCGCACAAAGCAGGTTCTCTCTGACAGCAGAATGCAGAGCATAGAAAAGTGAAGAGCAGGCATATTACTACTAACAAACAAAATAATCTAAGGGCATTCCTCTCCCCCACCAACACCCATAAGGTTCATTCAGTCCAAAGGCACTGCAAACCCAGAGTCATCATTAGTAAAGAAAAATGTCTCTTGAATGAATACCTCACCTTTAACAGTACAGGAAAGGATATGCTGATGAAAATGTAAATTCAGTTCAAGTCAACACTTATTGAGTATTAACGTAAGGCACTGTGAAACCGTGACAGTTATTAGGGATACATGGCCACAACCCTCAAAGTGTTCAGAATCTTGTAGTAGAGAAAGATGTAAGTTTTTTAAAAAGAGCACAAAATAAGATATGACAATAGGAGTCATAGAAGGTGCAAAAGTAGCACGGAGCTAAATGTGACGAGCTCTAGAGAGAGAGAAAGAGATTTGGTGAAGATTTATAGAGAGAACACGAGTATAGAGAGTAGGTTTTGAATGATGAATAAACATTTTTCAGAGAGACAAGATGAAAAACTAGCATACAGGATAGAGGGAAAAGAATGTGTAAATATTCTTAAATATTAAAGGACGTTGCATTTTAGACTGTCCATTAAGGCATCTAGCAGACTAGATAACATGAAGAATCAATCTAGCACAGAATACCTAAAAAGTGCCAGATAAACATGAAACTTTGTCCATAAAAAGATAATATGAATGAAAAGACCACTCAAATATGAAGTATTTGCTACACACAAGTCCACAAGCAATTGATATTCAGGATACATAAAAGATATATAGGATATACACACATAAAGGACACATCCCATACGGAAAATCGGACTTCAAAAAGAAACATGGGCAAAAGACATGAAAGGCATTTCAGGGATGAAACATGGATGGCCAATTTACCTAATTAGTAATAAAGGAAATATAAATTAAAATTAAAACTATAGTGAGATATCAGATTAACAACAGTGATAAAAACTGACATAGTGTTGGTGAAAACATGTAACAATTAAGATTCTTACCCTTTGCTAGTGGGAGTTTAAACTGACACAACCACTTTAGAAAATAATTTTGCCTTATCTTGAAGAGGTGAAGATATGCATATCATATGAGCTAGCAATTCCACTCCTAGAAATATATCCTAGGGGAACTTTTTATACACGTGTGCAAGAAGAAACATCAAGAATGTTAAAAATAACATGTTTATGTAGTAAAATATTCAAAATAACCTAAATATCCTTTTCCAGAAGAAGCATAAATTCACACAATAGAATACTGTGTAGCAATAATAATAATAATAATAATAATGAAATGTACTAGAGCCACAAGTATCAAAGTGGATGAA
Source organism: Varecia variegata (assembly GCA_028533085.1). Taxonomy (NCBI): domain Eukaryota; kingdom Metazoa; phylum Chordata; class Mammalia; order Primates; family Lemuridae; genus Varecia; species Varecia variegata. The sequence goes on from CM052440.1 coordinate 59,333,659, forward strand.
CCTCATAATACTGGGTGAAAAAAAAGCAAGCTGCAGAAAAATATACAGAGTTTGCTTCAATATGTAGAAAGTTCAAAATAAAGCAATGGAAAAGTCTATGTGTGGTATCATAAAAAAACAAATTCAGGATAATATTTGCCTCTAGAGGGCAGGATAGAAAATACAGTTGAGTAAATCTTAAAAAGTATTATGTATCATTTATTTCTTAAGTTACACAGTACAAGGCTTATCTGTTTTATTATTATTTGCTTAACTGTAAATACATTATATGTACTCATCATGTATATTTTATAAAACATAAAAGTAATTTTAAAGAGTCAATTGCATCCCTACTCTATTCTATCTCTGAAATATATATTTATTGGCAAAAATCTACCAAAAACTTAAAATTTAACTGATTTATATTTAATTTAGTTTTTTAAAAAGAATAAAACTCATTTATACAGTTATACTGACACATTTTCTTAGTAGATGTTGTCCTGCCTTTTAAAGAACACGTTCCTCCTTCTTCCATCAGAACCTAGAAGAAAATCAAAATTTTAACAATTCCCAAGTATACATAATAATATTCATTTATGGCCGGGCGTGATGGCTCACGCCTGTAATCCTAGCACTCTGGGAGGCCGAGGCGGGTGGATCGCTCAAGGTCAGGAGTTCGAGAACAGCCTGAGCAAGAGCGAGACCCCGTCTCTACTAAAAATAGAAAGAAATTATCTGGCCAGCTAAAAATATAGAAAAAATTAGCCGGGCATGGTGGCGCATGCTTGTAGTCCCAGCTACTTGGGAGGCTGAGGCAGAAGGATCGCTTAAGCCCAGGAGTTTGAGGTTGCTGTGAGCTAGGCTGACGCCACGGCACTCACTCTAGCCCGGGCAACAAAGCGAGACTCTGTCTCAAAAAAAAAAAAAAAAAATATTCATTTATATCAACCTTATCAACACCACCATTTTATAGTACTTTTCCTTTACATTACTTTAATTCAACACATATAAAACACAAAGAAAAACTAGCCTGTGGTGAACAATATAATGAAATTTAAATTGGTTTAGAAACAGCAAGCAACAGAATAGACACTAGCCTAGAAATGAATTACTAACGAAAAGGAAAGGCTTCAGGTAATCATACTAAATGCAGTTGAAAAAAAGACAAAGTTATTAAGGCAATTTGGGGATTTCTTCTGTTATTTTTTCTACTTTCTTAAGTTGGATATCAGTCATTTTTTTTAAATAATAAAAGCTCTGAGAGAGGTATAAATTTTCTATAGAATATACCACTGGTTTTGGTTCTCATCACTTTCTATGTCACTTATTTTCATTTCCTTTCTTTAAAAAAAAAAGAAGTTAAGGGAGGTTAAGTATCGCTTCTTGGTTGATTTCAAATTTTATTAAATTTTGATTAGAGAATGTGGCTATGAATCTCTTCTTTGAAAAAATTTCTTAGATTTTCTTTATGGCTGATTGCATGAATTATGTTTACAAATGTACCATGGACTTACAGAAAATATTTTCTATATATTATCTGTTTGTGGGTTATAGAGTTTTAGATAGACAGCTAAGGTAAAGAAGAAACTACCTAGCTGTCTGCCGAACCTGATTCCCTTTCCTGTTAGACATACAGCTAGACTCCCTTTTCCTAGCTTTCCTTGGACTTGGTTTGGACATGTGATTTAAGTTCTGGTCACAGGCAGAAGTAATGTAAACTACTGCCAGTCCTGGCTCACAAAAATCTTCTCCACAATCCTCCACTTCCCTTTTCCTTCTACTACCTGGTAACAATATATACTACAAAGATAGAAGGCACCAGTTGAAGATAGCACAGTCCCCACCAGTTTGGGGCCCTGAATAACTACATGGAGCAGAGCCCCTTCCCTAACCCCACTATTTTATCATTTAAAAGTCTTTTCTGTTCAACTCTTGACACATTCAAGCCCCAAATTTGCACCAAGAACACAAATCTGGGAAAGCTATACAGACCCCAAGTCAGGCACGCACTCCAATACCTACTTCAGATCTGTTCATGAAGAATAGCAAAGAAAATCCTCCCAAAATAAAAGAAACTGTTATTCACAGAGCTTCCCTCATCCTCCAGGACAGCAAGGCTTCGCAATGCTTGCCCAGCAGGATTTTGCAGTTGCTATGGACCCATAACACTGCATCTCCTATTTCTCTCTTTTCCAGATGGGCTTTCAGTTGCATTTATATTGTCTGCTTGACTACCTATATATGTTTTCTTAATGTATATATCTTTTGCTTTTTATTTTCAACCTTTATATTCTATATATGTTTATTGTAAAATATACAGATTTTTTTCCTTCTTAATATGATATTCTTTGAATTTTGAAAAGTCAACCCCCTCATATCTACTGTTTTAAGTGCTAAACAGGTTTCATTCTTATACTTTATGTAGAACTATTTCATTTTTCCCACCTTAATCAGGTTTCCTAGTGTGACATCACCACTCCTTTGAATTTTGAAGTTCTGTCATTTGTTGCCATTTCTCTAGTGATTACCTTCCCATTTTAAACAATCTTATTTAAACTTTATTCCTCTATTACTGCTTTAAAATTAATGATACTCCTCCTCCAAAACCTTGTTCTTTCCTATTCTCTTCCATCCTCAACAGAAGGATCTTAGGAATACTATCCCCAACAAAGAGGTTTTTTTTGTTTTATTTGCTTGTTTGTTTTAGCTCTTAAGTTTTCTAACCTGTTGGTAATTCCTTTTTTGGGAGGATACCTCTATGTTATTCATATTTGGGAAAATGAGTTCTTTAAAGGAGTAACAGGACAGCATCCAACATTATTAACTACATTCCCCTCCTGGAAAGTTTCTCCTTTTGTCTTTCCTATGACACCATTCTCCTAGTACTCCTCAAACCTCTATAGTAGCTCCTTTTCAGTCTCTTTTTCTGGCTTCTCTTCTACTGCACACCCTTCAACATGAAATGTGGCTTCTCAGGAACTTGTCAACAGTTGTACTTATTCTACACACTTTCTCTGGAGAAACACATACATGGATGTATTCAATTACCACCTACTAAATAAGACTGAAAATCTCTTTTGACCACAAGCCCTGTATATATAAAAGCCTACTATATACAACCTCATATAACCACAGATTTTTCAGAAGACCCTCAATTGAGCTCAACAGGTCAAATTTAACTCATCTTCTCTCAGAAATCTCCTCTGAGGCGGTATTGTTTTTTTTTTTTTTAAAGTACATCACAAAATATATAATGCTCAAATACAATTATTTCTCTCTCATGTAATAAAGTGAGTGTTCCTGGTAAGTAGGCAATTTTCTTCCACGTAGTGATTCAAAGACCTGATCCTTTCCATCTTGTGGCTCTACCATTCCTTTGGGCCTCATTTCTATCTAGCCATCAGAAGAAAGATTGCACAGAAAAAGAATTCTCACTTCTTATAAGCCTTGACCTAAAAACAACACACATCACTTCTGCTAACAACTCATTAGTGAGATCTAGCCATATGGCCACAAGTACATGGATGGATGATTAGGAAATATGTTCCTTGGCTGGGAAACCATTTCACAGTGGCAGCTCTATTCTAAAAGAAATGGTACATGAATTTTGGTGAACAGTTACCATTTCCTGACGTCTCCTCCTATGTTTTCAATCTGCATCATCTCGTCAATAACTTATTTACTCAAATCATAAATCCAGGTCTTCCTTAATCAATTTCTTCCTTCTCCCTTAACTAATAACCAATCACCAAGTCCTATCAAATCTAGATCTACATAGTCTCTTCCTTTGCCTTCATCCTACTACCACTGTCCAACTTCAAATCCTCATTATTTCTTGCCCTGCCTTGAGTTTTTTGCTTATCAAATCTCTCTTCACTGTTGACAGAGCCAATTTTTTAATGCTTTAACGTCCTGACACTCCTCTGCTAAAATTTTTTTTAGTGGATCTGTTTGGTGATCTGGCCCTTTATATTGTCCAGAATTATCTCATGCCATTCCTGTACCCCCTTGCAATTTACACTATAAATAGTAGCAATAACAATAATTAGAATGAAACAAGTTACACAAGGTTTCTACAACAAGCTAAATCCTCTCAGATCTTAGTTTCTATTTATGTTGCTCCTTTTTCCCAGACAGTGTGCCCATTTGGTAAACATACTAACTGATATTGTGCTCAAAAATTATTTCCTCTATCTTCCTCCTGACTACATGTGAAACTTACAAGGGTCTTTTACTAATCTCCCACTACCCGTTGTACAAACTTCAGTTGGAGCAGTTTATTTAAATGCATTAGATTTTTTCTGACTAGCTGCTAGATGAAAGCTTCTTAGAGACAGGGTCCATGTCCTTTCACTCCTGCAGAGTCCAGTGCATAACAGAATGTAATCTTCTTGAGAACAAATGACTTTATTTTTTCACCATTTTATCCCTGGTGTCTAGCATATAGGAGACACTCAATAAGTGTCTAGTAAATGAATTTATAGTGTGTGCTCAACGCTATTTATTGAAGAAAAAGGAGAAAATGGTACAATTGAAAATATTCAGTCAGATAAGACAGTAGTTTGAATCCTGGCTCAAGAGTGTGACCTTGAACAAATTATTTTATCTTTCTAAACTTCAGTCTCTTTTGCTGTGAAGACTTTACAGGATCAGACTCTTGCAGATTATAGATAAAGTACATAAAGTTCTTGGCACACCCTTATTATAAGGGGGGATTATAACATTACATAAGCAATGTTTATACATGTTTCAATAGTCTGGTGAATATATAATTATGTTCACCAGTAGCACATTGAAACCTAAAGCATTTTCCTCTTGCAAAAAATTTTATAATACTTACAGAAAGTATTTAAAACATCAATTTTAATCAATACTAACCTAGATTCATTTGTCTCAAATAAAGTTTCTGAAAGGTATTTTTATTTCAAGATCTAAGCTATAATTTCCCCAGAATAAGAAAATATAAGAAAAAGAGTTCATCTAAAAAGAAACTTACGAATAAAAGTTAACCTTAAATCAAAGTATATTATAAATATTAAAATATGATATAATATATACTGACTTAATTGGAAAGATAACGTGTGAATGTGCTTTACCTCACCAAGTCCAAAGTCCCACGATTGCTTAGAGTGCAATTCTTCCAAAGGGATATTACCCCTAAGGGTTTTAAATAAGACAGTATTAAAATTTGCTTTATTCCCTCTGAAAATTATTGTTCTTGGCTTCAAATGAGAATTATATAGGAAGCATTTTTAAAAATAAAAACTCATAAACTCCACGCCAAGGAGCCTATTTATTATGTGTAGGTCAAACTTGGTATTTTGTAGTTTAAAATCATCCCCTATCATTAATTTGGATCTGTAGCCAGGCTTAGGAACCATGTTCTAAATCACCATCATAAAGTATATTTTAAAACTCTAGGCCTAACATGATGCTTTTCACTGTTAAGTTTCTGGATATTTGGAGATTTAACAAAAGAACCTAATTTGTTAATTTTATGAAATAAACTGTGAGTCTATGTTTTAATTAATCTGTATGTGCCAAACTCATAAAAATGGCATCTATATGTTCATTTTATCAATAGGTATTTTTATTATTTCCATAAGAAATCACTTCCAGAATAAAAATGTATTCTAGCTCTTAATTTCCAATTCCAAAGATTTGGCTAAATTACAATTATTACCAAGAAAGTTAGGACTATTCAGAAACTACTAATTAAAATAAAGTTTTAATTACCTGTAACACAGAAGAACCAGTAAGACAGCCCCCAAACTCTAAGGAATACATTAAATATCAACCCATAATGGATGAATTTAAAAATCACCTTAAATATAGAACATTTTATACACCAGCAGCAAGAAAAGAAAGCAATACCTGGTGGAGTCCAATTGGTTTTACACAGCAAAAAAATGTATCAATGATGAGATGGAAGAAATGGTAGTAATCTTTTTTCTCCTCTCAATCTCTTTGAGCACATTAATGAAATGGTAATCTTGAACATAGAGAAAATCAGGAGTTTCTCTGAGAGGGAAATGTTGGCAATGGGACAGCACTCTATCCAGAGAATGTACACTGTCCTGTATCTTGCTGATAGGCTTGTTTACACCACTAACATATGAATTCTATTACTCCCTGTTCTCATTCCATACTCAAGCAACTGCCTATGGAGAGCTACCTGAAAGTAAGAAAACGTGCTTTTTCATGCCAGTAAGCATTCCTATACACGTAACCCTTCTATGTCTCACTGTAAATCAATATATTGACATTCTGGTGGGTATACGAATTTCTTGAACACATAAGTCAATTTCCTCCAATCTAATCAACATTAATCATATTCAGTTAAGATGGAATTCTGGGGCTAGCAAAAAAGCACTATAAACTAGGGTGACATTACCCTGATTGTGACAAGTAAGGTTTCTTTGGAACCAAGCTGCCCACCCTCAGAAAGAAATATGCCTACTTCATTTTGCATCAATTTAACCTTCAACATGCATTATACAAGATCTTGATTTGTATTCCCCAGATTTACCTAAAAACTTACATAGAATTGACTGGATGTTTCTGGATATTTTTCTGTAGTGTCTTCTCTTGGTAATCATTTTCAAGTTTTCCTTCAAAAATAAAATTATGCATTGAGTTAAAAATTTAGCATAGTCTATTTTCATTTTTCAATTCAAAGCACATTAGCATGACACATACAGAGGAAAATCACTGGTCCACAATATTATATAATAGAAAGCTATTTTGTATACACTAAAACTGAAAACAAAAGAACAAAAAAGAATAGGTTATTTTCCATGCACAACACTAACCTTCTTTTACAGAGCCAGTTGGGTAACAATCCTTCTCAAAAGATGTACTAAGATCACTTCTTTCATTATTGCTGTACTCTTTCTGATAGTTCTTGGTTGGCTGACATTTTTCTGGATAACTTATATTATTAAAAGTTGAATTACTAAAAGTCAACTCTGGAACTGTAAAAATGTTTCGAATGAGTGTATCAGCGGACTGGTTTTTAATAGAACCAGTGGCCACACAAATATCTCCCATACTATCATAACCACACTCATCAAAGGTTTTCTTCATCCTTTCTTGATCAATGTTTAATAAGTTGATCATATTTTGACTAATGAAAGAGTCACAATTCTCTGATAGAAGGCCAGGAGTTGGCTGGTTCAAATCATCAAAAAAATTTGAAACCTCTTTTCCATCTTCTTCCCAAATATGTTGTACTGATTGCTGTTCAGTAATGAAGTCCATCGGTCTTCTTTCACCCACGCTTCCACAATCTTCACCCCTAATTATGCCAGGTCTTTTAGTAAGGAAATTTCTGTTTCCTCGACTTTGGGATAAATAAAAACATATTTAGCAAGAAAAATACAGACAATTTGCATTTAGAAATACTTTCTTTAAAGTATTTAAAGTATTTAAATACTTTCTTTAAATTCTTAGAGAACATATTAACTACTAACATTTACCTAGACTATGTTTTTATTTTTTATATTTAAATAAATAATATTGCTTTGGGTGGAAATTTGTCTAATATGCTCTTCTAATGACTTCTTGAGTATAAAAATAATCGACACTAGGTTTTGTATTTCAAAATGAAAAATTAGTGCACAGTTCACTTTACTGTTATATTAACAAAACATGACCAACCTATAATATGTCTTCTGTAACAAAATCTAGCAAATAACCTGGACAACCACTGTATGTCACTGCTGCTCCATTTAACCAGAGAAAGATATTTTGAAAACTGAGCAAAGAAAATTTATCCCCAGTGTTCAAACATCAAATCAAATAGTTATGAGAACATTATGACAGGTATTTCTCAACCTAACATGGACATAAAAACAATGAAGTTCCAAAGAAGAGCAATATAGGTACAAACATGTATGTAAGTAATAAAGCCACAAAATAAGATGAATTAAACTAATTTGGTAACTTAGATAACACCTAAGTTTCCTTTTAATGCAGAAGTGATAATTCTAGGTTAAGTCCAACTTATGTACAAGAATCAAAGTTATGATAGGAAATAATTACAAATCAAGATTTTAAAAATTTTATTTCAAGTGACTATCTACAAATTTATGTGGGATTGGGTAGGTCCAGCAGTTGAAGGTAACAAAGAGATTCAAAAAAGAAAAACAGACTGCTAAAGCTCTGATTTCCAATCTTAATTTTTAAGTTATTTATCAAAATTTAATAAGCACTTACTGTATTTCAGGCACTAGGCCATGTGTTGGAGACAGCTTAGAGAACTCGTTTGATATTAAATAGAGAGACTAATGTTTTATCCATGAATGTTCATAGCTCATGATCCTACACAGTTTTCAAATAAGAATATTATTGGTGTTTTAGGCAAAATGCTATTTTGTTACAGCAAAAGAAACAATCTGTAGTATGTAATAATATACACTAGTAATACCAGAGAAATTTCTATTACTGTAAATGGGAGAATAAATGTAAAAGCACTTCATAAGTTATAAAGCCCACTATAAATGTAAATCATAACTTTTTAAAAAGTATTTTAAGAATTCTGACTGAGAAGAATCATTCACTAAGAGATCTGGACAATAGAAAAATATATAATACACAGTTATTGCCAATAAGAAATTTATAGTAAAGAAGAAAGAAACAATTACAAAGTGATAAGCGTTATCCGATAGTCAAGTGCTACTACAGTAAATACAAAGAGGAGATTCTTCTGCTTCAGAAAAATTGGGCAAGTGGCTGATTTGGGGACTAAATGCTGGGAAGGATTATTATTTGTAGAGATGATAGAGAAATGATGCTAAAAAACTGAAGTCTTATTAAAACAAATCAACCAACCTCTTTAATAATTTTCCTATAGATACACATAAAAGTCATTAAAAATTATGGACTAAAATAGGGACAAATTCATTATCTAAATAAGCCTTTTATTTGTATTCAACAATTTTTTTTAATTTTATTTCAAAATATTAAGAGGGTACAAATATTTTTGTCACATGGATAGCTTTTGTAATGCTTGAATCAGGGTTATAAGTGTGCCTATTGTCTGAATAGTGTTAATTGTAGGTTTTTATTCCTCCCTTCCTACCCCCACCACTTGATTTCCAATGACTTTTACTTCCCTCTGTGCACGTGTGCTCATTGGTTAGTTCCAATTTAATAGCGAGTACATGGGGTGTTTTTTTTTTCCATTCTTGATATACTTCACTTAGGATAATGGTCTCTAGTTTCGTCCAAATTGTTGCAAAAGGCATTAAGTCGTCTTTCTTCAAGGCTGAGTAGCATTCCATGGTATACATATACCATATTTAATTAATCCACGCATAAATTGATAGGCACTTGAGTTGATTCCACATCTTTGCAATTCTGAATTATGCCACAGGTGTCTTTTTGATAAAATTATTTCTTTTCCTTTGGGTAGATACCCAGCAGTGGGATTGCTGGATCAAATGGTGGATCTATTTTTAGTTCTTTGAGAAATCTCCATACTGTTTTCCATAGAGGTTGTACTAATTTGTAGTCTCACCAACAGTGTACAAGTGGTCCTTTCTCTCGGCATCCATGCCAGCATCTACTATTTTTAGACTTCTTAATAAAAGCCATTCTAACAGGGTTAAGGTAATATCTCATTGTGGTTTTACCTTGCATTTCCCTGATGACGTTGAGCATTTTGCATGTTTGTTGGCCATTTGTCTATCTTCTTTTGAAAAACTTCTATTCATGACTTTTGCCCACTTTTTAATGGGGTTGTCATTTTCTTGCCGATTTGTTTGAGTTCTTTGTAGATTCCAGATATTAGCCCTTTATTGGATGTATAGTTTGCAAATATTTTCTCTCTTTCTATAGGTTGTCTATTTGCTGTGTTGATAATTTCCTTAGCTGCACAGAAGCTTTTTTAATTTGATAAGCTCCATTTATTTATTTTGTTGCTATAATTGCCTTTGGGGTCTTAGTCATAAATTCTTTGCAAAGAATTTAAACAATCTAGAAGAGTTTTTCCTACATTTTCTTTTAGAATTTTTATGGTTTCATACCATAAAGTCTCTTCTCCATCCTGAATAAATTTTTGAGTGGTGAGAAATATGGATCCTGTTTCATTCTTCTGCATGTGGCTATCCAATTTTCCCAGCATTTATTGAATAGGGATTCTTTTCCTCAGTGTATGTTTTTATCTGCTTTGTCAAAGATCATTTGGTTGTATGTGGATGGTTCTATATCTGGGTTCTCTATTCCATTTCATCAGTCTATGTCTCCATTTTTGTGCCAATACCATGCTGTTTTGGTACTATACCCTTGTAGTATAGTTTGAAGGCTGGCAATGTGATGCCTCTAGATTTGTTCTTTTTGCTTAAGATTGCTTTGGCTATTCAGGCTCTTTTCTGGTTCCAAACGAAGCACAGAATTATTTTTTCTAGATCTGTGAAATATGATGTCGGTATTTTGATGGAGATTGCATTCAATCTGTAAATCACTTTGGGTAGTATGGATATTTTAACAAATTTGATTCTACTGATCATGAGCATATGTCTTTCCATTCACTTGTATAATCTGCAATTTCTTTTATCAGTGTTTCATAGCCGTTCTTATAGAGATCTCTCACCTTGGTTAAGTACATTCCTAGGTATTTTATTTTCTTTGTGGCTATTGTGAATGTTACTGAGTCTTTGATTTGACTCTCAGCACGATTGTTACTGCTATATAGAAATGTTGATTTGTGTACATTGATTTTATAACCTGAGACTTTGCTGAATTTATTTATCAATTCCAGGAGTCTCTTGGAGGATCAACAAATATTTAATGTATGCCAACTATGTATGTAGTAGGGACACATTGGAATTTATATTCTAGTGAAGAAAGACAATAAATAAGATAATTAAGCATTAAGAAGTACAATGGATAAGCATTAAAGAAGTAAACAAGAAGGAAAGATAATTGCAGGTGCTACAAGATCACCTGATGGAATATCTTGTGTGGAGGTCATGTTTCAGATAGGTTGGTCAGGAAAGCCCTTAGTAAGGAAGTGATAAATAAGCTCAAGATATAGAATGGTTAGATACTTGAAGAAAGGCATAAGCACACTGCAGGGAGACGGAATAATACTGTAAATGCAAGACATGCGGAATGTTTGAGAAACAAAAGAAGTAAAGCTGGAATAGAATCAGTGAAAAACTTATGACCTAAGGCTTAAAAGGTACAAAAGGGCCCAGATTATGCAGAGCCTTGCTTTTGAAAAGAGTAATAAGAAATCATCTAAAGGTTCTATGTACAAAAGTAAAATTGATTTGTTTTTGCCTTGGAAAATATCATCATTCTGACTGTTGGGTGAAGAATTATTTCAGGATTTCCATCTGAACAAAATTAAATAAGAGGGACCAGATTTACCCACCTAATTTAAAAACTAGACAAAATATATGAGACAACAGTTTTCAGACATGGGACACCAGGTGGAGTAAGATAATGATCCCTGAGGAAGAGAAAGCAAATGAGAAGTCTATAATTGCTCCTAGCTTACTGTCTGGAGAGAATATCCAAGCCACAGCACAGGGAGGGGAAACCTAATTGGAGCCCAGCTGATTCCCTTTGTTGAGGAGCTGGGGGTCCAGGGAGACTGCAGAGGATAGAGTTCACAGATAGAGTACCATAAAGGAGAGTACATCAAAGGGAAAGTTCCAGAAATCTACAGAGGGTTCTTCTCAAGTCTTTAGTTAAATACTGATCAGCACATGCATGTGCAGTAATTACCCAAAGCTGTGAAAAGAATCACACAAGATGAGAAAACAGAACAATCCCAGGAGATCACACAGGGCTGGGAAAATTTTGTATTTTCATCCACCAGAGCAGAAAACCTCGTAATTCAAGGGAATCAAGAAAGTACTCAGAAGGGTATTGCCTTGGCAGTGGGGCAAAATTAGCCAAAGACTGAAGGTTTATTGGTCCTGTTTAACAAAGTTTAAAAGCAAACCTCAATAAGATTGCATTATTTCCAAGTAATAAACTGCATCCCAGAACAAAGCTTAGGACTATTTCTAGGAAAACAAAAATTTCCAGCAACTAAAAAGAGAAAATTCACAATGTATAGAATCCAAACAAAATTACAATGCAAAAAAGCAGGAAATTACAACCCATAATGAGAAGCAAAATCAATTATTAGAAATAGACCAAGAAATGACATAGATGATGGCATTCGTACACAGGACATTAAAAGAGTTATCATAACTATATTCCCTATATTCAAGAAGACAGAAGAAAGACTGAGCATGTTTAATAGATATGTATGGAAGATATAAACAAGAGTTAAACTTCTGAAGATGAAAACTTCAACAAAACAAATATTTGTTGATCCTCCAAGAGACTCCTGGAATTGATAAATAAATTCAGCAAAGTCTCAGGTTATAAAATCAATGTGCACAAATCAACATTTCTATATAGCAGTAACAATCGTGCTGAGAGTCAAATCAAAGACTCAGTAACATTCACAATAGCCACAAATAGGATTATCAGATTAGACAACAAAGGAGATACAATGAGTGAATTTGAAGATACAGGAATATAATCTATATAAAGTGAAATAATGAGAGGAAAAAAGACGGATAAAAGAGTGAACAATGACACAACTTCAAGTAAACTAATTTATTAATTTGAGTCCTTAAAGTGGAGGTAAGTGTCAGAAAAAATATTTGAATGGCTGAAATTTTTCCAAATTTGACAAAAAACAGTAAGTCCAAGAAACTAATGAAGTCTAAACACAAGAAACAGAAAGAAAATGAACATTCTAACGAAAAGATGGAAATCAATGGTAGAAAATCCATGACAGATAAATCTTAAAAAATGGAAAAAATTATATTTTATATAGATATTAAAATTAAAATGACATCAAAACTTCTGGTAAGAAACAATGCCAAGTCAAAAGACTTTCAAAAACAAGAGCACAACAAATATACCAAAGATGAGAATATTAATCACCAGCAGACCTATACCATAAGAAATGCTAAAAGACATCTTTCAAACAGAAGGAGAATGTCATCATATGGAAATCTAGATCTACACAAAATAATGAAAACCATTAAAGATAATAAAAATATGCTTAAATATAAGCAACATGTTTTCTTATTTAACTTTCTTTAAAGCAAAAATAACAATGTATTATTGGATTTATAACATATACAGAAGGAAAACGCATGAATATAGCAACACAAAGCCCAAAAAGGAGAAAGTATACTATCGTAGGGTTCTTATATTATACTTGAAATGTTATAACTTCAAGATAGTCAGTGATAAATTAAAATATATCCTATAAACTCTAAAGCAACCAATGAAAAACAAAATAGACTTATAGCTAATAAACCAACAAAAAAGATCAAATGAAGTCATAAAAAATATTTAAACCAAATAAAGGTGGAAAAAGAAGGAAAGAGAACAAAGACTATATGGGACAAATAAAAAATAGCAAGAGAACAGACTTAAACCCATCCATATAGGTTTTCATATTAAATGTAAAGCATATCCTTGGCCACAATACAAGTCTCAATAAATTTGAAAGAATCAAATCATAGAAAGTATGGATTAATGAATTAATTCAGAAAGAAACAGGAAAATCTTGGGGTTTCTGGGAACCAAATAACAAATTGCCAACACAAAAAATTTATTTAGCAACAAATTGCTAAATAACCAACGGATTGAAAAAGAAATCAAAAGAAAAATTAGAAAGTATTTTGAACTGAATGAAATGAAAATATAACATATCAAAATTTCTAAGATGCAGTAGAGACAGTTAGTGGAAAATTTATAGTCCTAAATGCCTACGTTAGAAAAGAAGAATGATCTCAAAACAAAAATCTCAGCTCTCACACCTCCAGAAACTTGGTAAGTATTTGTATATCTAAACTTTTTTTAAAAACATATTAAAACACAGAAAAAGTACAGTAAAAAAAGAAGAAAAAGAGCAAATTAAATCTAAAACAGACAAAAGAAAATAATAAAGGTTAGAGTGAACTCAATGAAATTTTTTAAATGCAAAAATAAAAAACGTGAAACTAAAAAATGATTCTGTGAAAACATAAATAAAATTCATAAGTCTCCAATCAGAATAATCAGGGAAAAAGAGAAGATACAATTTGCCAATATCAGTAATGACAGAAAAGAAAGCACTATAGATATTAAAGATTTTAAACAGATAAGGGAATGTTAGGAAGAATTTTATGTCAATAAATTCTATAAGGTTCACAAAATAAATACATTCTTTGTAAGGCACAAACTACCAAAGCTCACTCAAAATAATAATAATAATAACCTGACTATCCCTATGTTTAGTAAAAATGGAAACTGTAGTTTAAAAAAAAAAAAAAACCTTCCCACAAAAAAGAACACCAGTACCAAGTGGCTTCACTGATGAACTTTACCAGAGACTTAAGGAAGAAATTACAGTTATGCATCACTAAACAAGAACACATTCTGAGAAACATGTTAGGTAATTTCTTCATTGTGCAGACATCATAGAATATACTTACACAAACCTCGATGGTCTAGCCTACTACATGCCTACACTATATAGGGTATAGCCTATTGCTCTTAGGCTACACACCTGTACAGCATGTTATGGTACTGAATACTGCAGGCAACTGTAACAAAATGATAAGTATTTGTATATCTAAACATATTCAAACATAGAAAAAGTACAGTAAAAATACAGTATAAAAGATTTTTTTAAAAGGTACACCTGTATAGGGCACTTACCATGAATGAAGCTTGCAGGACTAGAAGTTGCTGTAGGTCAGTGAGTGAGTAGTGAGTGAACATGAAGGCCTAGGACATTACTGGATACTACTGTGGACTTCATAAATACTGCACACTTAGGCTACACTAAATTTAATTTAAAAATATGTTCCTTTCTTCAATAATAAATAAAGCTGGCACAGTGGTTCACACCTGTAATCCTAGCACTTTGGAAGGCCAAAGCAGGATGACTGCCTAAGGCCAGGAGTTTGAGAACAGTCTAAGCAACATAGCAAGACCTCATCTCTACAAAAAATAAAAAAAAAAAAAAAAAATTAACTGGGGTGTGGTGGTGTGCACTTGTAGTCCCAGCTACTCAGGAGGCTCACACCAGAGGATCACTTGGGCCCAGGAGTTTTAAGTTGCAGTGAGCTATGATTCCTACACTATACTCCAGCCTGGGCAACAGAGTGAGACCCTGTCTCAAAAATAATATTACTACTACTAATAATAATAAATTAACTTTAGCTTACTGTAACTTTTTTTACTTTGTAAGCTTTTCAATTTTTTAAAATTTTCGGACTCTTTTGTAATAACACTTAAAACACAAACACATCATACAGCGGTATAAAAATATTTTCTTTCTTGCCGGGTGCAGTGGCTCACGCCTGTAATCCTAGCTCTTTGGGAGGCCGAGGTGGGCGGATCACTTGAGCTCAGGAGTTCGAGACCAGCCTGAGCAAGAGCGAGACCCCGTCTCTACTAAAAATAGAAAGAAATTATCTGGCCAACTAAAAATATATATAGAAAAACTTAGCCGGGCATGGTGGCACATGCCTGTAGTCCCAGCTACTCGGAGGCTGAGGCAGGAGGATCACTTAAGCCCAGGAGTTTGAGGTTGCTGTGAGCTAGGCTGACGCCATGGCACTCACTCTAGCCCGGGCAACAGAGCCAGACTCTGTCTCAAAAAAAAAAAAAAAAAATTTCTTTCTTTATATCCTTATTCTATAAGTTTTTTTCTATTATACATTTTTTTTCTTTTACTTTTTAAACTTTTTGGTTAAAAACTAAGACACAAACACATGCATTAGCCTGGTCCTACACAGGGTCAGGATCATCAGTATCACTGTCAATTATCAATTTCAAGTATTATGTATCATACATAATTGTATGTGCTAGACTTTTATATGAGTGGCAGTGCAGGTTTGTTTACAAAAGCTTCACCATAGACCTGTGAGAAATACATTGTGCTATGGTATTATGACAGCTACGATGTCACTAGGCAATAGAAAATTTTCAGCTCTATTATAATCTTATGGGACCACTGTCATATATGCCTTTCATCATTGACCAAAACATCCTCATATGTCACATGACTGTATACCAGTTCTACACAAGCTCTTCCAGAAAATTAAACAGGAGGGAATACTTCTCAACTCATTCTATGACATTGGCATTATGCTGATATCAAAACCAGACCAAGATATTTTAAGAAAAGAAACCTACAAAATCCCTCACAATATCCCTCACAAAGATTTAAGTAAAAATCCCCAACAAAATGTTAGCAAATCAAAACCAAGAATACATAACAAGAATAACATGTTGTAACCAGGTAGGATTTAGCCCAGAATACTAATGCAAGGTTAGTTAACAGTAAAAAAATGAATGTGGGGCAAGACCTTCTAGAATGGTAGAGTATAAAGTCTGGCAAATCCTCTCCCCCAAAAGCAAAGATAAACCAGACAAAACTTACAAAAAAACAACCATTTCAGAATCTGGGAAGTGACAAAAGACATGCAATAAACTGAGAAGCAGTACTTCAAGAAAAACTACTGAACCTTAGTAGGAAAAGTTGGAGTCTATTATAGAGTTTTAGCCTGGGGCTGTACTTGACCCCCAGATCCATGAGTGGTAGGCTCTACCAAGACTGAGAAGTCTAGGGGAAAAGGGGGAGAGAGATCCATATCTGGGAGGTTGTCAAAAACAATCATAATTTTGGTGGCAAACCATTAGGGAAGTCCAACATTGCAGCTGCCTGCAATATTAGTTGGAGCAAGCAAAAATCATCCGGAAACTTCAGAGAGATCTGGAAAACAAATAGTCATAATGGGCTTTGATAAACTCTCAGATATACCTGGTGGTCTAGAAGGCTACATACATGTGCAAGGCTGTGTGCACACTCAGCGGAGACCAGAGAGTGCACTGGGTATTTACTTATCCCTGGCTGATTATGAGATCCTTTGTATTGGAGGAAAACCTTATTAGCTTTAGGTGTTTAAACAGAACCTCTGACCAATCATTGGTTGACCTCTAAGCAGTGCTAAGACGGAAATTAATAGCTTTAAATGACTATATTAAAAAAGAGGAAAGGTGTCAAATCAAAGGGTTAAGCTTATAACTCAAGAAACCAGAAAAAGAGCAAACTAAACCCAAAACAAGCAGAAAAAGAAAATTATAAACATTAGAGCAGAAATCTATAAAATGGAAAACAGAAAAATAGAGAAAATTATTAAAACTAAAATTTAGTTCTTTAAAAAAAGTAAATTGACAAATTTTTAGCTATACTAACCAAGAAAAAAAAGGACAAATATTTGGAATTAAAGAAGGGACATCACCACCAACCTTACAGAAATTAAAAGGATTTCAAGGGTATACTATTATATAAACAACTTCATGCTAACAAATCATGCAACTGAGATGAAATGGACAAACTCTTAGAAAAACACAAATTACTACAATTGACCCAAGAAGAAATTAGAAAATCAGAATTGACCATAAGTGAAAAAAAAGAATTAGTAATTAAAACTTTTCCCATTAAGAAAAGCCCAGGTGCAGATGGTTTCACTGGTGCATTCTATGAAACATTAAAGAAAGAAAGAATACCAATCCTCCACAAATTCGTCTCTAAAACAGAGAAGGAAACACTTTCGAACTTAGTCTATGAGGCCAGTTTTATCCTGGTACCAAGCCAGACATAACACAAGAAAAGAAAAATTCAGACCAATTTTCTTCATGAATATAGAAACAAAAAACATCAACCAAATATTAGAAAGCCAAATCCAGCAACATATGGAAAGGCTTATACACCATGATCAAATAGCTTTTAACCTAGGAATAGAAAGTGATTTAAGATCTGAAAATAAGTTAATATATTATAAATTAATAAAGGAAAAAACTACATGATAATCTCAAGACACAGAAAGAGCACTTGGCAAAATCCATGACAAAAACTCTTAATTAGCAATAGAAGAAAACTTTCTCAACATGATAAAGGGAACCTACAAAAAAACTACAGCTAACATCATACTTAATGGTGAAAGACTGAATGCTTTTTCCCTAAAACTGGGAAAAGCATGTCTGCTCTTGCCAATGCTATTCAGTGCTGTACTGGAAGTTCTAGTCAGTGGAGTCACAGGTAAGAAGTAAAAAAATCAATTCTTGGCCTTTTGGCAAAAATCAAGTTTAAAAAACAAAACAAAATGCAGTAACCAGCCTGAGTAACAGCAAGACCCTGTCTCTACTAAAAATATAAAAAATTAACCAGACCTGGTGATGGTGCCAGCCTGTAGTCCCAGCTACTTGGGAGGCTGAGGCAGGAGGACTGCTTGAGCCCAGGAATTCCAGGTTGCAGTGAGCTATGATGATGCCACTGTATTCTAGCCCAGGCTAGAGTGACATTCTGTCTCAAAAAAAAGTAGTAAAAGGCATGCAGATTGAAAAGGAATAGGTAAAAATCTTTATTTGTAGATGATGTAATTCACTATAGTAAAAAATCCTAAAGAATCCACTCAACGACTATTAGAATAATGAATTCAGCAAGGCCAAAAAATACAAGATCAATATACAAAGATTAATTGTATTTCCAAATACTAGCAATGAACAATCCAAAAATGAAATTAGGAAAGCAATTCCATTCACAGTAGCATAAAAAGAATAAAATACTTAGGAATAAATTTAACAAAAGAAGCATAAGGCTTATATACTGAAAAGTACATTACATTACGAGAGAAATTAAAGAAGATTGAAGATGAGAAACATTTCATGGTCATAGATCAGAAGAGTTACTACTGTTAAGATGGCCATTCTCCCAAAATTGATCTATAGATTCAACACATTCCCTATCAAAATCCAAGTAAGTTTGTTTTTTGGTTTTGGGGTATTTTGCAGAAACTGACAAGCTGATCCTAAAACTTATATGGAAACCAAAGGATTAATAAGACCCAAATTTGAAAAAGAATAAATTGGAAGATGAATACATTTCTTGATTTCAAAACTTACATTAAAGTGACCATAATGAAGACAGTGTGGTGCTAACATAAGGGTAACCTTCAGATCAACTAAACAAAATTAAGATTCCAGGGAAAAAAAAATCCTTATATTCATGGTCAACTGATTTTCAACAAAGATACCAAAGCAATTCAGTGAGGATACTATTTTCCACAAATGGAAATGATGGCTTTACAGCCTTACTTCAAACCACACATAAAAATTCACTCAAAATGAATTATAGCCATAAATGTAGGATTTAAAACTATGAAACAGAAGAAAACATAAAAGAAAACCTTCATGACCTTGTGTTGAGCAAAGATTTGTTGGCTTTGACACCATAAGTACAACTAATAAACAAAAAAATTAACTGGACTTCATCAAAATTAAAACCTTTTGTACTTCAAAAAGGTACCATTAATAAAATGAAAAGGGTAAGCATTTTACCAAATATATACAAATGGCTAATATGCACATGAAAGAGGCCAAAATCATTTAGCCATTAGGGAAATGAAAATTAAAAACAATGAGATACCACTACACCTTGACCAGAATGGGTTAAATTTAAGAAAACTGTACCAAGTGTTGGCAAAAATGTGTTGCAATAGGAACTTGCTGATGGGAATGTAAAATGATACAAATCACTTTGGAAAATAGTTTGGCAGTTGCTTAAAAAGTTAAACATACACCTACCACATGACCCAGTCACTCCATTTGTTCTCAAGAGAAATGAAGCATATGTTGAAACAAAGACTTGTATGAGAACTTTCATAGCAGCTTTATTTGAAATAGCCAAAAACTGGGGGAAGAACACCAAATGTCCATCAACAGATAAATGAATAAACTGTGCTATGTTTACACAATGGAGTACTACTCTGTAATAAAAAGAAATGAGGTATGGGTACATGCAACAAACAACATAGATGAATCTCAAAATGACTATGCCATGGGAAAGAGGCCAAACAACAAAAAAGAACATACTGTATGATACCACTTATAAAATTCTAGAAAATGCAGATCAGTGGTTGCCTTGGGACAGGGATAAGGATATGAAGTGACCAGGAGAAGGGATTACAAGAGTGCCCAAAGAAACTAATGGGGATGATGCATATATGTTATCATTGACATTGTCAAACTTATTAAAGTGCATATTTTACATAAAAGTTCACTTGGTTTTATGTCAATTTAAAAAAAAAAAAAAGAATCTCCGAACAAAGAAATGAAAAGAATTGTTATGTGGCATTATAATTTTCCAGGCAAGAGGCAACAGTGGCTTAGACTGTGATGGAACACATACAGATAGAAATGTGAGTAGAAAATTTTAAAGTTTATTAAAATATAGAATTGATAACACTTTGTTAATAAAGTGGATATTGGGAGTTGAAGGAAAGGAAGGAATCAAGGACAATTTTTTTTTTTGGCTTTAGCAACTAAGTGAATAGTAATGCTGTTTACTAAAATAGAAAAGACTAGGATAGGATGACAGAGTGAACATTTCTCTTTACATTTTCAGGAATGAGTCAAACTGGTTTTCCACCTTAATGGATTTTAAAACAACCATCTAAAGGTGTGCAGTATTCCCTCATTATCCACAGTTTCATGTTCCACAGTTTCAGTTACCCACGGTCAACCATGGTCCAAAAATAGGTGATATAGTATGATATTCTGAGAGAGACAGAGAAAGATACTGCAAGACCACATTCACATAACATTTATTACAGCATACTGTGCTATTTTATTATTAGTCATGGTTAATCTCTTACTGTGCCTAACTTGTAAGTTAGACTTTATCATAGGTAAGTATGTATAGGAAAAAACATAGTATACATAGGGTTCAGTACTATCTGCAGTAGTTTTGGGCACCCACTGGACTGCATATACAAACATCTAAAAAATAAAAGTGATAAAAGTGGGATTCTGCTTAACTATCATAAATGTGGAAAAAAATCAGTATTTTTATGATACAGAAAAATAAAATAATAATTAATGGAAATTACAAAATGTGCAAAATACCTTTCTCTATAATATTTTTAAAACTAAGTAAATGAAATGTAAATGTGCATGTTAGAAATTAATTACTTAAACTATTTTAATTAAATGATACATTCTACTTGATTTTTTTCTGTAAGTATTAGTTAGGTATGTTTATATTTCTAACTAATAATATTTGTGTCCTTTAAAATCAAATAAATAATTGAGAATATAGAATACTACACAGCTTTTTTACTTCCTTCAATATCTTTGCCTACCTGTTTAATCTTTCAAATAATGTTCCAAATTGTGCTGTTTTATATGATGGACTGAAAATATCCTGACTCTCACTTAATTTGGAAACCAAGGAATCAGAACAGTTAACATTGAGCTGAAAAAAAGATTAAAGAAACTGTCAAAATAGTTAATGAACACACATACAATTTAAATTATTTAGCATAAAATGTTATTTAAGCGAACTATATCACATATTCAAAAAATATATTTTTTATTCTAAAGCAAAGTAATTTTAGTCTTTATTAAAACAAAATAAATACTTTTCTAACAATGAAATCAATATTAATATTTGAATGATTGTTAAAATAACATAGTTGATATTATGGTGAACTAACCACTTCCTCAGAGTTAAAAAAAAAAAAGAAAGAAAAAGATTAAAAATTTTAAAAAAACACCCAGGACACCAGGATCTTGAGTAACTAAAAGTTAAATTTCTCTGACAGAAAATAATAGTTTGTCCCAAAGAAACAGTCGCACTTATCTCAGTTATTCCATTTACTGAGTAAATGGAAGACTGCTACTTTAATCTTTCTGAATATTAATATCATTTCATTCAAAATAGGGATAGTGTGTGAAGACTGTTGTGAAAAGCAGATGAGATAATCCATTTGTTAATGTGGAAGATACCATATAAATGTAAATTATTAATATATTGGACTAATACTAAACTATCCAACAATAATTTATGTATGTAATATATTTGATTTATAACCCATGAAACATAGAAATGAGAAGTCTCAACACAATCCATGACAGAATAGTCAGAAAAAAAGAGTGAGAGTAAAAAGAGACACTGAAAGTTTGCGGGGGTTGGGGGTGGGGGGGTAGGGGAGACGAAAGTCAGAGAGAGCTGATACTAATGTCTCAGCTAACTAATATATCTCAGTCTCAGAGAAACAGTGACAGGCGTGCAGAGACCAAGACATCCCTTGAAGTAAGAAACAAACAAACAAATGAAGAGAGAAGAGGATTATATTATACGCTGGCTCAATACTATACTAGGGACCAAGAAGCTGTTACTGAAAGCTCAGCACTTGTCTCTGAGGCCACAGCAGAAAAATGAGGACAAGTGGTTGAGGAAAAGGAAAGAGGAGTTTATTAATTTGCCAGCAAATGAGGAGAATGGCAGACCCCCATCTTAAAAGTACCACTGTCCTCTTCATAAGCAGAAATACAGAGTTTTTAAAGAGGGTTTTCAGCTTCAGGCTATTGCTGAAGGATAGCTGATGACTCTGATCTATCCCATCTCTGGGGAAGACAATCTAGTGACCTCAACCCACCGGACCTCCTCTCCCCTTGGACAATTTCACTGAGATATCTCCTATAGTACAAAGAACAAAAGACATTCCCCTGCCCCTCCAACCACTGGCCTAAGACAGGGATGCAGGTTTCAATTCCCAAAAAGAGTTGGGGAGGTTTTAAAAAGACAAAAAACATTTTTACCCTTTTTTTCAGGCCATTCTCTCTGTTACAAAACCCCAAACCACTTTTTCTTCTAACCCACTTTTTTTAACTCATTTTCTTTTGTATTCTATAATTTCATTTAAATTCTTCTCACTTCTCTGGAAATCCCTCCAAATAAGCTATTAAATACTTCCCTAATATTAATACTTTACAATGTGACACTATGATTGGAGAAGGACATTAGCCTCTCTTTTCAATCTTCTACCATATTAAGTATAACATTTACCTCTCTGGAGTTAATCACTAACCTGCAGTCTATAGTATGTAGAGGCAAGAAGGAGATTGTTTAAGTAGAGATTACATAGTGTTTTATTGTCTATCCCATAAACTATTTAATAGAGCAAGGAAGAGTAACAAACTGATCTAGAATGCAAGATTTTGACCTATAAAATAAACTGAATGGGTAACTGAATGTCTTTTATTGCATCTTTAAAAATTATTGGATCCTTACATTAATAAGGATAGCACATATCACTGGAATATAATACTTTATCTTCTCTGAGAAACAGTAAAACATACTTCAATACTTCAATAAAATTGAATTATATATGACTATATATATTATAGCATATATTACTGATATACTATAATATATAACTGCAATATAATTTATAAACTTATAAACTATAGATTATAAATCAATTCATAAATAATAAATACATATATAAACATGGAATAAAACCACTGCATGCTAAAAATGGGAGAAATTCAAAACTAATTATTCCTGGTGTCAAGATACAGTGTTTATATAACCATTTTCCTTATTACCATTAGACATTATTATAGTAACCTTCAATAACTTTATTTTTTAAACTCTATATAAATTTAAAAGAATATCATTTCCTGGTATGTTCTATGACAGATAAATTTCAGAATTTTAACATTTATACATTTTTATATTTTCAAATTTAGAGCACACAATGATTGAACATCTTAGCACCACATAGCTCTTTATATTTGTGTAGTGTTAATTAAAATGCATATAAACAGTTGTAGTCTTTCAAACCAAAAAAAGAATCAAGCCATCACAATTCATGCTTTAAGAGACTACTTTGACATCACTGAGACTGTATATTTTTCTATTTATTGTACATTTCCCATATCATGTATATTGGATCACTATGACATCACCAACTAGTCATTTATAGGAATTATAAACATCAATTACTATATATCACACTGAACTATTTTCAATTTTACTATCAATAATTTTCTAAGAGAATAATTTCCAAGATTTTTTAAAGAACATTCCATTTTTGTGATTCATAATCTTCTAAAGTGCAAAGAATTAAGTTTTTGACCTAAGAGGAATTATCCTTAATTTATCTCCTAATTTGGTTATAGCTATAGCAATTTATAACATATATTTTAAATCTATAAGAAGAGAATAAAGATTATATCATGAAAATACAATGATACAAAATGCTAAGAACTAGTGATTCAAAGGTACCTGCTCATTCTGTTTCTTTTCATATGCAACTTTCTGAGCACTGGGTCCTATCCTGGGAGTTAAATTTAGTTTTGGAATATGTCTGCTAGAAGATGAAGATAATTCAGCTGCAAAAGATGGTGGAGTGAAACTGCAGTTTTCTACTCTGCTGAACTGAGGTTCAAACATATGACATGAGTCCATGACTTGTGACGACTATAGGAAAAAAGACAAAATCATTTACATTGCCAAAACATATAAACTAGACAAGAGGAAAGTCACAACAGTGAAATTAAAATAAGTGAAAAGGGCATGAGTTGCAAAAGAAAAAGTCCTCAAGAAAGGCAACCCATCAGAACTAGCAGAACTTCCTAAGATGAGGGAGGTTATCAACTAAGACTATACTTAAAAGCCCCTGTCCCACTGCCTTTTCCACTCCTGCTCTCCTCCACCCTCAAGCTCCATTTCAATAAGCCATCTTGCATTGACAGGAAATCTGAGTTTCATTAACCCACAATTCAGGTGTCAGGATTTCCAAGGGATTTTAGTATCATTGCCATTATCTTTCTCATCTAGTTTAACTCTGGCAATCCAAAGGAAAGAAAGGATAGTTAATAATACGGCATTGGATGTTAATCAAAATTTCAAGCTTTAATAACAATGTATGTTATTTTCTAATTGATTAATTGCTAAAATAGTTATTTGCTATACTTTGAAAGAGAAAGCATCTTGGGATCAATCTGAGGACTGGACATCACAATTTGATATAAAACAATCTTGTCACTACGTTTGAAGAGATGAAATGCTCAATAGCCATGTGAACTTTAAGTGAACTGTCCTTTGCAGCTCATCAGTAACAAGCAGAATCAAATGTTATGTACACATAGGCCTAGTCACATTACCAGTATTCCAAAGGGATTCTCATAAGCAATCAATTAGAATATTCTCACGGTATAGGTTTCCTACACCAAAAAGCTTTTAAAAGAATGATTTTAGAGACTAAACATTTTTTAAAAGGATAACTAATTTTCCCCAATATTTAGAAATTTAGATCATTCACTGACATGTCACAGCTGTTAAAAGAATTTTTTTAAAAACTCACCTGAACTGGGCCAAGTTCGTCCTTGCTA
This sequence comes from Varecia variegata, assembly GCA_028533085.1. Taxonomy (NCBI): domain Eukaryota; kingdom Metazoa; phylum Chordata; class Mammalia; order Primates; family Lemuridae; genus Varecia; species Varecia variegata. The sequence continues at coordinate 59,358,901 of CM052440.1, forward strand.
CCTACTCTTTGATAGTTTATACTAATGAAAAGAAAATTTTAAGGTTAAAAATTATATATAGCAATAAAATTGTTTTTATATATTTAAAATTCATACTGTTCTACACAAGCACATGGAAACAGAACTCTAAGTAAATCATTCCAGCATCATATTACCAAGTTTTATAAAAATTATATTAATACTAGAGATAGACATTTTTATGATATGTAAAGTCAAACTATGTGTACGAAACACCTATGTCATTTGATAAAGGTCTTAATAATTTTATAATACTGCTAGCCAAACAAACAAAAACTGGAGCTAGAAGGTAAACCCTTGTACATTTTCCAGTGAATAAAAGTATTTGTTTTTATTTTTTCTTTTTTAAATATTTTTCAATTTTTTTTCAGCGCATTTCTTCCTGTTGTATCCAATGAATAAAAGTATTGATAATAACCAGTTTAAACACCTAATAATATGAATCCTAGCTAAAACCTACTTGTTTTCTGTATCATCAAGGCAGAGCTTAGAAGGTACACAGTTAGGCGACATTGGAAGTTCTAAATCATAATTTCTTAGGGGCATTTTTATGTCTCTATTCATATTCACATGGACTGGTTTTCTCACAGTTTCTGTAATAAAATATATATAATTATAATTTAAAAATAATAAGTCTTTTTAAAGTATTGCTTGATATGTCATGTTCATTATATAAATGTGCACCTAAGAAATTTTACTGAAACATTTATATTCTGTAAATGCTAGAAAAAATCATTACAGTACTAACAACTATCACAGGTAATTAAAAATATCTTTTCTTCATCATCTTATATACCCCTCATGAAAGGGGCCCTACTAATTTAGTTCTACTTTTTTCTTCCTCCAAGATTTCCCTGTAGCACTACATATTTTCTCTATTATAGCACTTTCCACACTTTATTGTACTTAACACTATCTCCCCTCACTAGATTTTAAGCTTTATAGGGGCAGAAGCCTTGTCTCTCTTTATAAAATACATCACCATTTTGTCTGTTGAGTACTTTTACTTACTTTTCTTTTCTGAGAAATGTTTTTTTATGCCCACTCCAACTACATATACAGTTCTAATGAGTATTTTCTATCTTCCTATAAAACCCTGCTTCTCTGGACAAAATAATTGGTGTAGGGGTAGCCATCTGATCCAAGATGAACCAATAATAGTATCCCCTCTCTCTGGTTATAAGTGATATTTTTCCACTGCTGAGACCTGGCACCAGTAGCACAAGGCAACAACCTTCCAATAGAATTTTAAAAATTTGGAACCAGAGAAACAATTCACAATCTTTCCCTGGTGACCAATCTAGGAGAGATGAGCAATATTCATTTCCTAAGGCAATGTTTTGAGCCTCTATGATGAATACAGTCTGAGAGAAGAAAGCTAACATCTTAAGTAACAAAGAATCATGGTAGTATTCACGTTCCTGATTCAAATTGTCTCAGAGGCCCATTGCACCATCATCCTTCCTTTTAGTTAAATAAATAAAAATATTTCTGTTTTGAATTTCTGTCATTTGCTACCATGAGTCCTGACTAATACAGGCTTGTTTTCTAGTTTATCCCCAGCGCCCAGTACAGAACTTATGACAGGTACTCAATAAATATATGTTGAATGAATGAAAAGAAAGTAAGGGAGAAAGTGATGGGGTTCAGGACACATTACCCCAAAATATGGCGCACTGGCATTTGAGAAAATGCAGAAGCAGGAATATCACTCTCACCTTCCCTGCTTCTCTTGTGGAGCAGGCCATGAAACTTAGAAAGGATTTTTCTGACTTTCGCCTAAAGCAGGTCATAAAACCCTTGAGAGGTGCCCTCCCTTTTATCCAAAGAGAAGGTACATCCTTATCTCTGAAGACACAGGGTCACAAAGAAGAATCTGAACAAACAGGCTTTGCTAAGTTCCCCTCAGTTCATTACTATTAGATCATTCTTTTTTTTATCCAATCATACTTCTCCATGGCTCTCAACTTCATCAAACCTAGCACAAAAATGCATAGGTTTATCCATTTCTTTGAGTCTTCAATTCCTTATAAAGGCTCTCATATCACATAAAACTTATTAAATAAATCTGTATGTTTTTCTCTTATTTATCTGTCTTTTGTTATTGGGGCCTCAGCCATAAACCTAGCGATGGGTGAGGAAAACACACTTTTTCTCTCCTATATACAGGAATAAATAAAGGTAAATATAGCAGACGGATTTACAATGAAAGGTTTTATTCCAAAAGTCCATGAATAATGTATTTTTTCTAAAGTATATATATATATATATATGTACTTGTATAAATTATCATCTGTGGAGGGAGAATGAAAAATGGCAGAGAAAGGAAATGAGAAAACACTAACAATATTATGATCAATTTCTTCCCCTCCTTGATGAATTGTCTTTTAAGCTCTCATTTTTGTACTTGTTTTAAAAATTAGATATCAGACACAAGTTCCCTTGAGAGAGGATAAAAATACTCTCAAAAAACTTTTTATTTATTTGAAGAATCAAAGTGAAGACAAAATGGACTTTATTTTGAAGTATTAGACTACAATAATTAACATCCCAGGAATATGTAAGTATATTCAAATTATAAGATAGGAAACTAGTCATTGAGGCAAAAATCTTTTCAGCTCTTCTTTTCAAACAAACTCTCTAAGTAGTAAAAGTAATTTATTGACATTTATTAACATTTATTCCCTGCTCTATAGTTAAATGTTGGTAACTATCTGGCCAGATAGAAATATGTAATCTAACTACACTACAATAACTATAACCATACCTAATAAATTAATTTTATATAACACATACACGACCTAAAAAAGAAATAAATGGATTAAGCAACTAAAGATTTATAAGCAAATATAAACTAAGTTTCTAATTTAAGAGAATAACAAAGTTTTCAATTTTCCACATGCTCTAAGTTCTAATATCATAAACTAACTCGAAAGCTAAATGTTATTATGATCACATCAAGGTCAAAACAAAACTCTATTGGAAAGACTTACCATGTGTTTTCTTCTTGCAAGATATCTGATTTACCATATATAGGTTAAGAAGGTCTAAACTCACGGTGGAATTTTTGACAGGGGATGAAACTCCCAGTAATTCCTTTTTTAATTTTAACCTGTTCTTTTCAAAATATTCCTAAAATAATTAAAAATCAAAAATAATTAATGCAGCAACCATGTGGTTTAGGCAGAATCATAAATAAAAAAGTAATAATGCTATTAAATCACTGACTTGATATTTTTATATTTTGTGATACCACCTTTTTATGTTTACAAATAAATTAAAATCAATTATAACTTGTAGTTTACCTAAAGACTCAATTCCACAGCCTTTTATAATGTTTTGTTAAACATTACCTTTAAAATAGAACTTTAAAAAGCTATTCAAGGAACCAAAAGATTAAAAATTATCAGTATATAGAAAGTTAAAAAAAATCTAAAAACACAACAATATGACAAGCTAAAACCTTGTTTCCTACAAAGTATGCTACCCTGAAGATACTGAAAGCCTTAAAGATATGTCCCACTGAGTGCTATTAAAAGTCAACTGAAATGAACAGAGGAAAAAAGAGTGCTATGTGAGAACTAATCTGCAACCAAAGCCAACTTAATTTGCTTTGTTGTCCCTCCATGATGCCTAGATGCTTGTTCATTTTTTTAAACCAGACTTATACATAATTATCACTCTTCATCCCATTATTTTCTTCCTGGATATCTGACCAGTCATTATTCTTCCTTATCTTCATTTTTTTCTTTCAGATGACATCCTTAACTTACCAAATTCAAAGGCATATGTTTAATATTTATTTATTGAACAACTATTATGTGCTAGACACTAACAAATTGTGAAAAAAATCTTTTCTTCCTCCATTAAAAAGCTCATGATACTATGCCGTAAGTGTGATTATAAATGTGAGATGTCAAAACTGAGAAAAGTCCAAGATGGCAAAAATACAATGCAAGAGGTCAAATTTCCAAGAGGTTACGTATTATATTTTCAAGAGGATGAGGCTCTTTCACATTAACATTTCTGAATACTGTTAATTACAATTGACTTTTTAAGATTGTAAAAAACTTGTAAGAACTGTAAGAGACTTGCCAGCTATCAAGCAAAAATGTACTTTTATTATGCAAATATATCATAGATAAAAGGCATCTGTTCACATTTCATTTAAGTGATCTGCAACCCTAAATTGGACTAAAATTCCTTTCAAAAGATCACACTATGCTTCAGCAACAAAATAACATGACCTTCAGGATGGAAATATTTTCCCCCTTGAATAAAAAATGACTAAGTCAATACTAGATCTTATAATTAATGGTGCCTTGGAAATAAGAAGATGTTATTTCTTAAGGCATGTACTTTGTGATGGATAAGACCATAGTGAGGGAGAATGACACAAATAATTACAACTGAGTGTAACAGGAGATGGTATATAATCCTCAGGAAGGGTATGTAAATTATAGGTTGGGGAGAGGGTGGACAGAGGGAGGGTTAAGAAGACAGGGAAAGTTTCTTAGGAAATTATTTCTAAGATAGACAATCACAGTTAGTCAAAGAGGCTACAAACATAAAGTTCTAGAAATAAGGAAGAACAGTACAAAGACTGTCTGCAAAGGGAGTTATTAGCCTTTATCACCACACTAATTCATCCACACTAATTACATGTAGTTGAAAAATTTTCAATGCTCTACCATTACTTGGATATGCCACAATTTATTTAACCATTCTACTGTTAATGGATATTTGGGTGGTTCCCTCCCTCTCTCCTGCCCCTTTTCTTCTTTCTCCTTCTATGTTTGCTATTAATATTTTAGCCATAACGATGACCCAAATAATCTTGTACATATCTCAAAGTGCACATGTACAAGACTTTCTCTCAGATGTATACTGCTCAGTTGTAAGGTATATAAATGCTAAACTTTCCTATGTAACACAGTTAGTGTAATCTTTAAAAAAAGACAAAATAAATGGAAGTAGGACATAGGTTATGAAACCATTACAGTACTCTAGGCAATAAATGATTATTTAAATTATAGTGCTGATAGTTCAGGTAGTAAGTAGTGGTCAGATTTAGGATATATTTTGGAATTAGAAAACAAGAATCAACAATTATCTTAAAGTTCCTGCCTGAGCAAAACAGGTGACTAATCAAACTATCAACAAGGATAGAGAATACTAAAGGAAGATGGTACTCCAGTTTCACTTAGGTGAATTTATTAATGGTGGAAAAATGCATCAGAAGATCACTGTTCTCATAATGCTAACACAGAAAATACATAGATTATCTTTACCTTTTGCTTTCTCCTTTCCTGTTTGATCAGAACCCTGGTCCTGAAAAGAAAAGCAGAATAAAATATACACTGATTAAAGAAATGGTCCCCAAGACAATTGCTATTTTAGCTGAAGCAAAGACTTGGAACTGAAATATAAAAGTGTAGTGATCTTTATATTTGTTTCTAAAAGAAACTATGAAAATATTCTTAAAGTTTTTATAATACATCATTTTCACAAAATTTTCTTATGTAGGAAATTCAAGATTTAGTAAAGAAAAAAATTCTATACCTATGAACAATTAAGCAAAAAATAAATCTAAATTATAAAACCCAGATAAGCGAAGACAAACTAATGCATCAGAAAGAATATACCACTGCAACATTCTCACCTGATAGCAATATTCTTGTTCAACACTCTAATTTCTGTGTGTTTCTTTGCATTTCAACATTCCATTGAAATCAACAGGGAATACAGGGAAGGTAGAAATCTATTTAGGATCTAAAAAAGTATAAAATTCATTGCTAGAGCAACTTCAGTTATTTTAATGTATTAATATCAGTTGAAGATGGCTGACCAGAGACACCGGCTGCCAGATCATCTCAGAAAGGAAAAGTTTTAGATGAAAAAGAAAAAACAAACAATCATAGATCGAGTGTAATTCCGAGGGAAAACTGCCAGAATCTACAAGACATTCCATGGGAAGAAATTGCAAATCAGAAAAAGAAGGAGCAAGATATCGGCAAAGGTAAACCCACAAGAGGCTTAGAGTCCAGCGAAAAGGGTAGGTAGAGCGGTTTGTTTCGCCCTCCCTCACATCTCTGGCAGTCACCAGTCTCCTGAGCTGCTGGAGAGCCTTTCTACCCTCACAAGCCCAAAACCTGCTGCTGCCAGTGAACTGGAAGCTTCCTGAGGACAAAGCACCAGCCTGCCAGCCCCCCTAGGGCACTTCCCATCACCACAGACCTGAGCCAAGACAGCGGGCACCATACTGCTTCTCCACCCACCATGTGCCTTTGTCTCCCCCAGGGGTTTCAGTCCCTCAGTTTTCATCTTGCTCATTCCCACACAAATATTTCCCAACTCCAGCCCAGATTGTGGGAGCCACAGGGGGCCGGTGGGTCCCAGGGGATCTACATGACCCCAGAGCCTGGACATTCTGGGCAGGCTGCCTTCCGGAAAGAGGGACAAAAATGACCAGAGTGCTAGCTTTCCTCCATCCAGACTCTTTTCATCCCCTTCATCCCCTCCCCTCTCCCGTGGCTGCCGAGAGAGATGATTAAGCTGGGGCTCTCAGGAGCTGCTGCTTCCCCCTGTTGGCGCACACACCATACCAGGGCTTCCACAGAGAGTAGGACTCAACCTTTCCTCTTAAAGAACTGCAGAGGACTAAGGGGTGCTCAGACTGTGAGCTGCCTGCTCAGCTGCTCCATCCAAGCAGGGTTTCCCCCAAAGTGGAGGGACATCAAACCTGCTTGAGCACCCCATTGACAACTGGTGACCAACATGCTTCTCAAGTCAAGGACTGATCTTCAGGGACCTGGGGACAGGCCTGCAGGCCAGATCCCAATCTTCAGGGCTCAATCGTGTTGCTTGGGGACAAGAAAGGGAGATTTGTGAACTAATCCTGGGAGGTGAGGGAGCCCATGTGAGCAGAACAGAAGAGCGAGCACAGTGTAGATTCTAGCCATAACACACTTGTGGAGCACACCTCCCCCCACAGGAAGACAATGCTCTCAGCCCAGGGCAGGATCCTGGACAGGGAAGCACGGAGCCCACAGAGCCATCGTGGAGGAACTCAGATAGTTTGAGCTCCTGCCTGCGAGCAAACACAGGAGGGAGACTGCAGAGCAAGGGACAGAGGAGAAGAGAGAAACCCACTCCTAACAGCCAGACTGTGAATCTCAGACAGCCCCACCTCCACAAGCAGACTTTCTCACTTCAGCCCCTCCCTGATGGCTTTCCCCAGAAGCTGGGAACAGACTTTTCACCCCTGCCAAAACAGATAATCTACAAGCTTTTATGGAGCCTAAGGGCAGGCTCACCCAACCCAGCCCCTCCCAGCCTCATGCCCCACATACCTCCACTGTGGCAGAGAATAAGGACTCACCTGGAAGTTCCAGGGCCCCACCTATCACATGGAGCATTTGAGTGCTTCTGCTGAGAGGCTAGAGCTGCTCACAGGTCCCAAAAACAACACTGCAGCTTGTTCCATCCAACAAGTGCCACCTACTGACAGGGAGGTCAATTGGCACAGCCCTTTACAGCAATACCATACAGGGAGGGTGTGGTTGATTCTTACCCACAAGCACCACCTACTGCTTCAGAGATTAGACTGGGCATGCAAATACAATTCACACTGTTAAGAAGACCACAGAGCTAGAGAAAGAGAAAGGATTTCAAACACCTCCATCCTCCCTCATCAAAGATAGACAAGGAAACTGCCCACACACATAGCTCGCCACAGCTACAGACTACAAACAACTAGCAACTGAGAAAACCACCACACTAAGGATTTCTATAACAAAGGCATCCAACCAGAACCTAGATCGCCATCAAAGCACCCACAAGTAAGCCAAAGGTTCTTACCAAACATATGCTACAGACACTCCTTTACAAGTGAGGGGAGAAACAAAAGTCCCGTCTAAACAAAAGAAAATCCCAAAATAAGAAGTGACAGCTGCCCCAGATGAGAAGGAATCAGCGAAAGAACTCAAGAAGTATGAAAAATTAGAGAGAAAGGACACCCCCGAAAGGGAACACCAGCTGTCTAGCAATGGATACCAACCAAAATGAAAATATTGAAATGACAGATAAATAATTCCAAATATGGGTTGTAAGGAAGCTCAATGACATCCAAGAGAAAATGGAAAACCAGTTCAAAGAAACCAGAAAAATAATTCAGGAAATGAATGAAGAATTCACTAAAGAAATCAATATATTAAAAAAAAAACAAATAGAACTTCTGGCAATGAAAAATTCATATAAGGAAATAAAAAACAGTGTGGAAAGTTTTAAGAATAGACTAGACGAGGCAGAATACAGAATCTCAGAACTTGAAGACAACTTGTACAAATTAACTCAGTCAAGAATAAAGAACAGAGAATTAAGAGGAAGGGACAAAGCCTTCAAAAAAAATAGGGGATTATGTAAAACAGCCAAATACAAGAATCATAGGCATCCCTGAGGGCGAAGAAGAAAACACACAAGGGCTGGAATTATTGGAGGGAATAACTGACGAAAACTTCCTTGGTCTTGCTAGAGATTTAGACATCCAGGTACAAGAAGCTCAGCAAACACCTGGGAGATTCATTGCAAAGAAGCAATTGCCAAGACACATAGTCATCAGACTGGCCAAAGCCAACATGAAGGAGGAACTGCAAGCAGTGAGCAAAAACATCAAGTAACTTACAAACGAAAACCCATCAGGCTAACTCCAGACTTCTCAACTGAGACCTTACAAGCCAGAAAGAATTGGGGGCCCATCGTCAGTCTTCTTAAATGGAACAACTGTCAGTCTAGAGTTTTATATCCTGCAAAATTAAGTTTCATATATGAAGGAAAAATAAAAGACTTTTCCAGACAAGCAAACACTGAAGGGATTTGTCAAGACCAGACCTGCCCTGCAGGAAATACTCAAAATGGCCTTATACACCCATCAGCGCAATAGACATCTACCAGTGTAAAACCACACAAAAGCTAAGCTCAGAGCTCATATAAAACAATAGCACAAGAGGTAAAACAAAGCAATAAGGTACTGCCCAAGAGGATGAACAGAACAGCATCCAACATACTAATTCTATCAATCAAAGAAAATTATCTGAATGCCCCACTCAAGAGACACAGGCCAGCTGCATGGATGATAAAATACAACCCAAGTATGCTGTCTCCAGGAAACACATCTAACCCACAAGCATTGATACAGACGCAAGGTGAAGGGATGGAAAAAAATATTCTATGCAAATAGAAACCAAAAGAAAGAAGGTGTAGCCATTCTCATGTCAGATAAAATTGACTTTAAATCAACAATAGTAAAGAAAGACAAAGATGGTCATTATATACTGGTAAAGGAATCAATTTAACAAGAAAACATAACAATCCCAAATATTTATGCACCTAACACACGAGTGCCCAGATTCACAAAGCAAACCCTACTAGATCTAAGCAAAAAGATAAATAGCAACATTGTAATTGCCAGGGACTTCAACACCCCACTGTCAGAACTGGAAAGATCATTCAAGCAGAAAATTAAGAAAGAAACACTGGACATAAATGGAACTCTAGAACAAATGGGCTTAACATTTATGGAACATTTTACCCAAAAACTACTAAATATATGTTCTTTTCAATAGTACATGGAATATTCTCCAAAATTAATCATATCTTAGACCACAAAACATGTCTCAAAAATTCAAGAAAACAGAAATCATACCAGGTATCTTCTCAGACCACAGTGGAATAAAACTAGAGATCAATTCCAAGAGAAATGCTCAATTCTACACAAAGACATGGAAATCAAACAACCTGCTACTAAACAATTATTGGATCAATAATAAAATTAAAGACTCCTCAAACTGAACAACAAAGGGCTGAACAACAAATGGGACACAAGCTATCAAAATCTATAGGATTCAGCAAAACCAGTCCGGAGGGGAAAATTCATAGGCTTAAATGCCTACATCAAAAAGACAGAAAGAACGCAAATCAACAATCTATTACACATCTCAAGGAACTAGAAAAGGAAGAGCAAACTAAGCCCAAAGCCAGCAGAAGAAATAACTAAGGTCAGAGAAGAAATAAATGAAATGAAAAACAATGCAAAGGATCAATGAAACAAAAAGTTGGTTCTTGGAAAAGGTAAACAAAATTGAAACACCTCTTGCTATATTAACCAGCAATAGAAGAGACAGGACCCAAATAAGCTCAATAAGCAATGAAAAATGAAATATTATAACTGATACCACAGAAATACAAAATATCATCTGTGATTACAATGAAGTCTACACACATACAATCTAAAACACAGAGGAAATGGAGAACTTCATGGAAACACACAACCTCCCCATACTCAGTCAGGAAAAAACAGAACTCTAGAACAGACCAATAACAAGCAACAAAAGTTGTGGAATAATAAAAAAGCTTCCAACAACAACAACAAAAAAGCCCTGGAGCAGATGGATTCACAGCAGAATTTTATCGGACCTACAAAGAAGAGCTGGAACCCATACTGCAGAAATTATTCTGTAACACTGAGAAGAAAGGAATCCTCCCAAACTCATTTTACAAAGCCAGAATGACCTTGATAACAAAGCCAGGAAAGGACACAAAAAAAGCAAGCTACATACCAATATCCCATATGATAGATTTGCATAGATGCAAAAATCCTCAAGAAAGTACTAAGCAAACCAAATTCAAAAGCACTATCAAAAAAATAATCCACCATGACCAAATGGGCTTCATCCCAAGGATGTTTCAACATACGTAGATCAATAAATGTGATTCACCACATAAACAGAAGCAAAAACAAAGGCCATGTGATCATCTCAATAGATGCAGAAAAAGCATTCAACAAAATTCAGCACTCTTTCATGATAAAATCTCTCAATAAACTAAGCATAGAAGGAACATATCTCAAGATTCTAAAGCCATATATGACAAATCCACAGCCAACATCATACTGAATGAGGAAGAGTTGAAAACATTCCCATTAAGAACTGGATCAAGTTAAGGGTACCCACTGTCACCACTTCTATTCAACATAGTGCTAGAAATCCTAGCACAGCATCAGGCAAGAGAAAGAAATAAAAGTTATGCAAATCAGGAAAGAGGAGGTCAAAAATGGCTTTTTCCTGATGATATGGTCTTATATCTAGAAAACCACAAAGACTCCACCAAGAGACTCCTGGAATTGATAAATAAATTCAGCAAAGTCTCATATTACAAAATTAATGCACACGAATCAGCAGCATTCTTATATATTAATAACAGTCAATCTAGAGTCAAATCAAAGACTCAATACCATTCATAATAGCCACAAAAAAAAAGAAAGTACCTAGGAATATACTTAACCAAAGAGGTGAAAGATTTCTACAAAGAGAACTACAAAACACTGAGGAAAGAAATCGCAGATGACACAAACAAATGGAAAAACATATCATGTTCATGGATCACTAGAATCCACACTGTTAAAATATCTATACTACCCAAATTAATTTACAGATTCAATGCAATCTCCATCAAAATACCAACATATTTCACAGATCTAGAAAAAATAATTCTGTGCTTCATTTGGAATCAGAAAACAGTCACATAGCCAAAGCAATCTTAAGAAAAAAGAACAAATCTGGAGGCATCACATTACCAGACTTCAAATTATACTACAAGGCTATAGCAACCAAAGCAGCATGGTATTTGGCACAAAAATAGAGACATAGAGCAATGGAATAGAACAGAGAACACAGATATAAAACCATCCACATACAGTCAACTGATCTTTGACAAAGCAGACAACAACATACACTGGGGGAAAAGAAGACATATTCAATAAATGGTGCCGGGAATATTGGATAGCCACATGTAGAAGAATGAAAAGAGATCCATATCTCACCACTCACAAAATTAATTCAAGATGGACAAAAGGCTTAAATGTAAGGCATGAAACCATAAGAATTCTAGAATAAAATGTTGGAAAAACTCTTCTAGGTATTGGCCTAGGCAAAGAATTTATGAAGCAGACTCCAATGGCAATCATACCAACAACAAAAAATAAATGGGACTTGATTAAATTAAAAAGCTTCTGCCCAGCTAAGGAAATAATGAACAAAATAAATAGACAACCTACAGAATAGCAGAAAATATTCACAAGTTATACATCTAATAAAGGGCCAATAACCAGAATCTACAAAGAACTCAACCAAATCAGCAAGGAGAAAACAAGCAACCCCATTAAAAACTGAGCAAAAGACATAAACAAGTTTTTCAAAAGAAGATAGACAAATAGCCAATGAACATATGAAAAAAATGCTCAATGTCACCAATAAGGGAAATGCAAATTAAAACCACAATGAGATATCACCTTATCCCTGTTAGAATGCCTTTTATTAAAAAGTCCAAAATACAACAGATGCTGTTGCAGATGCAAAGAGAAAGGAATGCTTATACATTATTGGTAGGACTGCAAATTAGTACAGCTTCTATGGAAAATAGTATGGAGATTCTTCAAAGAACTAAAAGGAGACCTACCATTGGATCCAGCAATCCCACTACTGTGTATTTACCCAAAGAAAAAGAAGTCATTTTATCAAAAACACACCTGCACTCAAATGTTTATTGCAGCACAATTCACAATTGCAAAGATGTGGAATCAACCCAGTGCCTATCAATTCATCAGTGGATTCACAAAATGTGATGTATGTACACTGTGGAATACCGTTCAGCCACGAAGAAGGTTGAAATAAGGCCTTTTGCAACAATTTGGATGGAACTGAAGACCATTATCCTAAGTGAAGTATCTCAAGAATGGAGAGACAAACACCACTTGTACTCTCTAATAATTTGGAACTCACCAATTGGCACACATGGGCACAGAAAGAAGTAAAAATCATTATAAATCAAGAAGGGTGGGGGGAAGGAGGAGAAGGTTAAAAGCCTACCTAACAGGAATAATGAACACTATTCAGGTGATGCACACACTTATGGCACTGACTTAAGCATTATAAAAGCTATCTATGTAACAAAAACATTTGTACACCGTTAATGTTTTGAAATTAAAAAAAAAAAAAACTCCCAGGCATACATCACAGTAACTACTGGGGTTTGTCTGTTTTCCTTTTTTAAAATAAAATCTTCATATAATCATGAATATATATATACACACACACATCTCAGCTATGTGTACCTGAAATCTTATCCTTTCTGTCTTAGTCTATTCAGACTGTTATAACAAAATGCCATAAACTGAGGAACTTATAAACAGAATTTTTTTCTCACAGTTCTGGAAGCTGGGAAGTCTGCTGGAAGTCAAGGCACCAGATTAGGTTTCTGGTGAACATCTACTTCCTAGTTCATATATGATACCTTTTCACTGTGTCCTCAAATGGTGAAAGGGGTGAGCTAGCTCTCCAGGGTCTCTTTTACAAAGGCACTAATCCCAGTTGTGAAGGCTCTGTCCTTATGACCTAAGCACCTCCCAAAGGCACCCCCCCCTCCAAAGCCTTGGGAGTTAGGATTTCAACATATGAATTTTGGGGGGACAGAAATATTGAGATCATAGCACATTCTTTTAAAAAAAGCCTAGTCATTCTTATCTATGATCTTTGTGCCAAAGACAGCATTGAATACCAATGATAGTGCAGTATTTAATGGTTATAAAATATGTGCTCTATTAACAATGGAATGCTATAAAATATTCATGACAATATAAGCAGATCTGTATATCTTTTAGATATGCAGAAAACTATGGTCTCAAATTCAAGATTTATGCAAGCATTGTAAGTAAAATGACAAAATGTATCTTAACTATTTGAGATGAATATAAAAATAATAATTGCTAATAATGAGTACTACATATCTTGCACCATTCTAAATACTTCAGATGCTTTACATGTATCAACTCATTTTATCTCCACAGCAACTCTGTAAGGCAGATTCAATTTCTGTCCCTTTTTTTTTTATTTTTTACCCCCAGAACATTATGGGGGTACAAACATTTTGGTTACATATAATGCCTTTGCCTCACCCAAGCCACGGCTACAAGCATGTCCTTCCCCCATATAGTGCACTCTGCATCCATTAGTTGTGAGTTTACCCACTCCCATCCCCTCCCACCTGACCAGCACCTAATGAATATTACTTCCATGTGAGCACCTTAGCTTTGCTCAGTTACTACCAGTTCGATGGCGAGTACATGTGGTGCTTGTTTTTCCATTCTTGTGATACCGTACTCCAAAGGATTGGCTCAAGCTCTATCCAGGATAATGTAAGAGGTGCTCGTTCACCATTGTTTTTTGTAGTTGAGTAGTAGCCCATGGTATACATATACCACATTTTATTAATCCACTCATATACTGATGGGCACTTGGGTTGTTTCCACATCTTTGCAATTGTGAATTGTGCTGCTATAAGGATTCGAGTGCAGATGTCTTTATTACAGAATGTCTTTTTTAACCTAGTAGTGGGATTGCTGGATCAAATGGCATTTCTATTTTTAGCTCTTTGAGGTATCCCCAAATTACTTTCCACAGGGTTTGTACTAATTTGCAGTCACACCAGCAGTGTAAGAGTGTTCCAATCTGTCCACCTCCACACCAGTATTTGTTGTTTTGGGACTTTTTGATAAAGGCCATTCTCACTGGAGTTAGGTGATATCTCATTGTGGTTTTGATTTGCATTTCCCTAATGATTAGAGATACTGAGCACTTTTTTATATGTTTGCTGGCCATTATTCTGTCTTCTTTTGAAAAGTTTCAGTTCATGTCCTTTGCCACTTTTTGATGGGGTCATCTGATTTTTTTCTTGTTAATTGGCCTAAGTTCTTTTTACTGTTGAAGAAATTTAAGGCTCAGAGGAAACTAAGGCACAGAGAGGTTAACTTGCCTAAGATCACACTGCTAACAAATGGTAGAGGCAGAATTTAAATCCAGGATGTCTGATTTTGGGGTTTTTAACAAAACTGCATTATACTGCCTTTCAATTATGCCCATTGAGAATATACAAAGCTGTTCATTTGTCTCGATAGTTTTCATAAACTATATGAATGACAGTCACTGAATACCCCTAGATTTTGCCACTTAATGAACTTGTTCTTTAACATATTTACCACTAGCTATGTCTTAACAGACAATTTCAAACTCATTGAGCACAGAATCCTACATATTCTTCTCCATGCAGCATCATAAGTGTACTGCTGCCTTTTAAACTTTACAAAAGAAAAAGGAAATTACATTTCACTGACTCATCAAATGCTAAGGCTAAGGAGGACATTAGAGGTTACCCAATATTGGGTATCTACCCAGAAGAACAAAAGTCATTCTATAAAAAAGACACCTGCACCCGAATGTTTAGAGCAGCACAATCCACAATTGCAAAGATGTGGAAACAACCCAAATGCCCATCAATTCATGAATGGATTAGTAAAATGTGGTATATGTATACCATGGAGTATTATTCTCCATCGTTTTAAAACTCACAAAACAGGCACAGAAGGCAAAGGGACTTTTCAAGGTTCAGGAATATAAGAATTATGATGGAGCCAACAATGATATTAAATAATCTAGATTATAAAGAGATAACAAGAAATATCAATCATATAAGCAGTTTCTGCATTCTAGAGCTCAACAGAATTAGGAACAAGTCAAACTCTACATATATTCTTCATCTATGTATAAATCAAGTGATTTTATTCCAGGCTGACTTTCCATTATTTAAGACACTGTTATAACTGTTGCCAAATTCTATGTACTACATAATGCCCATTCCTATGTGCCTGAGAAAAAATTAATTAGGCATTTAAGGCCAATATCTAGATCAGCCTCAGCAATTGCTAGACTACAGTGAAAGTGAAAAAGGATTCTGACATATACGTCAAAGGTCATTTCTTAAACAGAACTTTTTTTTTAAATAAATACAATTTTTATTTATCGAGTATACCTCAACATATGTCTATGTCAGATACCTTGAAAAAGATGGAAAAAATATAAAAAATTCTACATTAAAGGTGACAAATATGCATTTTGTATTTATGCTTTGAGCCTAATACAAATTTAATCTTGCTAGAAATATTAAAATCATTTAAACTATGTTTTAATAACTGGTGGTAAATTTCCCATTCAAATAATTTACTATTTAAAGATGAAAAGTTTTGTTATTGCATGAAACAAATATTTTTATAAACTGATGTCAATATTACAATTATGATTATTCTTTTCATTTTTTTTTTGTTGTTGCTACTAAGGGAAAACATATTTATATTGTGATTTTTACCTTTTCAATTTTTGGTTGAATGGAAGATCCTGTGGGAGATAATGCAGAGAGAAAGAGCCTGGGGGTCAGCTGCCCTGGATTTTAATTCGAAAGACCTGAAGTTCTGTCACTTAAAAGCAGTTTTAAACCAAACATTTTAGAATATTATTAAGGCTATCAATGTTACTAAAAGTACTCTATATCCATAAAATCCAAATATTTTACCAAATATAGTATCTCTCAATTAGTTGTATTAAAGAAGGAGATGGCATCAGTCAGAATTCTTACTTACAAACAATGGAAAGCATATTTGGCTGAGAAAGCAGCTGTGGCAAATGGAAGGAATAAGGAAGTCTATCTCGGTTAGTTAGCAGCTGCAGGGAAAAATAAAGAAAAAAAAAAGGAATAAGGAAGTCTAGGCAGCTGCAAGATCATAGCCAAAATCGTGCTACAGTTAGTCTCATAAAGACACCACTGCTGGCACTGATTAATGCTGGACACCACTGACTGTACCATCTCCACTCCTGGACAATGAACACCTCCCCCTAGCATCACTGTCCCTGAAAATTTAATCCTGCTACAGCCCCTGCAAATAACTGCAACTACAATAGATGCTCTGCAGTCCCTATTTCCTTAGGTCCCTACCTCCTGATTCAAAGTACAAGACAAGCATATCAAAGCCTGAGTTTAGACCATGAGCCTATTAGCTAGCTGCAAAACAGGAAAGCAAGTATCTGGGTTTTTTTTCCCCAGCTTTTATAGAGAGAGAATATCCTGTGCCTATCACCAAAACTCATAGGTGGGAAATACGCTACATATAAAAAGGGAGTTGTCAAAGAATAGAAATGTCTACCAAAGAGCTATTGTACAATAAAATTAAAATAAAAATGACTTTTAGGTCATTATCTATTTGTCTATGTCAGATATATATATTTCCTAATAGTTACTTCTTATGGTTTAGCTTAGGCTACTATAAAAATAAGATAGTAATGATGGGAGAACATATTCCCTAAGTGATGAAGGAAACTAGCTGGAACTTTGTATCTGACAAAAACAAACCATACCAAAAATCTGCACATCTTTAAAAGGACTTGCAAATGAATCCGCAGAAGTCATTTGCTAAAAGCATTCTACATTGACTACTGTAATATTTAGTATGTAGCCAACTATAATAATTAAATTTTAAAAGGTCTCTGATTTTATGCAAATGTTCTCCAGTATATTTTACCACATGCGTAATTGCTCTAAACATAGCTCTGATTATCACTTAGGGACATGACTTCCATAGCATGGGCCCTACGTAGCTTTCAACTTTGTTTTCTGTTCTTCCACTTCATGTACTCCAATACTCAACCAAACTAAAATACACATTTTTCTCGTCCAGATTATGGACAAATTTCCCACCATATTTTCATATTCAAAACTTTTAATACCTTCAAGACCCCATTCAAATACCAATTTCTTCATAAAAGATATATGCACTTTACCAAAATAACTTTAATAAGAGTTTCTCTAATTTTTATCTTGAAATTTGGATTACCAGAGAATTGGGGGTTAGATGGAGGGGGAGAACGAGGCTAATCTTTTTTAACAGTAATTACTATGTTCTTGTGAAAAATGGATTTTTAAAGAAATATACTACAACCATCTCTTTCAATAAAAGTTTAAATGAACAATATTACTTGCCATTATAGCTACATATTAAAAAAAATTAGGTCATGATCTCTTTATAGAACACTCTACAAGTTACCTATTCTGCAAAGTAGGAATATAGTTATTTGTTATATTATTCTTTGCTAAGAAAAAAAATAAAAAGAGAAGTGCAAAGGGGTTAGTTAAGGGAAGGAAGAAAGGGAGAAGGGAAGAAAAAGGAAAGAAAGAGGACAAAAGTGGGGGGGTAGGGAGGGGAGAACGTAGAAAACCATGCTGACTACAGAACTGCATCAGGGCATTTCTACTCCATGCTATTCTTTCTAGTAAGGAAAGGTTTAAAGAAAAATGCTAAAGACATACTTTCTTTAAAAAAAAAAAAAAAAAAAGATACAAAGGCAATAAGGTTGCCAAAGAAATGTATGCAGGAGATACTGAAACTATATTTGGAATTAAATACTACGGGTATCCTATGCCTTACATAGTCAGTTAGTCTTAAATTATTCTTTTTTTACTTCTTCTGCCTTGCTTTTTGGTTTCCTGAATAGTTTGTTTTCTTGGGGGCACAGTGCCATGCAAAAGAAACTGTTTCAGAATGTTAAGATCTTATAATAATATCTTAAGTGTGATTAAAAGTGGAAAAAGCATAGAAAATTAAGAGAGCAACAAGTAGCAAATGAAAACCAGTATTTTATGGCTTGTATTACATTGAAATTAATATTAACCTAAAATATCAAAATCTAACATTGTTAGCTAGTGGACTTATTAAGATTCAGGACAGTAACTAGCCTAGAAAAAGTACTTACATTGGCATTCCACAAAACTAAAGCAGGTTGATCTGATGTGTTAGGAATAGTAATGATATATGTTAGGATGCTATGGCTTTTAAATACGTTCTTCTCTTATAACACATAAAAAAAAAGTTTTTCCTATAATCCTAGCACTCTGGGAGGCCCAGGTGGGAGATGGCTTGAGCTCAGGAGTTCGAGACCAGCCTGACCAAGAGCCAGATCCTGTCTCTACTAAAAATAGAAAACAATTAGCCAGATGCAGTGGTGTGCCTGTGGTCCCAGTTACTCGGGAGGCTGAGGCAGGAGGATGGCTTAAACTCAGGACTTTGAGGTTGCAGTGAGTTATGATGATGCCACTGTACTCTAGCTGGGACAACAATGCAAGACTCTGCCTCAAAAAAAAAAAAAAAGTTTTTAAAGATGTATGAATTACAAAAGGAAAGGTATTGAGGGAAAAGAATTTTCAAACCAATAAAGCAAAAATCCATCTAATATTCAGGGCCTAATTACAATAAATTCTCAGAAACTGAATTCTTATAGTATTTTCACACAGAAAACACTGTTCCACAGCTATAGGCTGTAATCATAAACATGAAGAGCCATCTCCTGAGTCACACAGTGGAAAAAATTTAGAGTGCAAATGACACTCTAACACAGATGTACATTTTGGACCATTCACATTATCATTGATTCAGGAAGAAAAAGATGAATATATTAATAGTTCTATTAGTACTGTTTCTAATATTTAGAAATATTCTTAAAACAATTAACATATTTCCATTAAATTTATTAAACTAGTTTTAGGTGAAATTTGGCAACTCATTTTATAGCTAAAAACTTGGTAAGATTTTCATACAAACATTCCAGCTAGATATGGATTTGAATTTTAAGACAATATTATGAATACAAAAACACCTTCTAAATTTCTAAAAAATACTACATATAAATCTTTAAAAATGTTAATTATTCACAAATTTAAAAAAGGGTAGACAATGAACTGAGTTTACAGTTAAGTTTCAAGGGGTAAATACAGTCAAGCGCTGCACAACGAGACATTTCAGTCAATGACAGACTATATATGACAGTGGTAACATAAGATTATAATGGAACTGAAAATTCCTATCACTTAATGACATTACAGCCATCCTGACACGGTAGTGCAACACATTATTCGTGTATTTGTGGTGATGCTGGTGTAAAGAAACCTGCACCGCCAGCTGTATAAAAGTACAGCATGTACAATTATGTATAGCACATAATACCTGATAAACTATGTGACCGGTTTATGTATTTACTGTATTATACCTTTTATTGTTATTTTAGAGTGCCCTCCTTCTACTTACTAAAAAATAAATGTTACCTGTAAAACAGGTCCCTCAGGAGGCATTCCAAAAGAAGGCAGTGTTATCTTAGGAGGTGACACCTCCGTGTTTTATTGCACCTGAAGACCTGCCAAGATGTGGAGGTGGAAGACAGTGACACTGATGATCCTGACCCTGTGTAGGCCTAGGCTGATGTGTGTGTTTGTGTCTTAGTTTTGAATAAAAAGGTTTAAAAGTACAAACAGAGAGAGAGAAAGAAAAAAAGTTTTATAAATTTAGTGTAGCCTAAATGTAGTGTTTATAAAGTTTACAATAATACACAGTAATGTCCTAGGCCTTCACATTCACTCACCACTCATGGACTCACCCAGAGCAACTTCCAGTCCTGCAAGCTCCGTTCATGCTAAGTGCTCTATATGGGTGTACCATTTTTTATTTTTTATAGTGTATTTTTACTGTACCTTTCCTATGTTTTTATATATTTAGATACACAAATACTTATCATTGTGTTCCAATTGCCTACAGTATTCATACAGAAACATGCTGTACAGGTTTTTAGCCTATGAGCAACAGGCTATATGATATAGTCTAGGTGCGTACTAGGCTATACTACCTAAGTTTGTGCAAGTACACTCTATGATGTTCATACAATGAGGAAATCGCCTAACAATGCATTTCTCAGAAGGCATCCCCATTGTTAAGAAACATATGACCGTGTATGTACGTACAAATGTATATGTATATATATGTTATATATAGGCATGTTTATGTATATATGTGTATGTATACATATGTATGTGTTTTACAAGTTAATAATTTAATTAATATATACATATGCATCTATTTACATTTAAAATTTTATTTATGGACCAAAATATTATTTTTATTATGCTGTCAAAACTCTAAAATATGCTATACAAAACCATTTTCAAAAATAAATGTCTAAAAAAATTAAGATTACATATATACATCTAGAAACTTTAAAGCAAAAAACATTCTTTATGTCAATTATTAGGTTAAACAAAAAGCATAAGCAGAAACATTATTTATTGTATACATGTACTATAATCAATTATAATACTTAAACTGCATTTGTTTCTAATACTGTGTTACTTTTTATTTATTTTTTTTAGCTATAAAAATATAGCAACTGTGCTACTTCTAGTTTTCAGAAGAAAGTGGTTTCTCAGTATGGATTCCTTATAATTAAATTCTCTTTATAAAATTTCCTGAAAATTCTTTAAAATTTGGTTAATAAATTTAAAACTATTCAATCAACACTTATGCATATGCCACATTTACTGAAAAAAATACTCTTGCTACAGATACTGAAGTACCAAGTAAGATAAGAGCAAATTTTGCCAAGTAGAAGATACTATGAAATTTTTTTTGTATGTAAGCCTTTGGCCCAAATATTTTCACAAGATCTACCTTTGTCATTCCAGTTAGAGTACCTTCCTTATTTTTTATAGGACAAAACTTAACAAATAAGTAGTCTCTGATTCTTTTAACCATTTCTCCAAATTTAGATGCTACAAGACTGCAGGCTTCTTCAATTTCATTCAGTTATAGTACAAAATATAAAATTAGCCAGTTAAAAATAGGCACTCCATCACAAGATTCTTTGTACCAGTCACAATATTCCAATATAGAATTTGAATACCAAAAATAAATTTTCCAAGTTACATCTTATACAGAATTTTAAAAACTTTATTTTTAATAATTACAATTTATGAAATCTTCAAAAGTTGAAGTTTTGGGTCACTCCATTTATGGAATCCCTTGAATAAAAATTTTCAAGTATTTTTGAATAAAATACCATCAAAATTTATAGACTTGCTATTAAAAATGTTCAATAACAATGTAGGACCCATAGACTGATTTATAAAGGAATTCTTCAAAGACTCAAGTATTTGTGAAATCCAGTCAATGAAAGGCAGCAAAGAAAGAAATTTCATAACATGTCAAAGCATCCTTTCTGTATACATCCATTTTATCTCCAAAATATTGTAGTTCAGTTACATTACTGTGCATATATAATTTGCAAATTTTGACAACTACAGCTTCTATTTGGTAAAATATCAAGCTTCTTTGGCTGTAACTATGTAATACATGTAAACCACAACCAATTCTAAGTATATCTCAGCTACAATGGTTATGTAATTTAGTAAGAACTCTAATTTTATCCATGATGCTAAGATCCATCAAATTTGTATTCATAGTATGATTAAAGACATAATTTTATCTCCAATGTTGAACATAACAAAATTCATAATTGCCTTCCCACTAATATCAAATGTTTCACCTCTGACAAGATGAACTTCTAAGGATTTCTCTTTGATTCTATAAATTAGATGAAAAAAATTATTGGAATTAGCTTATCTTCTATTTGTAGTATCTAACACTGATGTAAAATTGTCATCATTTAACTGTTTATTAAGTTCTGCTAATAAAGGTTACATATTTACAGCTATCACTTTTATTTTTGAATGTACACAAGAAAAATTTAAATCAAGTAGAATTCAGAAGTCATTTGATCTAAATGAAAACTCAAACTCCACTCAGTAATATGTAAATATACCTTCTGCAGTTATATGTGTTAATTGTTGTGGGCAGGCATAATCTCCTCAAAACAACTACTATTCAATATTAAAGTAAATCCTGATGCTTTTTCATATTTGTGTCTTCAGATTTTCATGTAGTCAATGATATAACCATGGGGGATGTTAAATGTTGGCAAACACTTTGTGTATAATTTCTTGGTTCATTACCACCTTCCTTAAAAAACAAAATATCAGTACTTAATTTTTCATTAAGTATTAACTTTTCCTTTCTTTAAGCTCTCTGCAGCCATAAAGATTTACTACAAAAGCATTACCAAACAATATGAAAAAACAGTTGTTGACAAAAGCTGTAGCAACAGCATTCATACTGCTCCTTGTATGCTCTCTGACAGGACTGATTAGCCTCTGTTCTTTACAAATATTTCATTTACTCCGAATCTAAAATTCCCAGTGTTTTCTATTGCCCCCACCCCAGGCATGGAGGCTATACAAATCTCTCAGACCTTAGCATGCAATGGGATAACCAGCTGGAACACTAAGTGGCCAGTAGAGACAGAAAAATACTTCTCTCACCCTAACCAGCAAGTTATTTATCTCTAGCTGCTCATGTCCCAGCACAACTCCTTTTATAAGCAAGTGCCCTTCATGCTGTCTTTAAAAGGAGCTGTTGGTTACTTTCCATCTGGAAAGTATCAGGAAAAGAGAGTTGAATTATCACTGGATGTCTTTCAGATTTAACCACATGTTAAAATGAGAACTCTCTTCACTGCACATATATATATATAGCTCACTCACACTAATAGAATCATGGCAGAGGTTTAAAAAAAAAGTCCATTAACTCTATCCAGGCTCATTTCAATGGGACTATTAATGATAGTTTAAACTTCGTTAAAAAACAAAAACTCTAAGAAAATGCTAAACTGGGCGTGCTGCTAGTACCACAGGCAAAAACATTGACTGTTCCAGGCAAACTGGGACAATGTTCACCGTACATTTAAGTATTATCCACATTTAACAAATGAAGAAACAGATGCATAGAGACAGAGGAGACAGAGGCTAATTTACGGTAACAATGAAGCTTAAACTTCAGGGTCCTTCACCTGAATGTGCCACTTCCAATAGTTACAAATTCCATAATTTTGTACTATGTTTCTATAAACAGGGCTCCCTACAACCTAGATCTGCCTCTGTATAGGGAGGTTTAATTATTAACCCAAATTCACACAGCCTGTGATCCCTACAAAATGAGTTAGGACTTGCATTGACTGGGTTTGGAGAACATATAGTCATACCAGATAATGGAAAAGTAGTATTACATTTTTTTTTTTTTTTTTTTTTTGCCCAGCAGAATCCTAACTGGTATGACTATCTTGGAGTCTCTCCCCATTATATTCCAACCTACGTACTACTAACACCACAAACCAATTGTCATAAGAGACCACTTTCATTGTGTTACTTCTGGATTTGAATGGCCCCCCAATAACAGATAAAATTTCAACTTCTCTATCTAGCTTTCAAACTCACCATCAAGCAGACACATAAACACAGTTTAAATATTTAAATACATAACCTCATCTCCAACTACTTATGTAATGTTTATTTTCATTTTGTTTTTCTTCATCTGAACCTTACTTTGTCCTTGCTTCTGATTAGTCAAACCCTCAGATAAAACTATCCTATGTTCTACTATTGTTCACATTATCTATTTTCTATACCATATTTTGGCCTCTGATCTTAAACACTGTATAACTTAATGGCTTATCATACTTTTCTTACCCAAAACTACAAACCTCACAGAAAGAGACTAAATTTCAGTTATTAATATTTTGTACTTCCACCGGGCACACTGCTTGGCACATACCAATAAATATTTTGCTCAGGTGAACTAGATCTAGGCCTACATTTACAAATGGTAATCTCTCCCTCACCTAAACTCCAACAGAACTCCACCTGGGCCTTTCGCATGACACTGGTTACATTCTCCAATCTGAATTATAAAAATAAACCTCCCTATTTAAAAAAAAAAAATCTTATACAGCACGTATACTGTTATATTTACAGATCTATAGTTGATCTGATTCTGAATAGCATTTTGTGGCCCAAAGGCATCACATCTTCTTATCCTCCTTTCTTGCTACCACCTTTATGCCTATAGTAGGTATGAATTTGGTTAAACTAGTCATTGATTAATAAACCAAGAAAGAAAGAGAATCTTTTCCAAATTAAAAAAAAAAAATCAGTGCTTTATCTGTCCTCTTTCAAATTTGCATCTCATTTTGATTGGGAAAATACAGGGTCTCAGTGGTGACTTCTAGCAAGTACAAAACACATATGAGAGTTATAAGTCAATGATTCCCAGATATGTTAAATAAAAATTTTAATTGGTGGGATTGACAAAGGATTGATGTTTTAATTTTGTCAAGAAAGAATTTAAGAGAAGGTGGCATTTTAATATCAAAAAACTAAGAAGGATATAATTTTAGAACAAAGAGAAAAAATAATACATTAAATTGAAAAACCTGACATCATCACTAATTAGCAAGTTTCAGGGATAATATCTTAAGAACTGCTATCATACATATGTAAATTAGTTTCTGCTTAGACCAAATCTCTTTATCCTTAAGAAGACCTTGGTTTGAAATAATGCTATGATATCTTGCAAAGTTGTCCAAAAATCATAACACTAAAGCCAAATTAAGCAATTAAAAAAGGAAAACAAGGCTTCTTTCCCAGCCACCAGCTTTTTCTCACAAAAAGAAGACATTTCATGTATGAGTCCCTAAACTGCAGGGCACAAAAGGTCAAATGCCAAGTTTGTTTTATACAAGAAAAGTTGTAAAGATCTTAGTAACTGTAAAATTGCAAAGATGCTCCAATAAAAAGATTCTGCAATTAAACTTAATATATCAGGTTTCTATAATATACAAGAAGAACACTCTGCTTCAAATCAGTGTATGCAATCTGGTTGCTACTACCAAAACATAAATTTGCTATAGCCTGCTTCATTCATTCACTTGATAAAAAAACATATAGAGCCCCTTATTAAGTGTTTAAGTGTCTTAATGCAGACTGTGGGGTTAAGGGGAATCTTCCCTTTCACCCTGATGGTTCACTGAACGATCAACTCACAATAAGGGAGATTAATAAGAAAAAGATTTATTTACTGTGTGCACAGGGAGAATTACAGAGTGATCACCTAATATCCCAATGGGGTCCAGAAAGTTACATGCCCTCATTTTAGAGGGGAGGTGGGGCTGAGGAATATAGGTAATTCTCTTTAAAGGAAATACTAATAAATGGTTACTAGGGAGGATGAATAGATACTTGGGAAAATGAATGGATTGGGGGGAAACAGACTGATTTGTAAATGACTCTCAGGTTATGAGAAATAGATGTTATATTTAAAATAACTTAGGCCAGGTCTGGTTGCATTCTTGACCTTCTTTCCTGTAATATATTGAGATAACAGGGAGGGGAAGCAAGTCCATTCTTTTTGATGGGTTTGGTTTTGTGTAAAGAAAGAGGGAAAGCCCCTTCCAACACCCATTCATCTCTAAAGGCCTTTAATTCAAAATACTCTTTATACCAGGGAATCATATTGTGGGGTGAAACTCCCTAAGCTCCGTGAAGACCCACCTACTATCTGCCAAATAATCCTTTCAAGTTCTTTAATACCTCCCCTCCCAACCCATCTCTTCTAAGAAACCTTGCAAAATTAGGTCTTCAATTTGACAGATTATTTATCACACCTTTTCAAGAACATGTGTTTTATTGTTTCCCTGTGGTGCTTGTTCTGTGCAATACTGCTATCCTTCAGAGTTTAGTCTAACTTCCTATTTCTTGGTTCTCAAATTTCCACAGCCTTTATTTGTGGCACTTTTATAATACTCATCTTTCTATATAGCATAGCATAGTAGTTAAGCACATTGGGCTCAAATCCTAACTCTGCCATTTACTAGCTGGATAACCCTGGGAAAGTCACTTAACATTAACTAACTGTGCCTCAGTTACCCCATCAGTAAAATGAGGATAACATTTTTACTTACCTCATAGGGTTCTTGTTAAGAGTAAATAAGCTAATACAAAAAGCACATAGAACAGTGCTTGTTAAATATTAACTGCTATTTATGTGTCTATTATTACAGTGATTTTATCTAATTCTAATCTCCACATTTTAACATAGGTTCTTATTGTAGACTGGAATTATATGTTTTTCTTTTCTGAATCACCCTGTACAGTTTAACAATGCTCTAACCAAGTAGGTATGTAAAAATAGACTTGTTCAATTACTTAATATTGAATGTTCTAGAGTTGGTCTGAAGGAGCTTTCTAATTATTCTTTGTCTATATTTTAAATTTCTAACAGTTCTTCTCAAAATTTTCAACCAAAAAACACCCCTAACAATGGGGGAAGTAAACAGGAACTCCAGGATGGCCAGTGATAAGGATTAAAATTTCTATTCCACAGCAGCTGCTAGTGTTTAGCAAAAGCACTGTCTCAGACTCAAGCTCTTTAGGGCCCCCAGATTAGAGTGCCATGATCAACTAATCTTGTCTATCCTTGTTTACTATGATAGTAGAAAGTGAAGATGCTCATTTTTTCAGCAATGGTCTGGGGCTTCACCCTAAGGAGCCCATTTCCCCAAGGAAAATTTATTTAAAATTGCATAGTTTATCTTAACATTTCACAAGAGTTTATTTCATTCTATGATGTATCTATGTTTGTGTGAAAGTTGATCAGACAAATTTTATCATTCTTGTCATACCTAACTAAATCTGAGTCAAGAGATCAGGGGAGAAAGGACTCAGGGCATAATTACTCCAAGAATGTAATTTTCTACAAAGCATGGCTGCTGAAACTGCTTGCTGTAACCCTAATACCAGTTTTACCCAATAGTTGCTGAAGCAACATGCCACTAGTTTTTACCTTCTGCCATATCTCATCAATCAGAGCTTTCCAGCTCCCCAAAACTTTATGAGTGCCAATGAACTTTCTCTCAAATCCATACATTTTTTTTATAAAATCCCCAACCTTCTTTTTGTTCTTCAACATACCGAAGACCACCAGTCTGTGTGTATGCCCCAAATTACAATGCTGCAATTTCCAAATACAACTTTAAATTTAGAGATTCATCTCTACATTTTATTGTGGATTTGACATTTGTATAAGTTTTAAAATGTATTTTCCCCTAATCTCTGTGGAACACTGATGCTCCAGGGATACATAACCATGCTTATTCTGTGGTTTCTTAAGCCCCACTCCGTACCTAATACCTCTAATGCATCAGTACCTCATTCTGAGAAACATAATCTTAGACTACACACTTACTGCGATATACTGCTTTTGCATCCTCTCAATAGCAGCTAAAATATTATTCCTGGGATAGCCACAGAAATTTGTGATATATAACAAAATAATGATAGCATCTACATTTTAATAGTACTTAAGCATTTGTAAAATGACTTCATATAATCCTATTTGATATTTATTTTTAGGGAAAGTCAAATTCAAAAACATCAAATTATAATCATGTATCAACTAAACCCTGCTGAAGCCTGAAAGTAAATTTTCACTTTTCTCCAAAGTGCAAGTGTGCTGCTAGAACATAGCCAGAAATAATTCAGGTAAATTTCTAAAATACAATGCTAACATATTCTTCAACAGTCAAAATGCACATGCTAAAAGTATCAGGCTTATTTACAATACTTGGTGAACAAAAAGCTGTCTTTCCTCTTATAAAATTCTTTAGTATTTAAAAGTATTATAATCTAACCATATCGTTACTGTTTTGGGTCTACTTGTGACAAAAAAATTATATGTAATGGCTTCGTGTTTCAATCAAAATAATTCTTCTTGTCAAGGATTTTGATCAAATGGAATTACAGGCCCACATGATTTCTGCCCAAGTGAACTTGAAGGTCAGTAGCAATGAATCGGTTATATAAAACTAAACTGTCAATCTACCACTCTTTATATGATTAATCCTAAATACAAGAATTGTAAATTACCTTGTAAGCTACTCAAGTAAAAGCTGCTCACTTTACTTTAAAATACAAACTATAATTTGGATTTATGGTGAGTGCCCCATCATGGATTTAAGTGCGTGCGGGACTGGGCTGTTCCACAGTACTTTCCAAATTTATGCAGAAACTATGTATCAACCCAGAAGAACTCCCCTCCTCAAGAGAGACGTGGGCGTGGAAAGAAGGCAGTAGAGGAGGGCTCAGGTGCTAGGAGGCCTCATTAGAGAAAGAGAATGGAGGACGCGGGGAAGGGGAGGAAGAGCAGGGAATCACCCACAGCTGGCCCCACAAGTGAAGCCTTTGTAAGGCAGTGGGGAGACGCTGAGTTGCTTTTGTTTTGGGAATAGGGACATGGTGCTAGGGTCTCCATCCTGATCTGGATAATAATTAAAAGGCTCACTCCTACCAAATTAATTGCAGCTACGGCTGTGACCTCTCCCCCAGGGCCTACAAAGAGGCGCCATTATGGGAATGAATACCCCCCTCTCAAACGCGAGCGGCACAACTTACCGGGATCCCCCGACCCAATTCATCTCTCCAAATCTTCCAACCGAGAAGGCACTGGGGTCCCTATGTCCAGTGCTCCAACATCTTAGCCCTGCGCCAACTGGCAGCCTCAGCGAACTCCTCCAGGGCCTCCCGATAGCCTCTGCGGCCGCCCAAGTAGGCTCGTGGTCCAGGATTTGAGGCACAACATCCCGACAGCCTCTGCGGCTGCTGCCTATTCCTTCCGGGTGGAGACTCGGTGCTGATAAGGCCTCAAGGGCAGCTGTGGGCAATCAGTCGGCTCGCCTAGCAACAGTTTTAACCGGCGGGCCAGGCAAGCCTAAATAAATGGAAATACCTGACAGTGGCCACAGGGTTAGTGTTTCAGACCATCTCCACTATAATTTTATCTAGTTCTGCAGTGGTCCCTGCCATCTTTTTCAAGTCAAAGAACTTGGGAAAGAAAAAGAAGGCAAGGACTAAGTTACGAATCGCTAACTCTAAAAATAATGTTTCCATTCCCATCTATTACTCCATACCCAAAATCTTCAAATATCTTTCATGTGCAGTTTGAATACTAAGTAAACAGTTGTTTATAAGAAACATCACACTGAAGTAAAATTACTATTCTGTGCATTTTGTGAGTTTCTAAGAGAGCTTGATTATAATTTAATTTAGCTGTGAAGGTCCAAAGACGTAGAACTCCTTACTGAAAAAAAAAATCTCAAAACAGAAATTGGATTTTGCCGTTCATATCTGTATTATGTTTGTATATCCTCACAAAATATCTTACAAACTGTTCTATGATATTTGGTTAGAAACTAGGAATCTCTTCTCCCAAATAAATGCACAAAGTACATTTTTTTCAATTGTCATGTTTTTTCCAGAGCATGTAACATAGGGAAGATCTCATAATTTGAGATAGAATACATTTTCTGTTAAATCATCAGGAAATAATACCTAGAATGAGATTATGTCCCAGGATAGACATCTTCTTGTTAAATCATATAAATCCTGATTTTTATGACAAAATTAACCAAAGTATATCTATAATTGAATTAGACCAGGTGAATCCAACATTTCAGAGAAAGCCTTCATCATGGAGTGGCTGTTGGCTTTTCAGTAACTAAACCATACAGTCAAGGTAGGAACAATGGCACTGTGTATCAGCCTTCCTACTTTAAAGATTTTTAAAACATGTTGACTAAATTAATCAGAAGCAGAAATAATTTACTAAAGAATTAACTTCAAAGGAAAGAGGTTGACCAAGTTGTTGAGCAGATTCCAAAAACTGAGAGCTGGATAGAACGATATCTTCTCCCTGATTAGAGTCATTGCTTTCCTTCTAGTCACAGGGTGGCAGTGGTAGTGGTGAATTAGGCCAAGGAAATTTTAATCTATGAGATACATGTTCAGACAAGATATTTACTGGGTTTTCCTTCACAGAAAAAGACATTTCCCTATGAACTAGGTATTAGATTGTTACGTGTAACAGCTGGAACATTGACCTAAGATTTCATCTTCAATATTGTTTATGCCTCCATGAGTAAGGCTAGCACGACTGATAGATAATGAGTCAAACACTGTGCTATTTTAGGGCCAGTAGGGCAATTAGGTAATCTCTTGGGTCATGAAATGGTTCAAGAAAGCAATACAGCACAGATAAAATATTATTTAGTAGTTGAGAAGGAAATCCATTTAAAAGTTTTAAACCTTAAGCAATTTATCTTAACGTATTTCTAAAAATTATTAACTTTCTGGTGATTTATAAACATGCAACACATATAGAATCTGTATTACGTATACATTTACTCAATGCATAAATATGTAGTTCTCTATTGAAAAAATAATTTCTCATGTTTTACAGCTTATAAAGCATATATATATTGTCTCTGATATGTATTCTCTAATATATAATCCATTTAATCCATCTCGTGCATGAATATTTGTATTGTGCATGAAAGTAGCACACTAGAGAGCAGAATAATTTGAGAATTATTGTTTTTTTAAAGTTTTCATTCATTTTCAAGACCTTTTCTAAGATGATTTCTCCCCTCTTAAGAAAATTTTAATATTTCCCATATAAACATACATAAAGATGAGACGATTAAGGGAAAATTAGGCCTAAGTATGTTTTTACTACAGTAGCAAATGATTTTTTTCCCATCTTTTTTCTCTTCTAGTTCAGAATTCAAACTAAATTGACATTGTCATTGCTTTGATTGCATACTGCCAGTATTATAAAATGAAAGAAGCACGTTGGCATTCTTAGTTTCTTACTTAAATAGCATATATCTCCAACTCAATTGTCTATATGGTTTCCTATCATCTTGAATCCTTCTGCCTGAGCCTAGCCTCAGATGCTAACCAACCCTAACCCTTGAGAGCAGGGTGAAATGTGGGAGTGGAATTTAAATGGTTATTGTTAGGTCTATACCTAAGTGGCTGAACATCAAGTCAAATCTCACATTGACCTTTTCCACAGTTGTAGTAACTCACCTTCAACCTTCCTTATACCATAATTCTGGTAAGTAAATTTCTATCTTGATCATTTTCCTCATACCCAATTCTTCATTCTCACAAGACTCTCAGTCTAGGTATTGAAAGCTTGTTCCTGCACCCAGCCTCATTATCAGTTGGTAAACTGACCTACCTACAGCTAAGTGTGGTCCCTTTTGCATCTCTAGTGTTATTTGCTTCTAGATTTCTCACTGCCCTAATCCTCCCCTGATATGGCTACCTCTGGTTGTATGCCGATGATGCAAACCGCTTGTCTCAACTGCCCACTGCTGTCTTACCCATGCAGCCCTCTGTGTACCAAGTTCTGCCTAACTGAATATCCTACCATTGTTCCCAGTTGGGTTTACCCTGGCCCTCAACCTGTCCTGTTGCAGTTAGCCCTTCTGTGTTTAGCTGTCAGGAAATGTGACATAAATCATTAAAATTTATAAATGAAAGGCAGCCTTCTTTTGCATACACCAAAAGCATAAGCTTAGGAATAAAAGAGTTTTTGATAGCAACCTCTACGACACTATGATCTCTCCATACAGGCTAGAAAGTCTTAATAGGATGCTGGAGTGTGCTGCTAACATGTGCAGCTATCAAAGAGACTGGCATGAATTTGCCAGTCATGTATTAGTAAATCTGCTGAATTGAATGTAAACAAATGAAAAGAGATATGGGATGATTCTTGGAATTAATATAAATACATAGCAAAGAAGGAGTTTTTAAAGTTTAAGAATGTTGTTATTCATAAAGCTGGAGATAGTTCTTTATTCATGATAAACTCAAAAATGAAGATGATTTAACACTGAGACAGGTTTTGTATTCTAGCACAGAGGTTTGCAAACTTCTATAAAGGGCCAAATAATAAATATTTTTGTCTCTGTTGCATTGACTCAACTCTGCCACTGTAGCTTGAAAGAAGCCATGGACAAGAAGCAAATAAATGGGTGTCACTATGTTCCAATAAAACTTTACTGACACAAATGAGAATTTCATATCATTTTCACAGGACGAAATATTCTTCTTTTGATGTATTTTCAATCACTTTAAAATGTAAACACCATTCTTAGCTTAAGGGTCATATAAAAATAAGTGGCAGACTGTATTTGGCCCACTGGTTATAATTTACCAACTTCTGTTCTAGCTTAATGCAAATCTTTCCAAGCTTCCAATTGACTAGAAATGTTTATGTATGTTGGAGGTGAAGTGAGGGAGGATAGAAAGCAAAAAGTAGTTTTTTCATGTTCAAAAATACACTCATCCTAGCCTGAGCAAGAGCGAGACCCTGTCTCTACTAAAAATAGAAAGAAATTAGCTGGACAACTAAAAATATATAGAAAAAATTAGCCGGGCATGGTGGCGCATGCCTGTAGTCCCAGCTACTCGGGAGGCTGAGGCAGTAGGATCACTCAAGCCCAGGAGTTTGAGGTTGCTGTGAGCTAGGCTGACGCCATGGCACTCTAGCCCAGGCAACAGAGCGAGACTCTGTCTCAAAAAAAAAAACAAAAAAAACACTCATTCTTGCCCAGGAGCAGTGAGTGGCTCTTGTCTGTAATCCTAGCAATTTGGGAGGCCAAAGCAGGAAGATTGCTTGAGGCTAGGAGTAGGAGACCAGCCTGAGCAACATAGCAAGACCTTGTCTCTACAAAAGAATTTACAAAAATTAGCTGGGCATGGTGGTGCATACCTGTGGACACCTGTAGTCCTAGTTACTGCTAGTTACTCGGGAGGCTGAGACAGTAGGATCGCTTGAGCCCAGGAGTTTGAGGTTGCCTGAGCTATGATCCCACCACGGGTGGCACTCTAGCCTGGGGCAACAGAGGGAGACCTTGTCTCAAAACAAAAGACAAAAAAAACCCTACCAAAACCAAAAACCAACAATCTGCCTTGCCTAAAAAAGCCCTTCACATTTTTTTTAAATATGCAAAATTTTGCTTGTCTGTTGAACAGTTTAAATCCTCCACTAGGGATGTGAAGACTTTTTTTTTTAACACTCTTGGTTTTTATCAAATAAAATGAAAATAGGAAGTAGCCAGTAGATTAAATCTAAACAAAACAAACAAAAGGAAAAGCTTGTAAAAGACAAAGAATTCTTGAAGTAAGTTCCTAGAGAAGCTATTT
Organism: Varecia variegata; assembly: GCA_028533085.1. Classification (NCBI taxonomy): domain Eukaryota; kingdom Metazoa; phylum Chordata; class Mammalia; order Primates; family Lemuridae; genus Varecia; species Varecia variegata. The sequence continues at coordinate 59,392,612 of CM052440.1, forward strand.
CCATCATCTAAATCCAGTTAAATTCCCAAATGGCTAAACTTTGATTATATGGTTACACACCACCAGGAAAAACTACATAACACTAGAGTAGTAGAAATGAAACATTGCTCTCATTTCTGTAAGTCACCTTGTAAATAAATGAGTGCATCAGATCTCCATTGCTAAAAATAATAGTTATAGGACTGGAAGATTCCTATTATAAGGACAAGTAAAGTGGGAATGGAGTGGAAAAAGAGAAAAGGGCTAGACATATAGAATTATTTTCTGTAATACAGACGACTGTTCTCTTTTTTTTTTTTTAACAAGGGATACCCTCAATTACAACTTGTCTGATAGGTTCTGGGACCCTGTATGAAATAATAGACAAAAAAAAAAAAAAAAGCACGGGGGTGGCAAATAGGCACCAACAGACAGATCCAACTGTTTCTATTCAAGTGTTTCTATTTGATACTTTGCTTTCTCCAATGCCTCTCCACTTGTCACTTTCTTCTCTGACCCCTTTCAGATTCACTTCACACCCTTTTGATATTCATTTTATGTTGATCCTCTTGTCCCTTCTCCCTCGTTTCCCTGGTTCTTTCTCTTCATCTCATTAAAGCTCTTGGAAATCTTCTTTTCTGCTTGCCCTTCCCCTAGTGGCATCTACTAACATCTTAAGAGAAGTGATGTATATTCTGAAACTTCTGCGGGTTTCTAAGTGACGCTGAGCATGCTCAGTAGCTACAGCAGGTTTCGTTCGCCAGCAGCTGGCCTGATTCGACCTCTCCAAAAATAGACATTTAACTCTCTGAACTCCTGTTTAAGGATGTAATTCGTTTTGCTCTCTCCTCATTTTCAAGGTTCAAAGGGAAGCGGCGAGGATTCCAAGGTCCCACCGCCCTCACAGCCAATGAGGGGCCTGGGAGGGAGGAGCTTGGTGCAGCTCGAGCTTCCGAGGGATTCCTCCCCGGTAGATGCGGCGGAGTCTGAGCTCTGCTGCCTCTGTCACAGCAGAACAAAATAAAAAACAAAACAAAACAAAACAGTAGAAGAGAAACGCTGCAGACTATGGAACGTTGTAGGACTTTCTGAAACATTTGCTGGGGATTTCTGTGGAGCATGCTCTTTTAAAACGAATTCTTTTTGGAGCCTATTTGTGTAACTGGGAAAATGACACACATGCTAAATGCAGCCGCTGATCGAGTGAAATGGACCCGATCGAGTGCTGCTAAGAGGGCTGCCTGCCTGGTGGCTGCGGCATATGCTCTGAAAACCCTCTATCCCATCATTGGCAAGCGTTTAAAGCAATCTGGGCACGGAAAGAAAAAAGAAGCAGCTTATCCTGCTGCAGAGAACAGACAAATACTGCATTGCACCGAGACCATTTGTAAAAAGCCATCGCCTGGAGTGAATGCAGATTTTTTCAAACAGCTACTAGAACTTCGGAAAATTCTCTTTCCAAAACTTGTGACCACTGAAACAGGGTGGCTCTGCCTGCACTCAGTGGCTCTAATCTCAAGAACCTTTCTGTCTATTTATGTAGCTGGTCTGGATGGAAAAATCGTGAAAAGCATTGTGGAAAAGAAGCCTCGGACTTTCATCATCAAATTAATCAAGTGGCTTATGATAGCTATCCCTGCTACCTTCGTCAACAGTGCAATAAGGTACCTGGAGTGCAAATTGGCTTTGGCCTTCAGAACTCGCCTAGTAGACCATGCCTATGAAACCTATTTTGCAAATCAGACTTATTATAAAGTGATCAATATGGATGGGAGGCTGGCAAACCCTGACCAGTCTCTTACTGAGGATATTATGATGTTCTCCCAATCTGTGGCTCACTTGTATTCCAATCTGACCAAACCTATTTTAGATGTAATCCTGACTTCCTACACACTCATCCAAACTGCTACATCCAGAGGAGCAAGCCCAATTGGACCCACCCTGTTGGCAGGACTAGTGGTGTATGCCACTGCTAAAGTGTTGAAAGCCTGCTCTCCCAGATTTGGCAAATTGGTTGCTGAGGAAGCTCATAGAAAAGGCTATTTGCGGTATGTGCACTCCAGAATTATAGCCAATGTGGAAGAAATTGCCTTTTACAGAGGACATAAGGTAAGATAGAAATTAAGGTGATGAGGGAAATGTGAGACTGTTCAAGCTGCCACTGCAGTGCTAGATACCATCTGTTGTACTGTTCATGGACCCACTTCTTTAGCGTCTTAGATTCCTCTGACATCTAAACCTGTATTAAAATATATGCTTCATTACCCTTTGTAATCACAAGCTGTTAAAGAATTATAGAGTGCAAACTTTTCTAAAGTTTCATGAGAATAAAATTGTCAGCACTCTAAAAGAGAGTCTACTGAGACTCAGTTTCTCAAATATGCTCAGAATTATCACTAAAGCATTTTCTTAAAATGTAAAACCTAACATGGCAGGTGGTCCTAGAGCAGTGAAGATAATATATATTTAGAAACTAAAAGCAAACACATTTCTATTGAGATGGAAAATTTAGGATGGTATTCTTTGTTGTTGTTATTCCTTTGTTGTTCAAGAGAAAAACAAAACCCACGCTTTCATATAGAAGACAACTTTGACAGTTTTGCATGTCTGATCGACAGGGAGTGTCTTCAGTTCTAAAAAGCACCAGAGTGTTTCACAAAATGGTACTTCCACCACTCTTAGTTCATGGTCAGTACCATATTTTGGCACAAATAAAAAGAGGCAGTGAAGTCAAATTTTGTCTAACTTTGAAGGAAAAGCTGAGATTAGAGGGGACATGAGGAGGACAAAGGAGTTCAAGAATATTATTTTTAAATATTCAAGATTTTCAGTGTTAATCAGGTCCCTAAAACAATTAGCCCAATTGCGTACACTCACAGTGCATGAAAGTAACTTCAGGATATGAAACACGGCAGAAATTTTGAAGATGATGTATCTGAAATCTTAATACAAATGACTTGGCAAATGAAATAATAAATTATTCTGATGTCGAAGATGGCATTTTAATCATTAAGCAGAATTAATTTTTAAAGCATCAGTAATTACCAAAGTTTTTTTTTATAGCGGTACCAACCTGAAGAAGAAAATTTACAGCAAATTTAGGACTTCTACTCCCACTTGAAAATTGGTATCATATGTTGTATTAATCATATTGATTTGTCATTCTCCTTGAATCATGGAACTCAATGATGTAAATTATACTGTGCTCAGGCTTCTTGCATAAAATACAGTAAATTGAGCCAGTTTGAAAGTGGGGTCTACTTATATATATGTGTGTCGTATGTCTATTTTCAGATATTTTATTGTGATCAAAATGATAAGGCTCTAACATTGTTTATGCATGTCTTATAGAATATCATTTAATTTTAATATCTTTCTATACATATAATTTGGAAATCATAATTATAAATCATTTATATGTATTTTATAGTTACATTATATTCACTGGATAGCATAAGTTTTTTTTAAATAATGCTAGCATGACCAAAACAAAATAATGACTAATAGTGATATTAAGCTCATTTACTGGTTGTTAAGACTCATAAATAAAGCAAGTAAAACAAAATACTATGTACATATCTTTAAAAAAATGTCTTCAAGCACATGCAGTATTTATTTTTATAGTTCATGCTGGGTTAATTCTTATTGCTTCTTCCCTCTATAGGTAGAAATGAAGCAACTCCAAAAAAGTTACAAAGCTTTAGCAGATCAGATGAACCTCATTTTATCCAAACGTTTGTGGTACATCATGATAGAGCAGTTCTTGATGAAGTATGTTTGGAGCAGCAGCGGACTAATTATGGTGGCTATACCTATTATCACTGCAACTGGCTTTGCAGATGGTGGTAATGATATTTATGCTTAATCTCAAATATATGTTTAACATTATTTCTCTTGAAAGTGTCATTGCTAGTTTTGTGTGAGTGAAATTGTGTACATAGCTATTATGCTATAGTTATTAATGGTCAGAAACAATGACAGACTTTGCAATGTCCAGTAATAAGACCAGCAATAACAGGGAGACAAGTGGCTCAAAAGACCTTTCTAGTTCTGAGATATTTCAGAGATCTCTGATGCAGTGTTTCTGGGAGTTGATCTTGAGCAATTTAAATTATACTGCCTAATATATTGATAGAATGATTCTCTAGTTTTCATTTCATTTCATTTCATAACCTCAAAACAAGTTAATACCTTCAGAAAAAGTATAACAAAAGCTTTCCTCATATGTTCTAAATTTTAGTTATGCACATCTCATACATTTAGTCTATAAATATTCTATAATATAATTGAATTTGCCCTGACTTGTGATTTGAAAAGTTGGTGGACTACATTAGACCACCAGGAATATTGTTTCAGGGAGTGCTAAAATGCCATGGACCAAGATCTCCTCTACTTGTGAGTAATACAGATAACTGTCTATGTGGCATGATTTGGTAGTGGTGTAGGGGTGGTGGTTGTCACACTGCAGCTGTCAAAGTCTATCCTATCACTGTCTCAACAGTTTTTACCACCACTTCTTATCCTTTGGAATAACTATGAAAGATAAGGTCAAGAAAGACAATGTTAAAAAGTTGTATGGGAGTTTGGATGGGAGTTTGGATCTTAACTGGTTGGAACAGAGGGGAATTAATTGAAGAAGCAGCATTTTCTGCTCTTCCCCCAAAATAAAACATCCCCTTCTCTCTCTCTTTAAAAATCACTTGACCAGAATTGGCTTTGATATTGGAGGAGCTAGACAAACGCATGGGCTTTGTGGTGAGACAGAGATTTGTTCCACTCTTGGTTCCCCCTCTTCCTACCTGTGTCCTCTTAGTCTTATTAATTACACTTTTGAACCCTCAGTTTTCTCATCTGTAAAATAAGACTCAGAAGGGCTACTTCAGAAGGTTGTTGTGAGGCTTTAATAAAATAATGTTTATAAAGTAAAGAACATGTTATACTAGATATATGGTGACCATCATTACCTAGAAAACAAAAGGCAACACAAAAAATATTGTAACAGAATTTACACTATTTTACAGTTATTTTGGTCTAGAATTAAGGATTAATAGTCATTTGAAGTGATCTAATAAAAAAGCAAAACATTACAATATGATTTAATGTTTCAAAACAGTACTTTAATTCTTTAACCAATTCTTACAAACATTTTTGTTTAATTTGAGTCATTCTTAACCTAAAAAAACAATATTCATTAAAAGTTTTCATATATAATGTATATTAGCACTGAAGATTATGGTGTCATTCTGCTAGTGCTTGGACACGCTGGTCTTATTAGAAAACCCTGGAGTATTCAACATAGAACAGAGAAAATGCTGCTATTAATGGTGACAAATGAACCCCATAGAGACCAGTAAGAAGTAAACAATGTATGCAACGAATCTAACAAGCTTTCTTAACAAGATGTAATAAGATATTTAAAAATAAATCCTACAAATCCTGAAAATACCATATTAAAGAAACATTAAAATTTTAGATTGAAATTATAATAATCATCACAATGATGCAAGTGAAACAAATATGTCTTAAAGGTTTTCTCAAAATAAAATTTTTATACAGAAAAAGTAAGAATTTCATAGAAAAAATGAATTTATATGACAGAACATTGAGAGTGTGCTTCAAAATCTGTAATATCCAAGGTTACTATATGTTTGTAATGTTTGTATGTATATATATTTATGTATTTGCTAAATATATTTGACATACAATGGTTTAATACATGAAAATACTAAGTTATTTTACTCAAAAAAAATTTATTTTTTACATAATGATATTCTTTTGAGGTTTTAGGTCTTGGAATTGCATACCATATATTCTAATCTTTAGTCTTAATTTACATTTATGCCTGTAATTAATTGTTTGTTATATTAGAGATGATAAGTGCATGATGCTATATACTTTAAGGCAAAAAATAGGCAAGTGAGAAAGGAATAGCAAAGAGAAAAGAGAAAAAAGTGGGATAGAGGAGGAAAAAAAGAAGATAGAATAAAGAAAGAAGCAGACCACTGTTGCAATCTTGTCTCTGCTATTTAATACTTATCCATCCTTGGGAAGGTTACACAAACTTCTCATGCTTCAGCTTTTGTATCTTAACTATAGGGATAACTATATATATCTTTCAAAATTTGTATGAAATTACACATATTGTACTTAACATGATTTGAAACAGTCCTTGGCAAGTAGTGAAAACTTAAGTGGAAGCAATTATTAATATTTATTATTTTCTTACCCTAGGGGTTCCTGAGTCAGATTGCCTGGGAACAAATGCTGGCTCTTTTGTTTACTAGGCTGTGACTTTGAGCAAATCATTTAACCTTTTTTTCCTTCGATTTCCTCATTTCCAAAATGGGAGAAATTACAGCAGGTTTGTTGCTAGAATGAAAGATCACATGTGTAAAACTTAGAACAGTGCTTGGCTCCTAGACGTTCGATAGATGTTTGCTGACATGATCATTGTTGTAGTTTAAAGGAGCAAGGGATTTGAAAGTGATTAGGAAGTCAGAGGTGAAAATGCAGATAGGAGGAAGAACTTGCATAATTTTTGTCAGAAGGGAAAAGAAAAATAGTTCTGGAGTAGATTTGCTGCACCATTCATCTACAACGTGAAGTGAAATCTTGTAGTAAGGGCAGAATTATGTTTATATTCAAGTTCACATTATAAAATTGCACATAGAATATGCCATTTTCATATTAGAAGAGGAGCTTACAGGTCATCTAGTCTAGAACCCCAGCTTTGCCTAAGGTCACACAGGTAGGTAGTGGAAGCCTAAGGATGAGCAACATTATGTAACTCCTAATGCACTGCTTTTTTCTACTGCACGGTGCTGTCATGCTGCCTCCACGGAACTTACCCTATAAGGCGCTTGAGTAAGTTTGAAACCAGGCAATCATGGGGCCAAATGGTTGAAAAGAAGCATTAAAGTAGTTAATTATGTATAGTTTCTATTACATTATTTTTAAAGGATATTACCCCTTTGTTTGTATTAAGAGAAAGACTGCAATTATGTGAAGAAAATAGTTACCTGAGAGCTATCATCTTT
>CM052440.1:59400127-59447347 GCA_028533085.1 Varecia variegata
GAAAGATGGTCTTTTTTTTTTTTTGAGACAGAGTCTCGCTTTGTTGCCCGGGCTAGAGTGAGTGCCGTGGCGTCAGTCTAGCTCACAGCAACCTCAAACTCCTGGGCTCAAGCGATCCTACTGCCTCAGCCTCCCCAGTAGCTGGGACTACAGGCATGCGCCACCATGCCCGGCAAATTTTTTCTATATATATTTTTAGCTGTCCATATAATTTCTTTCTATTTTTAGTAGAGACGGGGTCTCGCTCTTGCTCAGGCTGGTCTCAAACTCCTGAGCTCAAACAATCCTCCCGCCTCGGCCTCCCAAAGTGCTAGGATTACAGGCGTGAGCCACCGCGCCCGGCCGAGAAAGATGGTCTTGATAGGAAGTGAGTCACCCTGCACTCTGATAACAAGGTGTTCTCTGAATAGAAAAACAGCAGGAGGTTCGTCCAAATTGGACAGCTGGCAGAATAGGAGCAAGGCACAATTCCATTGAGCCTTATGGACTAAAGCTGAGATTTATCTCATCTTGTAATCTTACCTGGAAAACAATAGTGTATTTAATGTTTTTCTTTGGGCATATAAATTATGTTTGGCTTCAAAAGAAGCTGGATTGTGGGATTTGTACTGAAAAGGATTTGAAGCTTTTCAGAGTGCATTCTCTATAATGGTTTCCTGCAGCATGGGTATTTCCTCTGGCCAAATATAGGAATTTATGATAATCGGTTTGGCTCGGAAACATTCATTTCATAATAAGAAAAAAAGACACTTTTCTTCTACTTCAAATGTTCTGTTTTAGATAGAAAAAAAGATACTAAAGATCATAATTTCATTGAATGACCTTCAGCTTTTCACAAAATTTTAGTTTGCTGAAAATGCACTTTATCATGTAAACAGGCCAAATCAGAAATTTGACTGCAGGATCCTTAAGTCTCACTAGTATTCTGAAATCTTTATAGTTCATTTTGAACCCTGACTTGAATGAATAATTTTTATGTTTTATAATTCCAGTCAAATTTAATTGAAATCCTGCTGTATTGCTCTTTTGGTGACCTTTTTACTGCCATTTTTTTTTTTTTTTTAGTTTTCAGATGTATTATCTATTTCTCATGTATAATAAAATAGTATCTTTAACATTAAATCAAGAAGTACATATGATTACATATTTATTTAAAAGCTTGTCTCAGGTATATTAACTCTTTGTGTTGATTTTAGATCACTGAATTAGCAGGCTATACTGCTCGAGTGTACAATATGTTTTGGGTCTTTGATGAAGTAAAAAGAGGCATTTATAAGAGAACTGCTGTTATTCAAGAGACTGAAAACCATAGCAAGAATGGAGCTAATGTAGAATTACCTCTCATTGACACATTGGCAATCAAAGGTATGGGCTCAAGTGTTTTTATATTTTTCCCATATGTTAAGTATTTATTTTATCAACAGAACCAAAGTTTTTTTTAGAAAGTCACTATTAATAATTAGAAAGAACTAACATTTAGATAACCAACATTAATTAAACAGCAATAATGTTTAATAATATTCGTAATATTAGCATTGCAATTTGAGGGATGGTGACTAACATAACCATTAAAAAAAACAATTTTATGCTACTTTTATTTAGGACAAAATTTTCAGAATAATTTTCAGAAACTACACGTAGGACAGAATGAATTGGTGGCTTTTAAAATTCAACTAACAAATAGAATTAGAGCTAATGTTATGTTGTTCATTTCCCCATGTTTCTAAAGTTTGGCTTTTAAAATATTTTTGTATTTAAAATATTTTTAAAACTGTATTATTCTATGTCTTAATTTCCCTTCTGCAGCACTGTTTTTTTTTCTGTAGGAAAAGTTAATTTAGAGAAATAGAGTAGTTTTATAAAAATTATGACTGGGTTATAACAGATTAAGTTTAGCTTTGCTATTGTAATGATGGCTAGATTATTATAAAATAATGTTTCTCAGAAATATTTTTCAAATAAATGTGCCAAAATATATAAATTAAACTTTGCTTCAGATACAGATGTCTATATTTACATTTGTTTATATGATTTATTACTGTGATTTATCTTTTATATTGAATTTATCTGTTATGCTGCATTATACCTTAAGTTATTTAATCAGCAACGTATGATATCTTTGTAACTTAAACTTTTCCTTAATTATAGGAAAAGTTATTGATGTGGATCATGGAATTATTTGTGAAAATGTTCCCATAATTACACCAGCGGGAGAAGTGGTGGCTTCCAGGCTAAACTTCAAAGTAAGATGATATTCAAGAATCTTCTGATTGTTGCCATCACACTAATACAAAACAACTCAGAATTCATGTACCTTATGTTAAATACTTGGAGGAGCAATATGGAAAGGAGGGGAAATCAAGAAAGGTATGCACAGTGGCTCAATTACAGAAGCAGTTACTTCCTCAGAACACAGAGAAAAAAGAGAAATTTGATTTCTACTTCTTTATTGCCAGGTTGAAAATCAAAATTACAGTGCAGTGAGAGCCTGTACCAGGTGACTTTTGGGAACATTAGGAAATGTCCTCAGACATTAATATCTGGAAATAAATTTTAATTTTTTTCCTAATAGAAATTACTAAAAAAAATACAGGCCTGTACTATAATATATTTACTAAAATATGAGGGTAGAAGTCATTAGCAAAGTTAAATTCTGTTAATACACATTCTCTCTAACTTTAATTTCAATTTTAAATAATTATATTTACCATTATGAAAAAATAATCAGAAGATTCATGGATTGGAATTTAAGTTTTTAATTTTGTTGGGAATAAATAATTTGTTATTTAATATCCTATGCCTTGATTACAAAAACTAAGTAAAAATATCTAATAAACCTGAGTCCCTGATTTAAAGTATTATAAAATTCAAAATTACATTTTCAAGTAAAAATAATTTGCCGGTAAGCATTAATGACTATAATGAAGACAGTTGAGCTTAGCTCAAAGAAAGACGTGATTGGACTTGATAATAGAATTACAAACATGACAATATACATGCTAATGATTTTAATATGGACCTCAGTTAAGGTTTGATTATTAAAGTGTATTTGCAAATAAATAGGGTTGCTAGAAGTTGAAAGAAGAGCATAAGAAGAACTGAACAAGGGAAAATTTCGTGTTAGTAAATTTAACAGACATTGTGTCTTAACTACAATTTGGTCAGGCTTTATTTTTCCATTTCTAGACCTATAGAATGGTTTTAATTATTAGGATCTTACCACAAGTACCAATTAGGTATTCATGGTATGTGGAATATTTAATTTCATTAATAGTTTAATGATTTATAATTTATGACTTTTGTGTAGAGGTGGCTTTTTTGGTCAGGCTAGGTTTTATAATATCAATTTCTGTTGCTCCATTGATTAAATAAATAGAGTACAAGTCTTTAATTCTGCAGACGAACTATATTGTTGTAGGTTCATCACACTTTTTCTGTGGAAAAATTTAGAGCTTAGTTTCTTTCATATAAATGATAATATATATAAAAATAAAATACGTATAAAAATAATCTAGTGAAAGTATCTTATACAATTTGAAGGTCTAAAAAGATATACATTATTACTATATATACATTGTATACTATATATACATTATTACTATATATTATATACGTGCATATATATATATTTTTTTTTTTGGAGACAGAGTCTCGCTTTGTCTCCCAGACTAGAGTGCTATGATATCATCAGAGTTCACTGCAACCTCAAACTCCTGGGCTCAATCAATCCTCCTGCCTCAGCCTCCCAAGTAGTCTACAGGCACGCGCCACCATGCCTGGCTAATTTTTCTATTTTTTGTAGAGACAGGGTCTCACTCTTGCTCAGGCTGGTCTTGATCTCCTGGTCTCAAGCAGTCCTCCCGCCTTGGCCTCCCAGAGTACTAGGATTATAGGTGTGAGCCACTACGTCAGTCCTATTACACTATACTTTTGTAATTATCTATTTCTAACTCAGATAGGGAATTATGTTTAAATTCTCAGGTCCCTAAAATATGACAGAAAGTTTTGTTGCCTCTGCATGGATTGAAAAATAAACAAGTTGCTAGAGGAAAAGGTTCCCATCCCATTGTTAGCCTTCAGAATTAAAAAAAAAAATCATTTGCAGAAGAAAATTCAGTAAGTGTGAAAATTCTTTTTGCCTCACTCTCAGTGTTTACTAAGCATCAGAGAACTTACGCTGAGAAAGTATTAATATGGATGTAAAGAGGTCTTCAGTTACTACTCAAAATGTGTTAAATTTCTGAGAATTCCTGATAGAGAATGGCCCCTTTAAAAATTTTGTGAATGTGCTTTTCACCATGACATATACCTTTAAAAAATCATTTGGAAAATATTTATGCTTCTGCAAAATTAAACTTCCTTAACCATCTCTCTAGTGGAAGAGCACAAGCAGATCACAAAGTTCTTACTTTCTAGGTACTTCCCAGGATTTTCTTGGGATGCTAGCAATATATTACAATATTCTTTCATCATTGAGTTTTCAGTATGATATATTGTACAGTACAGTATTGATACTTAGATATTTGTATCCATTCCATACAAAGCTGCATCTACAGACATCCTATAAATTGTTGCCTCTTATGCTTTCATATTGAATTTTTACTGATTATACAATATCATTTGTTCTTGGTATGAGTAAAACAAAATTTTAAATTGTGTTCCTATTGTTTATTCTTCACAATACCCTTTAAATACCATGGTAAGACAACTCCCCCATCCTATTTGTGTGGAATGGGAACTCATGAAATTTAACAGTTTAAATTTAAGTGATAAATAAGATAGAAGATAAAGGGAAGCATCCAATAGATAATTGATAATCTTTGTTTTACTGATGAATATTATGTATTATATATTCATATATATTATATACAATATTCTAATATATATGTGTGCATGTGTTTTAATTCATCCCTAGACATAGAACTAAATTACAGTCTTCTTACTTTCCTCTGTCTTTGGTTTGGTAAACATACTTTTTGCATCCATGAATAAAGCAGAATTAGAATCATCTTCTCTTTCTGATGGGCTTTTGTAATTTCTGTAGTATTTCAGACTGCTGAAGTACAAAATTAAACAACTCAGCTGGCTCTTCGGATAACTGTGCTTTGTAGCTAATAACTCTAGTTGCCTTTCAGTTGTATTTCAATTCAATATAAATTTAATTATTATTAATATGAATAAAATACAATTTAATATATTTTAATTTTAATTGTTATGGTCTGCCTTATTTCCCATGCAGTTGTATTTCTCCATTTGTGTGTATTATCTAATAACAAAACCTCAGTTAAAATTTTGGAAAGCCAGTGCTCATGCCAAGAAGATACATTTTTGGGGGAACTGAATTATTTTATGATGCTTCTAGCTTCAGAGAATAATCAAAAGCCAAACTTGATGTTCTGAATCTTGATTTATTTTTCTTTGATTTCTTGCCCATCCTAGGTTATCATGCATTTTGAAAGTTTTTTAAAAAAAATAAATGACTTTTAAATGCTGCCAGAAGAAATAATTAAATATTGCAGTTTGTAATTTTACTTCTTACTTTAGGTACAAGAAGGAATGCATCTTTTGATAACTGGTCCCAATGGTTGTGGGAAAAGTTCTCTCTTCAGAATTTTAAGTGGGCTCTGGCCTGTGTATGAAGGAGTCCTCTATAAACCACCTCCTCAACATATGTTCTATATTCCACAAAGGTAGGTAAATTTTTGTACACCACAGGAAACAATTTCCTTTTTGGTCTTGAATTGTTTTGATTCCTCAAGCTCTTTGGTTTGTATATCTTTAAGGATGTTTTCATTGAGAGAAGCTATTAAAGAAATAAAAATTCAAATATCCCCAAAAGTTCTATTACTGCTTTGATTATCGTGTCTAGGACAATACCACTTCTTTTCAGTTTCACATCTGTCTAGATGTAATATATACACACAAAATGTGCATGTTAGTCTCAAGGAATAGCAAGCAGGCTATTCCAAATAATTAGATTGCCTAAGGTGTCAGATTATCTGTTCTTACAGAAAAAATAGTATTTGGATAGTATACAGCTCTCTTCATGAAGCTGCATATATTCATATATTCTAAAATTGTTCATTTATGATTAAGATCCTCTGTAAAAATAATCTTTATTATTAATACACTTATGCTATATGATTAATTCATGATTTGTAACTACCTTAGTTAAAATTGTTTTACTGTGACAATGAGTATCATGTAAGCATAGAAAAAGAACATTATTTCATCTGAAGTCTTTAGCCATCTTCCCTCATAACAATTTAGAAATGTCTCCACACAAAGTTATACACCTGAGAATTTGGAATATTCATTGTGGTGGAGAGAAAATAAAGTCTGAAGAAGAGACACTCCTCGTGTTCATCTAGCCCAGTAATTTTTCCATCTGTCATCAGATGGGTTAAGTGGACAACACATAGAGTACTTCCACTGTGTCAGAGGACCATTCTGTGGACTCTGACAAGCACCTAGGCTGGAAATGTAGTACCAGAGCAAATATGAGAGTTACATTGAGTATGCGGTTATCATTTGTCTCTTTTGTCCCTTTTCCTTTCTTAGAAAGTGCCTGTACCATGCTGCCCTCTGATCTAATTTTTAGACCATTATTTAGTAGTTAGGAAGATGAGGTTTTGGGGTTTTTTTTAGTTAAAAAGAGATCTATGGTAGTGGGAGAAAGCTGCCTGGAGTATAGGAGATGAAGAACAGCATTGGCTAAGAATGTTGGACATGAGCAGTGTGACAGATATTCGTGTTTGACACAAATAGATAGTAACTTGTGACACCAGAAGCATTGTTTCTTTCTGGCAATGCTTTACAGTCCTTTGTGAAAACTTCTGATTCTGAAAGCTAAATTATACGGCCAACAGTTTGTATTTCAGACATTTATGTGTTTAGCAGACAGATTTTAATTTTTTATTTAGGTTAGAAGTCATAGAATCATGAAGAAAATATGCTGTTATATAATTAAATTCTCTTAATGCAAATAAAAACACATACATAAATTTTATATTTTTAGCTACAGTTGTTGAATACAGCTTTAACCTGAGGACATAAGACATTTCCGGAACATAAGAAAGTGAAGGAATTCTAGTCTGTGCCTGCAGAGAGACCTAACTATGTTATTTTGCAACAAATATAAATCATTGAGAAAGTTTTTCTTGGTTATGAAATTTACTGTTGCCTAAGCAAAAAGATCAACTACAATCTAAGGAGAAAAATAAGAATGAGAAGTCTAATTTTTAAGGCTAAACATGTGTTTTAATAATTACAGTTAAAAGTAATTTTACTTTGATTATGTCGCTTCTAGAAACATGAAAATTTGTATGTATGTTTAAAATTTAAAGGACCATTATCCTTGCAAAAAGCATAGAATTTATTTAAATGCATAATTAAAGAGTCTAAATGTAGTATTTATTTCTTTTTATTTTTATTTTTTTATTTTTTTTTTGAGACAGAGTCTCACTCTGTTGCCGGGGCTAGAGTGAGTGCCATGGCGTCAACCTAGCTCACAGCAACCTCAAACTCCTGGGCTCAAGCAATCCTACTGCCTCAGCCTCCCGAGTAGCTGGGACTACAGGCATGCATCACCATGCCCGGCTAATTTTTTCTATATATATTTTTAGTTGGCCAGATAATTTGTTTTTATTTTTTAGTAGAGACGGGGTCTCACTCTTGCTCAGGCTGGTCTCAAACTCCTGATCTTGAGCGATCCACCCGCCTCGGCCTCCCAGAGTGCTAGGATTACAGGCGTGAGCCACCGTGCCCGGCCATAGTATTTATTTCTTACGGTCTAAAAGCTGCTGAGTTTTAAAGTAAATTTGAAAATAATATTCCACATATTTATGATTTAAAAGAAAGCTGCTATACAACCTATTTCAAAATATTTGTCAGTAGGTAATATTAAACATTTCTTCTTAGGATATTCTCATTAATGAATATCATAATCTAATATTTTATTGCATTAATTTATATAAATAGAATATAGGTTAACTACATTCGCAGCAAAAAAATGAAAATTCAATATAGGGTTGAGACTTATGTATGAACTTTATAAGTCATAAAAACAGACTTTTATAATAATTCCCCTGTATTCACTTTTTGTTATTGAGAGACTTGTTGGTAGAGGATGGATCTCTTTATGGATTGACCAAATGTACATTAATTGTTACTTTCGTGGGGAAAAATAGAGTAAGTTTTATGAAAGTAGGTTTATAATAATGTCATGTAGTGTACAGAAGAAAAAAGTGCACTACTAAGGAAAGAAAGTCTTCCAATCAACTATATTAGGACACTTATTTTTTAACTAAGTCCTCACAAAGAATGCTACCATGGCTCCATTTGCAGGCTGGGAAACCTGAATTCCCGAGAAATTGTGAAATTACTTCAATGTTTTCCAGTTAATGTCTTCTACTACTTTATCAAAGTTAATAATGAGAACCAGATAAAAGAAAATCTGGGCCCTAGTTCAAGAACATAGATAAGAAATTTTGCTAGACAAATTAGTTTCGAAACAACTTCTCCTCATTCCATCTTCATTAATGATGAGATATGATGACTATTGAAGCATTTGATAAATTTTAGGAAAAAAAATTTTATCTAAAATGTAGATTAGCCACTCTAAATAAATCTATGGAATGGTGTATGGTAAAATGCTTAGTTTTGCTCAGATAGTACTTTAAAAAAATATTTTGGCAATTTTAGGCTGACACTGAATTTCCTGAGCAATATGACCATATTCCTTAAACTGATGATTGAAATTCATTGCTCCCTACTGTATTAGCCATCCTGACCCTCAGGAGGAGTTTTCCACTTAAATACAGATCCTGAATCTTTTGTCAATTCTTAGGGCAGTTTCTCTGTCTTCCCAAGTCCCTAAGGATAGGCTTATGATTCCCTGCTCTTGCTTTCGCAAAACCACTAATTTATGACCCATTTAGTTGCTTGTTGGTCCCCTGGTGAAGTTCTGTCTTCAGTCATTAAAACCCAAAACCCCAGCCTTTCATTTATTTATTTAGTTCACATACTAACAAAATATAATATGCTAACTGTCACCAAAATGATAAATTGAAATATTTGGTGGTGGTTGGGGGAACAGAAAGAGTGAGAGAGAGGAAGAAAGGGAGGGAGGAAGGAAAACAGAAGATAAAAGGTGCTTACTGACAAACAGTAACAAAATCTTGCTTTCCTTTATACTATTTTTTTTTTTTTAAATCCTCCAGAGGATCATTTGTGTACATCACATTACAGTTGGCCCTCCGTATCGGCAGGTTCAACATCCTTGGATTCAACCAACCATGGGTCTAACATATTGGAAAAAAAATGATTTAAAATAATTCAACAACAAAAGATAATAAAAATAAAAAACCTATACAGTATAACAGCTATTTACATAGCATTTACATTGTATTATGTATTATAAGTAATTTAGAGATGATTTAAGGTATATAGGAGGATGTGCATCCGTTATATGCAAATACTATGGCCATTTTATATAAAAGACTTGAGTATCTATGGAATTTTGGTATCTGTGGGGTCCTGGAACCAATCCCCTGTGAATACCTAGGGATGACTGTATCTCTCTCCTCGGAACAGTCTGCAGTTGGGCACCACCCACCATGTAATGCTATTCCTAACACTTCTGCTCTCACTACCTACCTTCCTTGGCTGAAGTATCTCAGGTCAGCAATTTTAACCATGATCTTCTTACTATTCAAATCTACTGTACATGGCCAAATACTGAGGCCAAGATCTGTAATAGATTCAGATTTCCCACGATTGTGTATGCAAAAGTCAAGTGTACAAACATTTGTCCATCCATGCTTTGGAGTCTGAGAAGTTTTGGTGAGAAAGTGAAAGGAAGATTGTATTATAAGGATATTATTAAATCTGGCCAAATGTCTCTTTGAAAAAAGAAAAGAAAAGGAAAGGAAAAATGGGGAAGAAATGGCTGGAATATTGTACTTTATATCTTAGAGAAATTATTGTACTTTTTTCCCCAAGTTATCCAGTGTTTATTAAAGCCCTGCTATAAGATACTATGGAGGATAGACCATGACTAAAACAGTCTCTCTCATTATGGTGCTTACATCTCATTTAGTTATAAACAAAAATATGCAACTAACTGAAATAAAAGCCAGAATAAGTGCCTCAAGGAAGGCAAGAAATGCTATGAATATTCAAACTGAGGAAAAATATTATTAGAACAATGTGGCATTTGGCCTGGGTTTCGAAAGTAACTTAGGATTTTAACAGTAGTAGTGAATTGCATCAGTTTCTCCAATGTCTAAATAGGTCAGAAATGCCACAGATTAAAATAAGCAAAAAGTTTTTGTTTTTTGTTTTTTCAACACTTTTTGGATAGCATCCTATGCTATCCCACACTCCCCTAATACACTGACCTGAGAAAAACAAATATTTATTAGACTCATCTCCACTAATATTATGTCATCAGTATGTGCTGGAAATAGTGCCCCTTGTCTGGGTTCTCAAGCATTGCTAAAGTGTTCCTTTTAGCTGGAGTTCTTTGACTTATTTTTTAACGTTCCCTAGTGTTTTGGATGTTTGCCATTTCCTGGTCTTCAGTTAAGGAGCTCATCTGTCTATGAGTAAATGACACAGTCTTACATGTTAAATTATACAGACTGTTAATGCTTCTTGAAAAACATAATAAAAGATGACAGTAACTTGCTTCTATGACACTCATTATTTTTTGTTCCCTTTTGTCAGAAGATATTCTGAAATGGTAACATTTTATTTACCAGCTCAGTATTTGTTTACTAACTACTTCATTCACAGTTGTATATTCAAGTACCATGTTGCTTAATCTCCTAGACTAAATATAAATACTGTTTAATGAATAAAGTTGTTTTGAATCACATTTTAAAATTAAATACAACATAAAATTTTAAATTTGATTGTAAGCAGGAATGGTAACATTATTAATTAAATTATATAGCAAATTAAATATAGATAACTTTATTTCTATCATCTTACACATGAATAATACATATTGATTATGCTCATCATAAGTCATGCTAAATAGAGTATTTTACATAATTAAATTGAAGTTCAAAGGGATTACAGACTTGACTTAGAATTATATAGCACTTCAGAGTCAGGGTTAGAATTTACCAAGTCTTTGAATACAAACTCCCCTCTGTATTCACTGTCTCTCATTTTCAGATTAATAAAATTATCATATTAAAGCATCTCCTTACGATAGAAAAAACTCCCACCGTGTTTGACCTTAAATATTTTCTCAAATAATCATAATAAAATAAGGTCTCTAGCACTGTCCCAACTTTCTGGGGAATAACAAAATATTATTCTTTGTAGTTTGTCTTCTCACTTCAAAATTTTCTATATTCTTCAACTGTTTTTCTTAGGAAGAAAGCTTATAACATGAAATCTCAGCTTTTAGGAGTACCAGTATTTAAGCCATATTTTCTTTGATGACATGGTCCTTAATGATATAGCCTGAATATATGATTATGTTTTATTTTGGAGGCAGAAGTCCTTTCAATCCTGAGTATAGAGGGCAATTAAATCAATTTTAACATAAGTTTAGCATAGGTATTTGGCTATCATTCATATATGTTAATGTGAAGGAAAATACACATAATTCTTGTATAAATGTGAATTTTCTTAGAATTAAATTCTGTTCATTTTCAAATTAAATCATGTTCTCTACTCTTTCCTATTCTTCTAAAACCCACTTCTCTATAAAATTTTAAATAATTTCTCAAAAACATTCCCTTAATTTCAAATCAAAACTCTTACAGAGATATAAAACAAGCAAAGCTTAATTTTCACAATGCATTATGACATAAAAAAGGCATTATTTACCCTTTGTGTCATCAAAAGAATCCACTCTCTCTTGCAACAGAGTAAAGACTGTTTTGTTTCTGTAAGTTCAATAGAATGGGCAGAACACTTGAATCCCAGTAACACCGACATTGGCACAACTGCACCAGACACACTAAGAAGTGCGTGCACCAAATAAGCTTTGTAGATATTCTAAAGTATGAACTTCCCTTTTGGATTATTTCTATATGAATGTCTTCCAAATCCAGGCCTTCCTCTTTGGGAGGATAGGAGAACTCTATGTTGTATAACAACATTGTTTAATCTGCACATATATAACCAGATGATGGCAATTAACCAGGAAGCACATGAGATCAGGAAGGAGGTTAGAAGAAATCATTTTCCTCCTTCCTCTATGGAAGGACAAAAAGGGTGCCATTAAAGTATTCTTAGTGAGATCCTTGCTTTTTTTCTTTTTACCTTAGATCTAAGATTAGAAAATGAGGATGTGGTCTGGAAAAGGAGCTAAGTAAGAATATAGGAAATGCTACTTTAAATATCTTGATCACTATTTTCTTCTGAGTCTCTAGATTTTGCACCTTTTGATTCTTAATGAATTTCTAGATGCCAAAGCACAAATAGAGAGAGCGTCTCGAGGACAAGAAGTGTCTTTATTTAAGGGACAGGCTAACAGACCACTGCTTGAGTGGAATGAGGGTCTATAAGGGCCACTGGAATAAAAAAGGAACCTGACGTGGCTTAATCCAAGCCTCCTCACAGAAATCTATACCTAATAAGTTACACATACATTGGAACTACTGCCCTCAAAGTAGACAAACCTGGGCTTGGGGAGCAGGGGTTGTATTAGAACAGACTTTGCCCATGTTGAGTCACTGTTAAGCAAATCTTTATGGAATATAAGGTAGAAAGGGCATCCACATGTCTCTGTACAGCACTGGTGGTATCCTAGTAAATGTATTGTAACTATGCAATAAATATCTGATGATTAAATAAATGAATGAATGAACATCTCCACAGATTTGGTTTCTACTGCAAAATCAGTCTGGCATCTTACACTAATTATGTGCAATATATTTATTTTGTTATTTGTAGTAGATATTTTGCATAATCCACTTATGATGAGGATAAATATCTGTCACTTAACACATCCTTTTTTTAAAGATATGATTTTAGCCGTGAAAAAAGCTCAAAAGCATTGCTGTAGCTAACTGACTTCTATTCCTTTCTTTCTATTAGGCTATATGACAAGTAAACTTTGTATAAATATCTTTGGGTAGTCAGTTGACAGAATTGTAAATTGTCCATTTTGGTGTCGCCTGTATAGTAATTGGTACAGTTCAGTTTTTAAAAATCTCTTTTTAGCGTAAAGGGATCTTAAATGTAAATATGATTTTCTGTAGCTTTCCATTATTTGGGAAAATGTTAAAGATCCTTTTTTAAATAGTTAACTCTTCTAAAGGCTAATTTATAAAGAAAATAACGGAAAAAAAATCCTCCTTTTCATCCAAAAGTTTTCCTCATCTGTGAGTCAATTGTTCAGTTAAATCATATGGAATTGCAAGTTTTGTAGATTAAATATCAGGAATTTTATAAGGTAACTGAGTATACTATTAAATACTCTTAAAGTCAACTTTCAGAGAAGTTTACCTTCTTAACAGCTTGATAATACTTTGATTCTTCCACTAATACTATTTTTATTACTTGGAAATAAATATAGTCCCTGCTCTTAAGAAGCTGTGCTCATCTCTGTTTTGGAAGTTAGAAATAAAGATATAATTTCGGTAATAGTAAATCTCTCTTTTCACTTGAATATTTCTTTTTTTTTTGCTATGTATTTATTTTAAGAATATTAGGAATGACTTCTTATGCATTCAGGACGCAAATCTAGTTCTTGGTATGCATGAAAAAATCTGATGATATGATTGGTCCCAACATGTGCATTTATATGAATTATTAATAGCTAGATTTTATGGCTTTCACATTATTAACTTCTTATTGCTATAGCAACACAGCAGTACTTAGTGGTACGTTATTCTTACACTTAGCACATTTCATGCCTTAAATACAGTTAATATTACTATGAAATTTTTATCAATGTTGTTCCTAATTAAATTTTATATGTATATTTTTAAGTTTGTTTCTCTGCTTTCAGATCTTTCATGTTTCATTTTTTTCCTTAGGGTTTGAGGGTTTTTTTTTGCTCTCAACATAGGAAATATTTAGCATTTGAGTGACCATTTCAGAGGCTCCAAGCACAAAGACAGAGCTAACACTTCTGAATGCTCTCCCCTTCTTTCTGCATTTGTCTCAGAGAATAACAGAAAAGTAACTCTAATAAGCATCAATACATCTTACTAAAAAAATAAATAAACTGTCAGATAGTTAAATTTTAACATAGAAAAGTGGGAGTATAATACAAATTATAAAAGTACCCTGAGACATTTGTAACACAACTATAAAAAACTGTCATCACAGGTAATGAATTTCATCTCAAATAATTTTACTATTATAATTAATCATTTTAAATGTAAATGCATTTGAGAGAATTTCAGATTCCAAAGAGAAACAATTATGATAATTGTTTAAATAATAACAATTAGTTAAATTCTACTGTGATACCTATGGGTTTATTCCAGTATCTTTTCCACAACATATAGAGGTGATTCTGGGTTTTACTTAGAGAAAGTAAATTAAAACTAATTAATGTTTGTTTTTGATCACTACTAATTATGAGCAATCTATTTCCTTTGTTGCTTGTACTAGATATGCTGCATGGTCCCCTTTCTGATGAGCCGGAGCAAGTAAGCTAGTAACATCCTGACATGGTAATTGATCTACCTGAAATATTTAGAAGATAATCTGAATGGGTCTATATATATAGAAAGGAAAGTTTAGTAAAGGGTGCCTTAAGTGCTTATCAATTATGTATTACTTTGGTAGGACTAGAGAAACTTGAGCTAGCTCAAAATGTTAAATTCCAGACCTTTGAGCTGGAAAGAGAATCACATGCAAACTAATATAAACATTGGATACGGGGTCCTCTATTTCCTTGTGCTTTCAAATTGATTCAACATCACCCCAAATTTTCTTGAAACAGCCTTCCCAGAGAATTCAATGGTGACTTTAACTTCATAATAATATTTTTAAATCATCATATTAGTAAAATCTAAGTGTCCTTAGTTGCTCTGTACCTCATGAAATATATATAGAATGTGTTATTTTTACCATTTCATATGATCATAAAACAATAATTGAGAGAAAATAGAACTTCAATAAAACAGTATTTGATGAGTCCTTGATGAATAATTTTATGAGTTTTTCTTTGTATAGTTTCCTCAACGTTCTCATTTTCAAAGTGGGCAATTTTCATCCTCTGTTACAACATTTTGAGTAATAATAGCTCAAATAACAAATTATGTGGGCAAGGCTTCTTTTAGCATCATAAGATGTTGGTGATTTGACATTTTAGTGCAATCTCATCCTGACTGAATTTTAAAAAGTAGCTGAAAATCATGGTTTCTTTTTTATTCTGTTTTGGTTGGATCTTTTATTTCAGGAGCAAATATTTTAGACATAATCATTAGACTTTTATACATTCAATAAGAAATTAAGCATTACCAAACCATAATTTAATTATTTTGCTTTGCCTTATAATTAAGAGCCACTATGATATAAATGTCCATATCTGCTCATCAGAGAAAATTGGCTAATTTTAAAAGGCCTAAAGAAATCATAAATAATATTAGTCTTTGAAAGTAGTTACAAAATTTTGCTTCTCCAAATTTCATTACAAAGAAAGCACTTGGCATCCCAATACATTTTGATACCTTTTGGGCCCCATAAATTGCTCCAGTAAACTAGACGGAGCTCCAGTTACTAAAAGAAATGCTTCTAGGTAAGCTTGAGGTACTCTCTTGAGTAGTTAACAGACTATAATTTCTAAAATCTACATAGCTCGGTACTCAATTTTAAGGTTTCTTCCTTCATTCTTGTTGGTTTGATTTTATTTATTTATTTATTTATTAAATAGTAACACTTTAACATGTTTCTAAAAGTAAAAACTATATGGAAAGGATACTTAGGTCATTCTCTCATCTGTCCATTCTGCCTTGTTCCTCCCACATCCTTTAAGTAACCAATTTCACTAGTTTCTGATTTACCCTTTCTATGTTTCCTTTTGTAAATATCAGCAGATACATGTATATTTTATTTTACTTTCTTTTTACCTAGAAGGTGTATATATACTATATACTATAAGTGTATATACTGCTCTACTATATATCAGTGGTCCTCAATTGGAGAAGATTTTTGTCCCCCAGGGGACATTTGGCAGTATTTGGAGACAGTTTTTTTGTTCACCACTGGAGGGGGTGCTACTGACATCTAGTGAGTAGAGACCAGGGTTACTGCTAAACATCCTGCAATACACAGGCTAGCCCTCAAGAACAAAGAATTATCTGATTCAATATTGCCAACAGTGCCGCTGTTAAGAAACCCTGCTATATATGTCTACTTTTGCACTTTGCATTTCAACTTAACAATATATCATGGAAATCACTCTATATCAATTTATAGAGATCTTCATCATCCTTTTTTGCAGCCGCATAGTGGATGTACTGTGGGTTATTCAATCAATCTCCTTTATATAGACATTTAAGTTGCTTTTCAATATTTTGCTATTACAAATAATGCTGTAATGGATAACCTTTATGCATCTTTTATTTTTGCTATTTTTAGAAGTATATCTGATATCAGAGTAAATTCTCAGAAGTGGGTCAAAGAGCAAATGATTATATCGGTTTGCCAAATCCCCTCCATAGAGGTTGTACCATTTTGCATTTTCCCCATAATATGAGAGTACCTATTTCCCCATACACCTGCCAGTGGAGTGAATTATCAAGGTGTTGCATTTTTGCCAGTCAATAAGTAGGAAATTCAGTGTAGTTTTAATTTGTAATGTTATTATAAATGAAATTTTGTTTTGTTTGTTCCCATTGCTGGGTCAAAGCCCAAATTTTAGAATATCAACCCAAATAATTTTAGATGAAATACAGAAGCAATCTTATCAAATACAATGAAACAAAGTATGTATAGTATTTCTCTACTGAAAATGTCAAATGATTTCTTATAGAAGCTTTTCTTGTGTCTATGTCTCAAAAAGTTTTTATGTAGACATAACAGGGTATTATTTTGCAGTGCTTGAGGGAAAAGTATTCATCAGTAAGTAACAAATATAATACCGGAAATGTAGTGTTTAAAATCTGCTCTGATGTCTTCAGACCACCAGGATGTCACACTGAGTAAGCTACAGTGACATCTTGTGTGCTTGGTGTTTTACAGGCCATATATGTCTCTTGGAAGTCTTCGGGATCAAGTCATTTATCCTGATTCAGTGGATGATATGCATGCTAAAGGTTATACAGACGAAGATCTGGAATGTATTCTAAACAATGTCCACCTCTACCACATAGTTCAACGAGAAGGAGGTAAAGTCTATTGTGCTTATTTTATGCATTTAACTTCATTAAAAAAAATAAACTTGAGTATATATTTAGTCTGTGGATTAATCTGAATATACGCTATAATTGGAAATAAGTACATAAGTGTAAAGATGGAGTTTTATTGCTTTTCCATTGTTTATATCTTTTTCTGCTTGTGTTATGTTCAGTGAAGCACACTAGGCTTTTATCAAGTCTCCATGTCACTTTAGCTAGCATTGAAAAACAGATTTTTTTCTTTTATATTTAAATGTGCAAGTATCCCTGAGGCCATTGTCAGTCTAGATGTATGTAAAGTCTATGATGGAAATATCCACCTGCCGAGCTCTCAGCTTATATTAAATTTAATAATTTGGAAAGTAATTATCACAGAACATCTTTTTGTCTTCAGACCTACAATCTTACCAATACCTTTTTTTCCCTCTCTCAAACAGCATGTAAAGAATTGGATAAGGTATAGAAACTTCCTCTAATAGTCACACTTTCAAATAGTTTGATAACTCATATAGTTTGATAGCCTAGAAAAACTACTAAAATAACAAGCCAGAATTCCAAGTTTAATTTTAGAGATTTTATGTTTTATTTCTGAGCCCATTTATATTATTAGAAAAAGTGGGGTTGTACAGCAATTGAGAATATCAGCTTGGAACTCAGAGAGTTCTGGAATCAAATCTTAGTTAGCACTGCTATCTGTATCTTCAACTGTAAAATTGGGATAAATATCTACCTTAAAAGTTTTTTGTGAAGATTAAATAAGACTGTATGTAAAGCATTTAGCACAGTGGCACATGAATGCATGAGAATTAGTTGCTAATGGTAATATTAATAGTTGCCCATTAGTCATAATATTGATACTATGATATTTTGTCTTTTCGTGATAATACTTGATATTTTACATAGCAATTTCACATATATTATTTCATTTGATCCTTACAGTAAGCAAATGAGGCAGATAAGAAAGATACTATTATATTTATTTTATGGTGTTTGTAATTCCTACTATATAGGAAAAGCAAGTTGTCTTTTTGTTTTATGTGGTCAACTCTGTCCCAGTTTCAAAACACTGTGGTAGAGTAAATGTTGCATGTTTATCTTGGACAAGTTATTTCAGATAAGTTTGAAATCTAATGAACCAAATAGAAATTTATAATAAATGTGGAATATTCTGTTCTTCTAGAAGTCATCAAGAAGATCTAGAACTATTTTTAAGAATATTCCAACCTTAATAATGTAATAGTCATTGTTATGGTTTATTGAGTGCTTACTATCTGGAATATACCATATTAAGAAATTTATATGGATCATCTTATTTAATATTCATAATAGTCCAATAATGTAGCTTTAACTATCTTCATTTTACAGATTAAATTCAGAAGTTTAGTAACTTACCCAGAGTCCCACAGTAAGTTGTGGGGCAGGAATTCAAACACAGATCTGACTTGAAAGTCAGTGTTTCATGCTAGGGTATGCCACTGTGCTATGCTACCTCCTAGCTATTTAGACAATAAAAACTATTATATCCTTACATATAAAAAAATTCCAGGAAAACCTGTTTTAATTGCTTAATCCTTAAACATGAAACATTTAAGCAAAGCAGGAAAACACTTAAATTTGCAACTACATCACTTATTTTGGAAGAAACCTACTGAAGTTCTATTTAGACTAGCTAATCTTTTGCTTAGTAAAAGATGGAATTAAGAACTACATTTCATTCCATCAACCAGGTTACAAAATAGGAAAGAGTAGAAGGGTTAACAAATGGACATGAACTAAAGAAGTTGTGCATCTCTAGGAAGCAGGAAAATCATTCTCTTCTAAACTGACTTAGTCTCACTAAATCTGCATCAGAGACCACATTATGACTGAGAGTTTTCATTCATCTGTTCTGTGACCATGCACTATTGCCTACAAAACCCTTTGGGACATAATTTACTAGAATATGTAGAAGTTAAAGTTTCCTTTGACCCAGATACTTTTCTCTTGTGCCTTGTTCTCAGTGGGCAGGGAAAAAAAATGTTTTTAAGCCCAGAATATTGCTACTGTGTAGCAATCTGAATCTATTTCTCAAATCATCACTTATAGTTCATAAATGCTATGCAATTCAGTCATAGGGAAAGGTTTTTTTTTTAATTTTTTTTTTTTTTTCTGAGACAGAGTCTCACTCTGTTGCTCAGGCTAGAGTGCCATGGCGTCAGCCTAGCTCACAGCAACCTCAAACTCCTGGGCTCAAGCAATCCTCCTGCCTCAGCCTCCCAAGTAGCTGGGACTACAGGCATGCACCACCATGCCCAGCTAATTTTTTCTATATGTATTTTTAGTTGTCCATATAATTTCTTTCTATTTTTATTAGAAACGAGGTCTCACTCTTGCTCAGGCTGGTCTCGAACTCCTGAGCTCAAACGATCCACCCCGCCTCGGCCTCCCAGAGTGCTAGGATTATAGGCGTGAGCCACCGCGCCCAGCCATCAGATAACAAAATTAATGTACACAAATCAGTAGCATTCCTATATACCAATATCAAACAGTCAAGCTGAGAGTCAAGTCAAAGACTCAATCCCATTCACAATAGCTACAAAGAAAATAAAATACTTAGGAATATACTTAACCAAGGAGGTGAAAGATCTCTGCAAGGAGAACTATGAAACACTGAGGAAAGAAATCGCACACAAATAAATATCATGTTCATGGATCGGTAGAATCAACATTGTTTAAATGTCCATACTGCTGAAAGTGATTTTCAGATTCAACGAAATTCCCATCAATACCAATGTCATATTTCACAGATCTAGAAAAATTTCACTCCTTGTGTGGAACCACAAAAGAGACCAAATAGCCAAAGCAATCTTAAACAAACAAATAAAAATCTTGAGGCATCACATTACCAGACTTCAAATTATACTACAAGGCTATAGCAACCAAAACAGCATGGTATTAGCACAAAAATAGAGACATAGAGCAATGGAATAGAACACAGAACTCAGATATAAAACCATCCACATACAGCCAACTGATCTTTGACAAAGCAGACAACAACATACACTGGGAGAAAACAAGCCATATTCAATAAATGGTGCCGGGAATGTTGGATAGCCACATGTAGAAGAATGAAAAGAGATCCATATCTCACCACTCACAAAATTAATTCAAGATGGACAAAAGGCTTAAATGTAAGGCATGAAACCATAAGAATTCTAGAATAAAATGTTGGAAAAACTCTTCTAGGTATTGGCTTAGGCAAAGAATTTATGAAGCAGACTCCAATGGCAATCATACCAACAACAAAAAATAAATGGGACTTGATTAAATTAAAAAGCTTCTGCCCAACTAAGGAAATAATGAACAGAACAAATAGACAACCTACACAATGGCAGAAAATATTCACAAATTATACATCTAATAAAGGGCCAATAACCAGAATCTACAAAGAACTCAAGCAAATCAGCAAGGAGAAAACAAGCAACCCCATTAGAAACTGAGCAAAAGACATGAACGGGTTTTTCAAAAGAAGATAGACAAATGGCCAATGAACATATGAAAAAAATGCTCAATGTCACTAATAAGGGAAATGCAAATTAAAACCACAATGAGATGTCACCTTATCCCTGTTAGAATGCCTTTTATTACAAAGTCCAAAATACAATAGATGCTGTTGCAGATGCAGAAAGGAATGCTTATACATTGTTGGTAGGACTGCAAATTAGTACAGCTTCTATGGAAAATAGTATGGAGATTCTTCAAAGAACTAAAAGGAGACCTACCATGGGATCCAGCAATCCCACTACTGCATATTTATCCAAAGAAAAAGAAGTCATTTTATCAAAAACACACCTGCACTCAAATGTTTATTGCAGCACAATTCACAATTGCAAAGATGTGGAATCAACCCAAGTGCCTATCAATTCATCAGTGGATTCACAAAATGCGATGTATGTATACTGTGAAATACTATTCAGCCATGAAGAAGGTTGAATTAAGGCCTTTTGCAACAATTTGGATGGAACTGAAGATCATTATCCTAAGTGAAGTATCTCAAGAATGGAAAGACAAACACCACATGTACTCTCTAATAATTTGGAACTCGCCAATTGGCACACATAGGCACAGAAAGTAGGAAAAATAATTAGAAATCATGAAGGGTGGGAGAAAGGAAAAGGTAAAAAGCCTACCTAACAGGAATAATGAACACTATTCAGATCATGGGCACACTTATAGCACTGACTTAAGCATTATAAAAGCTATCTATGTAACAAAAACATTTGTATCCCTTTAATATTTGAAATTTTAAAAAATTTAAAAAGAAAAATTGTTAATGTACACTATTTCATCAAAGGCTCTGAACTTTTGGATATCAAAATAAAAGTTCATATTTTCCTTCTGATGAGCAAAAGAATCAAATAATCATTCTGATCATTTGACTTTTCCAAAACCCAATGCACATAAAGAAATGAAGACTGCACTTCCTATTTTCTTTCCCATTGACCAAGTTCATTTAGAAGTTTTAACAATAGTGAAAATTCAGCTGAGGGAGTAAAAAGATGGCAAAGAACATAGATTTTTTTTTTCCAAATGGGAGAGTTAAGCCCTGAACAGTTAAGATTTGGAAACATGGCTCTAAGTGTGTATCAAGCTTGGGCAGTCATTTTCTTCTTTAAAAATCAAGCGCTCCAGTAGTGGAACAGTAGTTTTGTTTTTACATAATCTTTGAAAAATCTAATTACAAAATTAAGGTAGGCTTATGAAAATTTCACATATTATAAAAATGTATAACTTTGAAAACATATGTCTCATAATTCTACTCCCAGAGATGTGTGTATATGTGTGTATTTATTTACAGAAAGACAATTATGAAATATATAATTCTGCAACTTTGTTTTTCATATAAGAATATTCTGGTCACATTTCTGTATCAGTATGTATGGATCTAACCCATTTTTCTTAAAAAATAGCTTGCTTTTTGAATAAATATCAAACAGAAAGTCAGTAGTTATTAATAGGATGTTGTAAGAGATCACATGCATGAATAAACTGTAAAAGCATCAGATAGTCCTAAATATATATCCTAGTTCTGATATCTAACTGTGTAAGCTTAGACATGTCAATTACTCCATGAACTTTGGGTTAACTCATATGGGTTAACTCATAACTCATATTGGGTTAACTCATATTGGGTTAACTCATATTGGGTTAACTCATAACTTTGGGTTAACCCATGAACTTTGGGTTAACTCAAATTTATAATTGAATTATAAAATTCAATAAAATCTATCTTACAAAGCTGTGCAATATGTGATGAGAAAACTCACATAAGGTACCAGGCTCATGGGAGCCATTTGAGTTAGTTCTTCTCTTACCCTTTGTGGGCTTTGCAATTGACCTATGCAAATTTGTTGGTCCTTTCTCCCACTGCTTTCCAAAATAAGTATAAGCCTACCAACCCTTTGGAGATATTGAGAAACGAACAAACTTTTTAAAGTATCAGTGTTCAGAATTCTTAGAGGATCATTTGTCAGTATAAAAAAATTATTACCATTAAAAGAATATCAGATCTAAAACAAAATGCATATACATGAAGCTCTCTAGTTTATCCAAGGATATGTTCTATAAAATACCAGGTTCTTCATGTTAACAGTTTGAACTTGCCAGGAATCACTTGTCCAGGACAGAAACAGTGACAAACAAATGATTTATAAAAATGTATAACTTTTTATTTTCTTAAGGATGGGATGCTGTCATGGACTGGAAAGATGTCCTGTCAGGCGGGGAAAAGCAACGGATGGGCATGGCTCGAATGTTCTACCATAAGTAAGTATGCTATATTCAGGCACTCAGGTAACTACTATTCCATTATTGTAACCAAGGAAAAAAAATGTTTGGACTGGATTCAATGTCTTCATCCTTATTTGAAAAATATCTTGACTATAAAACTAATGCATAGAGTTCACAGTTTTTAAATCTCTTATTTTTTCTTGTAGCAGAATCTCCAAGTATTTTATGTTTTTCTGTTTCTTTTAGGTTGAGTAACATTAGATGAGATAATGTACAAAGGACTAAGTTAAATTTTTATGTATCCTGTGTTTGAAAGTAGAGTTATTACTAGTTTTATAATGTGACGAATACATAACTACTACTATACTGGTGTAAACCCAGCAGGTAGACATTCTAATACTTCTAAATTAAAGTATTAAGTTCAAACTAAATCAACTTTTTAACCATTCAGTAGCCCATTAAATTGGTAGTGGTCTCCTACTCAAAAGTCAAAGGACCAGCCCATATGGGTACTAATGGACTCAGAAAAATCAAGATGAAGGAAATCATTTCTTTGGATAAAACCTTTTTCTCCTGTGGCTGACAAGTTCTCCCACCTGAAGGTCCCCTCTGACATAAAGTGGAGATCTGGGGTGAGGGCTTCCAGCCAGAAAGAGCTGAAGGGCGAAGAGGGCCAGCCTTAGGGCACCTGGACATTATTAAAGGTCTTAAAAGCTTTAACGATTTCTTCCATGCTCTTTGTTGGTAACTGGGTCTATTCCTATGTTGGCCTGTCTTCCTTACCCTCACCCACATTCTCAGAAGTAAGTGACAGCCCAGCGTAGCAGAAAGAACCTGGAGACATTACTGGGACCAAAGGCAAGTGCCTTCACGTTTTCCTCTGTGAATAGTGGTCTTCCAACTTTCATCCAAGAACTCTTCTAAAGCAATCTTACCTACAACTCCAGGCTCCTGTGTCCAAAGAGGATGAGAGCCAGAGCCCTCCCCACTTTCTTTGAGAGCCACAGAGCAGTTGGAAAATCACTGTTTAATCAGCAGAGGTGACAAAGTAAGACTGGAAGAGAGTTTAAGGGTACTAAGCACAAGACATGGGAAGGCAATATTAAAGCCATTCTGATTCCTTCCTCTTATTTGCCCTAGTCTCTGAAAAAGAAAAAGAAATCTTTTTTTTTTTCTATGTTAGCTTTCTGGCAATGAGAACTTGAGTTGTGGAATGCCGTAGGTTGTCAGAAACTATATTATTCACTTTTAGTACTTAAATCTTGGGCAAAAAGGACCGAGAGTTATGTATATAAATGCAAAAATAGGCCATAAGTTGGAGCAGATGCAACACCATTGAGTGAGTTGCATTGGAAACAGTAACACTTTTGTAGAGAACTTTAAAAAGCTAATAAAGAAAGCAGACGATGTATCAAGGGTGCATTATTAAACACTTAGCAACTAGGTAGCCCACACTTAGCAATCAATTGGCTATCAATTTTTTTTAAAAAAACCTTTAGTTATGGAAAAAAATCTCAAAATTTCATCAAACAAGAGAAATTATAGAATGAGCCCTGTATTCCCATCACACTGATTCAACAAGTCTGACATTTTGCTACACTTGATTTATCTACTATCTTTTTTTTATTTCTGAAGTATTTTAAAACAAATCCCAGGTATTTTGACATCTTTTTTACCTAAATACTTTGGCAATAATCTCTGAAATATTAGGATATTTTCTTACATAACAACATGTCATAATACTACTAAATTAATCTGATAATTACTTAAAATCATCTAATACTTGGCTCATATTCAAAGTTTTCCTGGTTGTCTCAAAAATGTCTTTTTATACTTGGTTTGTTCAAATCAAGATCTAAACAAGTTTCTTTCTTCTTTTTTCCTCTCCTTTCCTTCTTTCCTTCTTTCTTTCTTTCTCTTTCTTTTTTTTTTTTTTTTTGAGACAGAATCTCACTCTTTTGCCCGGGCTAGAGTGAGTGCCGTGGCGTCAGCCTAGCTCACAGCAACCTCAAACTCCTGGGCTCAAGCAATCCTCCTGCCTCATCCTCCCGAGTGTCTGGGACTACAGGCGTGCCCATCTAATTTTTTCTATTTTTAGCTGCCTGGCTAATTTCTCTCTATTTTTAGTAGAGGCGGGGTCTCACTCTTGCTGAGGCTGTTACCGAACTCCTGATTTCTCGGGATCCTCCCGCCTTGGCCTCCCAGAGTGCTAGGATTATAGGCATGAGCCACCATGCCCAGCCCTAAACAAGTTTCACACATTGTATTTGGTTGTTATATCTCTTAATTCTATTTATTTATTTATTTAAAGAGACAAGGTCTGACTGTTCCCTAGGCTGCAGTGCAGTGGTGTGATTGTAGCTCACTGCAGCCTTGAACTCTTGGGCTCAAGTGATCCTCCTGTCTCAGCCTCCCGGGTTGCTGGGACTGCCAGTGAGTGCCACCATGCTTGGCTACTTTTTTTTTAATTTTTTTTTTTAGAGGCAGAGTCAGGCTATGTTGCCCAGGCTTGCCTCTTACTCCTCTTAATTCTTTTTTAATCTAAAGAGTCTCTCCTCCCTGACCTCCACCTACTTTTTATATCATTGACTCATTGACGAAACCGGGTCAGTTGTCGGTTGTCCTGTAGAATGTTGCCTGTTCTAGATTTATCTGATTACTTCCTTCTGCAGTCCTTTATCTTTTTCCCCACTCTCCTATTTTTCCTGTAAACTGGAAATTAGAGCAAAAAGCTTGATGAGATTTAGCCTTTTTAATAAGATCATAACATAGAATGTTTACCATTTTTAAAAGACTTTATGATTTAAACAATTTTATTTTTATCCACTACTGAATTGTACAAAAACCAATTTTATTAAAATATAATTATATGTTTATTTTATAAAAGGAAAAAATGTAGATAAGTAAAAAGAATAATAAATTCTATCTCATTAGCTATAACACTGTTAAATTTTTGGACATTTAAATTATCCAAATTTTAAATTAATGTAAAGTTTAATCACTGTTAAAATTTGGGAGTAAGTTTCTTCCCAGTGTTGTGGGAATACAAAAGTTGATTATTATCTTAATTGTTTTAATGTAGCTACTTTCATAAGGGATATTATAAATTATATCCCTCTTTTTATTCTTATGCTATTATGTACTTTTCTATATTATTATATATTAACTAGCCAGGGCTTATTATTATAATAAAATTTATGTGCCAAATGCACAGATTTTAACTATACAATTTAATAACTTTTTGTAAATGCATCTACATTATGTAACCAACACCCCAATCAAGATAGAGAAAATTTCTATCACCCTAGAAATTCCCTCATGCCGTTTCCAATCAAATACCCCCATAGAAAATTTCTGTTCTGATTTCTACCATCATAAATTAGTTTTGCCTGTTATACAACTTCATATAAATGAAATCAAACACTCTGAATTATTTTTGTGTCTAGCTGGGATTTTTTTTAGTGAGAAAAATTATTAGTTGTGTAAGTTACATGTTATTTATAATAATGTACACAGTTACTTTAAGAATATGGTGAACTAAAAATGAACTAAATTTTGCTAACTCAGGATTTTTAGTGAAGTGTATTTTGGAATGCCCCTTTCTCACATGATATAGTGAAATTGAAAAGTAAACTTTACAGTCTGACATTTATAACCAGCTGTTACCCACTATCACCCTGAATCTGTTTGGGTCTTGGCCATAAATATTCAGTAATATGATCACCAGCATAGTTAGTGAAATGTAATGTGGTGGAATGTAAAATGTAACCATAGATTTCTCATTGTGTCAGTATGGTAATAAAATAAACCTTGTAATAAAGAGCAAGAGGCATTAATAAAAGATGCCAACTCAAAGAGTTTTCAAGTACCTATAATGTGAAATAAATAGCTGGTATTTATGTATCTAAAATATTTTGGATATAATGTGATAATGTGTGAAGATAAGTCACAAGTATATCAATGGAAAGAGAATTTAGTGAGCCATAGGAAGATCAATGAAGATGAGCAAGTATTTGAAAGCAGAATCTTTTGAGAAAAGATAAAAGGAATTAGCAAAATGAAATCCAGTGAAGGGAAAGTGTAATAAATGGGAAACTGCCTCCTCTCATCCTCAAAGGATTAACATTAATGTTTGAATTATAAAGTGAAAGACTTGAGCTGGCTAAAATGAAGAACTTTTGCAGGGAGTACTAAGTATCACAATAGTATACTCTTTTTGAGAGGATTTTAATTTTAATGTTTAAAGAATGATCGTAAAAGTCCTGCCTTAAGAGGGATAAATTGGGTCCTTCACACAGCCCATTCTATTCATGATACACCAAAGGAAAAGAGGAGGGAAAATCTGAAAAACAGTATTATCTAGTGCTTTATTTACTTGTATCAATATCAGATTCCAGCTATTGCTTGGTATATTTAGGTACACACTACACACACACACACACACACACTCTTCAGTTCTGGCAAGGAAATAAGTGTGTGATCTGTCTTACATCTGCTAGCCTAGATGTTGCTATGACAACAAAGTATAAGATACGTACTTTTTTTCTAGTTCTATAATGGCATCTCTTCTCTATTTAGCTCAAAGCACTCTGAAAAGTAGGACAAATTACCATATGCAAAGTAGTTACTGGAAAGAGCTTTACACAAACAGAAAAATTTACCCAAACCTCTCTATTATACTTCCTTTTCTTTTTCCTCTTTTCCACTTAAAAAACATCATCCATGTAACAGTAATAAACTCTGAGACAAAGAAGTAATGTTTATTACTTAAACCAGAACAGTAACCAAAAGCCAACCAGCAAAACTACTTCCATTGATGTTGTCATGAGGAAAGTGCAGTGATCTTTTAGCTCTTTGCCCAGAGGGCAGTTTTAGACAGCCAAATGGGGTGTTAAAGTTGCCTTTGACTCCTGTATCTATTAGCATTGACTGCCCATCCTGGACTAGGTAACAGGATCCTATTAATAAGCAAATCCATCTTAGAAAAGTAACTTACAATACTAAATATTTATGCTGAATGGGAAATTACTGATTTCAATTTTTAAAAATTTTCTTTGTTGTTTATTTTTAAAAATCAGAATATTTTTATGAAGGAAATTGTCCTGGTAAATACTTGATACTGATTTTCAGCCCCAAAATGGTAAATGATAGTGTGGGAGTTGACTTTGGTCTCCTTAACTAAACCAAGTTATGTTGCTAAATACCAAATATATACCTAACGTGCAGACAGGTTGAAGAAGAAAGGGAAAGGAAAAAGAAATGTAAGAGCAGGGGGTGAGATGAGAGGAGAGATAAACCAAAGGAAACAGTGGCAAGTGATAGGGTGCCTTGGTAACAGACACTCACTACCAAAGTAAAAAATGAGCTAGAAAAAAATTGTTGCGTATGGCCAGAAAAATATTTACCAAATTTTCCCCCTAAGAATTTGATTCTAGAGCATGGTTCCAATATTATGAGGTTAAATGCCTGCCCTAAATTTGTAAGATTAGGCACATTCACCCTTGCAGAGTCTTCTAGCAATGAAATTCCATTAGTAATGCTTAAGCATTCACATTGCTGATAAAATAATCCTCTCATTAAGTCTTTGTTAACAGGGCTGTGGCCTATTTGATAATTAGCTATGGTAATGTATTTTCATATAATTAGTCAGACCCTTGTCACCAAAAATGAACCTGCCTTCTGCAGGAAATTGCACTTAGTGACCTGCCTCATCTTTATGATTCATTCATCTGCATAAGAATAAAGCTTATTGTATTCTAAACTAGCGTTAGAAAAATCTATTTATATATAAATATATTGATATTCTAGTCCAAAGAGGGGGATAACTACTTTTTGCATCATGATTTATTGCCTTTAATAATATATTCTCTTTTGATCCTTTAAAGTTGGTAGCATTGGAACTCATGTTGTCCAGAATAATTTGTAGGTCAAATAGGAAAATAATTAATTTATTTGTGTTTATTTTTTAAAAGACCAAAATATGCATTGCTGGATGAATGCACCAGTGCTGTCAGCATTGATGTTGAAGGAAAGATATTTCAGGCTGCAAAAGGGGCTGGGATTTCCTTACTGTCTATAACCCACAGGCCTTCTCTTTGGTAAGTGTTCCCAATGCTAATATGTGGTAGAGGTTTTTCCTTAAGTTTCTTAAAAAATAACTTTGCTAAACTTTTTACAATAGAGCATAGGGTATTCCACTGATTTTCTACCTGTATTTCTCTTAAGTTGCACACTGGTAGTTTAGATACTCCCAACCTACTGTCATAACTTTAATGTTATTTGGAAATTATCATCACTTTCCAGTAATTCTGAAAAGATGTAGAAAAATCCAGTAATTTATTTGAACTGAAAATATTTATTATAATCCTACAGCATGTACTGGGAATGAATATACTTATAAATTTTATAAATCTTTATGTCTTTTTTTAGTCCTTTCTTTAAAACATCTAAAGGAAAAAATAAAATCTAAAGGAAAAAATACACCGCAACTTGATATTCCCCCAAATGATTAAGTATGGAAAACGCAAGGGAAAAAGATTATTTTTGTTTTATTTTAAAGAAAAATCAGCTAAATTTTTTTTTAGAAAAAAATCTCATAAAACCTAATGGGATCTTTAAAAAATGATGATACTATTTTTACAATTCCCCTACTTTTCCATTGATTCATTATCATAATAGTAGTTGAGCATCTATTCTGTACCAGGCATGTTTTATTTAAGCCTCACAACAAGCCAATGGAGTACAGGTAATCTAATTTTCCCATTTTACAGATGAAGAAACTGAGAACTAGAAAAGTGATAAAAATAACATGTGATGACACAGTCTGTACTGCAGCACACTGTTCTACTTATTATAAGGAATTCAAAATATATTTCATGCATTAAAAGTGTATTATATTTTCCCTATACCAGGAAATGAGTAATTGTTGATTGTAAAAATTAAAATTGATACTAGTGTCTTAAGGGATAAAGAATTATAGAAGCTTTTTAAATTAGTTGATTCCTGGATAGGATTATAGCTGTGTAATTATTGCTTTGCTATGCTTTATCCTGTTTGTGAAAGAAGTCTGCAGATTGTTTCCAATGAGTCTCAGTTAAAATAGCAGTTTCTTTTAAATTCCTTTAGGGTAAACCCAGAAATATTATCTAAGCTCACATTATAGAACACACCTTTAAATCTCGGGGCATGAAACACGTACACAGTTTGTTCCTCCCACAAGAAATCAAACAATGTTGTAGGACCAGAGTGATGAGCCAAACCATGATCATACACTGAAGGTGGAACTTGACCAAGATATGAAGGACCGCATTCTAAATTTGCTCCTGGCTATGGATCCAAGGCTAAGAAAGCCCAAGAAAAGCTGAGAATGAAATAAACAAAATGAATTGTCACCATTACTTCTCTTTCTCATTGTATGACCATCCTTTTGTTTTTTCATTACCTTTGTTTTAGCTCTCTTATTTTAATAGCAGGTTTTTTTCCACTTTTTTCCCCTTTGACATAGAAATACATTGTTTTCAATTTAATTTTGGTAAGCTTACATCTGTAGGGAGGTCACAGTTTTAGAAAAATCAAGAATCTCAAACTATATTTATGGAAAAGAGCACTAATCTCTGTTATATGTTATCAAATATGTGAACTTAAACCTTCAGCTTGACAGTGATTTTACTCTTTTAGCTATAGTTTAGCTTCTCATTTTACAGAATGTTAAAAGCATTCAATCAAAAGGAAGTGGGACCCAAATGTCCATCAATTGATGAATAAACAAAATGTGCAATACCATACAATGGAATGTTATTCAGATCTTAAGAACAAATGAAGTGCTAATACGTGCTATAACTTGATGAACTTTGAGGTCATTTTTGCAAAAGTTTAACTTTTGTATGATTTTTTAAATTGACAGATAAAATTATGTATATTTATGTACAACATGATGTTTTGAAGTATATATGCTTCATATATATATATTCTACACTGTGGAATAGTTAAATCTAGCTAGTTAACAAATGCATTACCTCACATAGCTGTCATTATTTTTTGTGGTAAGAACACTTAACATCCACTGTTCTTTGCATTTTTCAAGAATGCAATATGCAATATGTCATTGTTAACTACAGTCACCATGTTGTTCAACAGATCTCCTGAACTTATTCCTCCTAACTGTAATTAGATTAATACATACTTTGACCTACATCTCTCCATCCCTCCCCTCCCCTCCTAACTACCCAGCCTCTGGTAACTACCATCTACTCTCCACTTCTGTAAGATCAACATTTTTAGATTCCACATATGAGTGAGATCATACGGCATTTGTCTTTCTGTGCCTAGCTTATTTCATTTAACATAATGTTCTCCAAGTTCATCCACATTGTTGCAAAACAGCTTTTTGGTGGAATCTTGAGGGTTTTCTATATATGAGAACATGTTATCTACAAACAAGGACAATGTAACATCTTCCTTTCCAATGTGGATATTTTTCATTTCTTTTTCTTGCTAATTACTTAGGCTAGGACTTCTAGTAATACGCTGAATAAAAGTAGCAAAAGTGGGCATCCCTATCTTGTTCCAAATGTTAGACAAAACATTGTAACTTTTCCCATTCAGTATGATGTTAGCTGTGGGTTTGTCATATATGGCCTTTGTTGTGTTGAGATACATTCCTTCTGTATCTAATTTCTTGAGAGTTTTATTATGAAGGGATGTTGAATTTTGTCAAATGCTTTTTCTGCATCTATTGAAATATCATATGGATTTTGTCCTTCATTCTGTTAATGTGATATATTATGTTTATTGATTTGCATGTGTTGAACAGTCTTTTATCTCTAGGATAAATCCCACTTGATCATAATGAATGATCTTTTTAATGTGCTATTGAATTCAGTTTACTAATATTTTGTTGAGAATTTTTGTATCTATATTTATCAGGGATATTGGGCTATAATTTCCTCCCCCCACCTCCTCCTCCTTCTTCTTCTGTTGTTATTGTGTTCTTGTCTGGTTTCATATAAAGGTAATGCTAGCTTTGTAAAATAAATTTGAGACTCTTCCCTTCTCTTCCATGTTTTGTAATAGTTAGTGAAGTGGTATTATTAATAGTTCTTTAAATGTTTGGTAGAATCTGGCAGTTAAGCCATCAGATCCTGGGCCTTTCTTTGATGGGAGTCTTTTTATTACTGATTCTATTTTCTTACTCATTATTGATCTGTTCATATTTTCTATTTCTTCATAATTTAATCTTGTAGATTATATGTGTTCAAGAATTTATCCATTTCTTCTAGCTTATCCAATTTATCAGCATACAAGTATTCATAATAGTCTCTTGTGATCCTTTGTATTTCTATGGTATAAATTTTAATGTCCCATTTTTCAACTCTGATTTTATTTGTGTCATCTTTCTTTTTTTCTTAAACATTTGTCAATTTTGTTTATCTTTCAAAAAGTCAACTCTTCCTTTTGTTAATCGTTTATATTGTTTTTTCAGTCTGTTTCATTTATTTCTGCTCTGATCTTTATTTTTCCTTCCATTAATTTTGGGTTGAGTTTGTTCTTGTTTTCTGCTTCCTTGAGTTACAACATTAGGTTATTTGAGATCTTTCTTGTTTTTTGATGTAAGTATTTATTGCTATAAATTTTCCTCTTAGAACTACTTTCACTATATTCTGTAGGTTTTGGTATGTTGTATTTCTATTTTCATTTGTCTCAAGAAATTTTTAAATTTTTTTTCTTTTTTATTGACCCATTGATTATTCAGGAGCATATTGGTTAATTTCCATGTATTTTTAAATTCCCAAAGTTCCTCCTCTTATTGATTTTTAGGTTTATACCATTGTGGCCAGAAAAGATACTTGATTGTGTCTTCTTCTGTCAGTCTTATTTAATTCATTAAGTCTCGTTTTGTGGACTAATATATGTTCTATCCCAGAAAATGTTCCATGCATAGAGAATATGTATTATGCAACTGTTAGATGGAATATTTTGTAATTGTCTGTTAAATCCAAGCTAGAGTGCAGTTTAAATCAGTGTTTTTTGATTTTCTGTCTGGATAATCTCTCCATTGCTGAAAGTAGGGTATTGAAGTCCTGTACTATTTTTGTATTGCAGTCCATCTCTCCTTTTGGATCTATTGATATTTGCTTTATATTTGTAGGTACACCAATGTTGGGTTTATATATTTACATATATTTACAATTGTTATATCCTCTTGATGAATTGATTCTTTTATCAATATATAATGTCCTTTTTTGTCTCTTTTTACAGCTTTTGACTTAAAGTCTATTTTATCTGATATAAGTATAGCTACTCCTGCTCTCTTTTGGTTTCCAAAAATATTCCATGGAATATTTTTTCCATCTCTTCACTTTCAGTCTATGTTTTTCTTGCAAATGAAGTGAGTCTCTTATAGGCAGCATATAGTTAAGTCTTGTTTATTTTTATCCATTCTGCTACTCTGTATTTTAATTGGAGAATTTAACTTATTTACATTCCAGGTAATTATTGTTAGGTAAGAAATTACTGCTGCCAGTTTGTTAATTGTTTTCTAGTTGTTTTTTTAGATCCTTTCTTCCTCTATTACTATATTTCTTTGAGGTTAAGTGATTTTTTCAAGTCATATGGTTTGATTTATTTTTAGTATAGCTATCATAGGTTTTTGCTTTGTGGTTACCATGAAGCTTACAAAAAAACTCACAACAGATTATTTTAAACTGATAAAAACTTAACATTGATCACAAAAAAACACAACTTCTACACTTTAATTCCACATCACCTCACATTTTTATGTCACGATTTACATATTTTTATATTGCATATCCCTTAACAAAGTATTGTAGCTATTATTTTTAATAGTTTTGTCTTTTAACCTTCATACTAAACATATAAAAGATTTATACACCACCATTACATTATTAGAGTATTTTGAATTTTACTGTGTATTTACTTTTATCAGTGGGTTTTATACTTTCAGATTGTTTTCATGTTACTCATTAGTATCCTTTTATTTCAGCTTGAAGAACTACCATTAGTATTTCTTGTAAGACAGGTTGGGGGTGATGAACTCCCTCAGCTTTTGTTTGCCTGAGAAAGTCTTTATTTCTCCTTCCTTTCTGAAGAACAGTTTTGCTAGGTAGTGTTCTTGGTTGGTGTTTTTTTTTTTTTTCCTTCAGCACTTTGAATATATCATCCCACTCCTCTATTCTGCAAGGTTTCTGCTGAGAAGTCTCCTAGTTCTGCTAGGCACATTGGAACTCTCTTATATGTTTATTTGATTCTTTTCTCTTGGTGCTTTCGTCATTGTCTTTGATCTTTGACAGTTAGGTTATAATAGCTATGGGGTAGTCTTATTTGGATTGAATCTGATTAGAGACCTTGGACCTTCCTGTACCTGAATATTTATATTTTTCCTCCAGATTTGGAAAGTTTTCTATTATTTCTTTGAAAAAATAAGCTTTTTACCCCTTTATCTTTTTCTACTCCCTCTTGAGTGTCAATAACTCATACATTTAATATATTGGTGCTGTCCCATAATTCCCATAAGCTTTCTTCACTCCTTTTCATTCTTTTTTCTTTTTCCCCTCTGATTGTATATTTTCCAATAACCTGTCTTCAAGTTCACAGATTTTTTTCTTCTGCTTGATCAATTCTGCTATTGATGTTCTCTGTTGCATTTTTCATTTTTGTTCATTGTATTTTTCAGCTCCAGGATTTCTGTTTGATTGGTTTTTTTTTTTATTATTCCAATCTCTCTGTTGAATTTCTCTAATACATAATTGAATTGTTTCTCTGTATTTTATTGAAGTTCACTGAGCTTACTTAAAACAGCTATTTTGAATTCTTTGCCAGACACTTAATACATCTTCATCTCTTTAGGGCCAGTCACTGGCACCTTATTTTGTCCATTGGTGATGTCATGGTTTTCTGATCATTCTTGATATTTGTGGTTGTATGTCAATATCTGTAGATTGAAGAAGTAGGAAATTATTTCAGTTTTCAAAGTCTGAATTTGTCTGGAAATGTCCTTCAACTGTAAGAATGTCTAGAAATTCTAGACAGGTCACCTGCTGTGGTCCCTTAGCTAGTGACTACTGCTGCCATTGTAGCACTAGGGGTGTTCTAAACCCAAGACCACTGTGGATGAGACAGCAGCAGGTTGTAATTTCTTGGCTGCTGATGCTGGCACAGTGCTGAGGTGAAATTCAAGCCCCCAGTCACTGAGTCCTGACTGTCAATGTGTTTTATTTGGAGCCCAAGACTGCTATAGTTGGCTGGTAGTAATGCAGGCCAGGACTTGAGTTTTTCTCACAGGAGCTACAGGTTCCCATCTGGCACCATGGTGGGTCTAGAGGCTCAGTCTGTGGGTACCAGCCTGGAGTCAGGGGCTGTAGAGGTCTGCTTGGTGTTGGTTTTTACTGTGGCAAGCCTAATATTGTGGTCCAATGCAAAATCCTGTACTTATTTCCCTTTCTTTCCCCCAAGCATACAGTATTTCTCTCTGCACTATGCTTCTGGGGTTGGGGGAGGGGTGATGAGGATAATGTAAAACTGTCTTTTCAATATTTCTTTTCTTCTTATTATTATGCTATAACCGGGTACTATGATCTCTCCTCTGGTTTCCTTAGCTCTTGCAAAATTATTTTTTTATGTGGATAGTTGTTCACATTGTTGTTTCTGCAGGGGGATGATTACTGTAGAGCCCTATTCCACCACTCTCTCTTCCTTGAAGTCATTTTGATAAATGAAAGAAGCCAGTCACAAAAGGCCACATAGTGTATGATAGTATGTATACGAAATATCCAGAATAGAGAAATCCATTCAGACAGAAAGGAGATTAGTGGTTGGGAGGGGCTCAGCAGAAGGGGAAATGGAGAGAGACTGCTGATGGGTACTGGGTTTCTTTTAGGAGAGAAAAAGTATTCTGGAATTAGACAGTGGTGATGGTTGCACGAACTTGTGAACTATACTAAAAATCACTGAATTTTACACTTTAAGGGATGAATTTATGGCATGTGAATTCTATCTCAATTTTTTAAAAAGAAGGTGGAAGTTACTTGAAAAAGGCCCACTAATCATAGTATATAATGAGAGATGAGAGCTTTAAAGGAAGGAGGAAGAAGTGAGAAAAACTGTAAAGGAAAGACAGAAAACCCAAAGACGTATAAGAATACGGGCCAATTCAGCAAAGTGACAAAATGCAGCTGGCTTAGCCATGTGGGACCAGTTCTGCCAACTTTACTCTCTCTACACATTCCCCGTAAATCCCAGAGAATGGTAACTTAGGTCTCCCTTTAGGACAAGATGGATTATCTGCCACCTCATCAAAAAATAGTATCTGTACCTCTGGGACGTTCCTAATTATAAAACTGAGCCACAAGAAAAGAGATTAAATTATATGAAGACATTGAAATGTCTTTAAAAGATATCTATCAAAGAGTTCGTTTTTTAAAAAACGTTTTTAAACTTTACTTAAATGAGAAATTTTTACTTATGTAGGAAAACTCATTCCCAAAGAATGGTGTATTAATGAATTGCTATTGTACTTCCTTTTTTTTTTTTTTTTGTTTTGTTTTTCTCTGTATGACCTTTGTAATTTTTACTTTCTTTCCTTGGCTTCTTTTCTTTACTCCCATTCTAAGTATGCTTTACTATTTATTCAGCAGTCATACTGAATTATGAGGATAGATAAATGAAATGGCCTGTCTTCCTTTGCAATTCATATACATTGCAAATATGAAATAAACTCAACATAATCAATAATAATCTTCTGGAGATTAGATTAATGACTTTTGGGTTTAAAAATACCACAATATTTCACTTGTGAGGTATCCTTGAAAATAAAATGTGAAATAGTCACCTTACTTAAAATTCTCCTTTGAATATCAATTTGAATGATAAACCTACAACTAAAATGACTTTTCAAAATTATGGCTAATAATATTATTTCATTTTAATTATGCAGGAAGTACCACACTCATTTATTACAGTTTGATGGTGAAGGAGGTTGGCGCTTTGAACAATTGGATACTGCTATCCGTTTGACATTGAGTGAAGAAAAACAAAAGCTAGAATCTCAGCTAGCTGGAATTCCCAAAATGCAGCAGAGACTCAATGAACTATGTAAAATTTTGGGAGAAGACTCAGTGCTGAAAACAATCAAAAATGAAGATGAAACATCCTAATTTGTTTTGATATGTTTTAAAAGTTAATTTTTAGTTAAAGGCTCAGAGACACTGTTATACTGTATGCAGTACGTTAAGCTAAACACAGAGGAGAAAAAAGGCAGCAAAAATGTTTTATGAGATTTCAGCATCAAGGAAGTATATGATCTGACTTTTCAGAAGAAAATAAACAGGTGCATTATATAAGATTAGTCATTATGGTTTATACTAATTCCCAGTGAAGGCCTAATTCACCTGTAAAACAGGATTTTCTAGGTGAATTCATGATGAATACCAGATTTACTATGTATATGTGATGTGTCTGAAGTCCTTAACAAACATGGGTGA
Organism: Varecia variegata; assembly: GCA_028533085.1. Lineage (NCBI taxonomy): Eukaryota > Metazoa > Chordata > Mammalia > Primates > Lemuridae > Varecia > Varecia variegata. The sequence continues at coordinate 59,437,716 of CM052440.1, forward strand.
TATCTCGGAAATGAAACAACTTAAGAGCGGCATGTGGGTTGATACCAGGTGCATAAAATTAGAACTTTGAGTAACATTTAGTCCATTTACAGTTGATATTAGGTTTAATAGCTAGAATTCATGTTGATCATTACTAGCGGCCAACTAAACCTGTATACAAAATAGCTGACAGTTTGATAAATAATTTCAATATTAAAAAATTCTTTTAATGACAGTGGTTGAAATAAAAAAGCATGGCTATACATGTATAAAATGCCATATTTTTAAATTTTAGACGTTAAGCATCTTAATGAGGGCACATAACAAATTAATTTTAATAAGAATCTTACATTTTTGTTAATAAGCCCTTTCATTTTCAAAAGAGAATTGCCAACACAGAAAAGGAGTATCCAAACGCTGTTTGTCTCAGCCTGTTACTTTACTTGGCAGCATTATCTATCATAATTTCTGTTCAAAAATGCTCAGCTTGTTTCTGTGCCCAAAGGAGGAGTCCACATTTTTAAAATTGCAGTGATACAATACATTGGAATTGCACTTTATATAATCATTTACAATCCCCATTTACATCATTTCATTTTAATGCTTTCAGCAATGTTTTGAGACAGATATTATTTTTCCTACTTTGCTTTTGAGAAAATTGACACTCAGACTTGCCCTAATCATGCAATTTATTTAGGGACAGATTCAGGGATCAAATGAAGTTCTCCTGACTCCCTGGTTCAGTGCTGCTTCCACTATTATTCTTTAAATCTAACTAGGTTAGATTTAATATCTAACCTAGTTAGATTAATATCAATACAAGTTAGATGAGAAGTTGAAAAAAAATAAATTTGGTAATGCTGGTGTTGCTGTTAATTTGGTTACTGTTTACAAGAAATGAAAACTAAGTACAAAGTAGAAAAATCATTGGTATGTGGTTTAAAATGAGCCAAGGAAGTTAGCAAATCTTTCAGCAACGATGCAGTCTTAATATCAATGTACCTCTAAGGTATCAGCAATCAGAAGGGCAATTAATTATGTTTTAGGTAAATTTAATATTTATTGAGCATAATGAGAAATAATCTGTAGACCAATCATATGAAATAGATCTTACCTATTTGTGTGCCCTGGAGGTGGAAGTACAAAAGCCAGGACTGAGACTTTAATCTCTTCCCGCCTATGCCTCCTTGTTGATAGACTAGAAAAAATCAGAATGATCAGTTGTTAGTGGTTTGGGATTTTATTTGCATATTTAGACACAGCCATAAGAGATACTAAGTCAGTGATTCTTAGACTTTTTCAGGGAATAGAGTACACAGAAGTCATTTGTAATGGTTGTTGTAGAACATTGTATAACATTTCCACAATTTTAATTCTGCCATGACAACTAGGACATTTTAAATATCAATAAATGTAACCATCTATATGAAGGAATGTAATACAAGAAAATAATCAGCACATCTGTCCAAGTGTTTCTGTTAGTATCATTAGCTACTCATTTATTCATTTGTCAGTTACTAATACTTCTTATTAGAAAAGTGAGGCAGGAATTAAAGGTTTAAAAAAATCATGGAACCCAAACTTAAACTTGCTAAAAATTATCCATTGATCTTAACTTCTATATTAGCAGTTATCCAGTTTATACTGCTATAAGGGGAAAAGTCTGAGCCAAGTTTATTATTAAGTTAACTTTTAAAGGTATAAGAAGAAAATGAAAAGTCTTCATGTGAAACATGTGCATAATTTTTGTGGCTTAATTTTCATAGTTTTAAAAATAAAACATTCGGGACCTGATACTGTATGTTTTGAAACTTTGAAAAGAATGCTAAAACAAATATTATGTTTGTAATGAGCCATTATTTAATATGTCTTACCAATGAGCTGAAGTAAAAAAGATTCGTTATTTATAATGTACAGGATCCAAGGCTGTTAATATTCTCTCTTAAAAACTATACACACTGAAATTTAAATGTTAACTTTCTGAGATGAACATGTTTTCCATGAGCTTTTCATGCCTATTTATATTCTGAATTTTCTTCCTGGACCAATATCCTCTAACTTAAAGTGGAAAAAATATCTGTGATTTACATTTGTATTTACATATCATTCAAATGTTTCCAAAGGGGTCCAGTGCATATACCATATTTACTATTCTTAGTTATATTTCATGAAAAAAACATGAAAAAGATTGAGAAAATAAATAGCCATCTTTGAATATAGCAAGGAATAGATGAGGAAAGGAAAAAGAAAGAATATTTCAATTTTCAAACTTTTTCATGTTATCTATTAGTCCAAACTTTGAAGCTTTTTCTTTTTGTCAAAAAAAGGTATAAATTTATGAAGTTTGATTTTTAAATGTGCACTTTTGAGGTTAACTCTTAAACTTGGAAAATAAGCTGCATTCTATGAAAATGCTGTGTTGTATTTCTACAGCACATGGTGTTATGCCAAGCTTGAATCTAAAATTAGCATCTGTTCCTGTTAACAGGATCCCTCTCGAATAATCTCAAGAAGAAACTCAACCCAAGTTTACATTTGTTTACAGTGGGAATGGTTTTCTCTTGATAGTAATTTGGTTTTTGTCTCTAATTTGGTCTGTCAGTAAAGGTATAAATGAACATATTAGTTTATTTCAACATTGGTTCCAAGTATAATTCCGCATTTGGCAATAGGCATAGCCTATTACAATATGTTTGGAATAGTTTTTTTATTCTATAAGCCTAGAAAAATCTGTTACACAGTGGAACCTAAATCCAGAGAATGTTACTTCTGAGATGTGCATACAGTGGTAAAGGTTATTAAATCATCTATTAAAAGAGATGCCTTTCGTATAGTTACTTTATGGGCAAAAAATTATCCTCACTTAGCAATGTAAAGTACTTTCACATAACCTAGCATATTTGCAGTTTTGCTGACATACATTTAGATATGTCAAATATGTTTTGGAGTTGTACTTTTAATGTTTGACATAGGAGAGCTTTTAGGTGGATGTATAAAATATTTTTATTAAAAACAAATCCCTTCTTCATTACTGGTGCCTTTCCTGATTACCAAGTACACAGCTACTTTAACATTTTATGTTGTGAAATTTTCAAAACCAATTGTCTACTTATAGGCTGGAGTTGTAGCAATTAAAGTGAATGAGAAAAATGTCCTTAACGGTAAAAATGACTGTGTAGCTAAATGAGAATGTGGCTGTGTGTGGCTACATTATAATATAGCTTTTATCCAATGTGCAGGTACTTGAGCTCATCATTCCTTGTGAATTCCTTAATCATCATGAAAAAGCCATGATTAATCAAAGGAATTACAAATTATTCCAGTAGTAGAAAACACCCTATTTCCATATATAAATGACTGTTTTGGGTAAGTGTCTGTATAAACCTCAGTTACAAATTGCACTGGGCACAGCCTTGTGTAGTACTATGCATAAGAGTCGCCAAATAGTTGCTTAAATATTAATTTAAAATTTTTTTTAATTAATGCAACACATTTATTAAGTACCTACCCATGCCAGGCACTATGCTACATTCTAGTAATAAATACAATATGCCCCCTCTCCCAAGAATCTTATTGGCCATTGAAAATTAGAAAAATGAGTCCCCTCCATCAGGAAAAAAGTCAATAGCTACATTTATTATTTACCAAGTAGGCACAAAGCATTGCATATGCATTGACTCATTAAACCTTCACAAAACTCTAATTTAATAAAAGAAGAAACTTAATACAGAAAAGTTAAGTAATTCATCTAACCTCACACAGCACCAAAGCTGTAAAGCTGAAATTTGAAACCAGCAATATTTGATTACAAAGCCTATGCAACTCCACATCACCTTCTTTTTCATTAGTTTAGGCCATTTTCATTATTGCTATTTTTAACTTAAGTACTAAGTATAGTTTTCACTGACTCAGGTTTCTGGTATTTTTCACCTAAAAAGGGAATGTGTATAACACATTATATTTTTCATTGTTTTTATTATAAATTATGGATGTGGTCCTATGGAAGGGGGAGAACATAAGGCAATTTTCAAATGTTTTGAAGAAAAAAATGTCTACACTTGTTACCATTATTCATTCCTTCACCTAATACTTATTGACTCTTCAAGGTACCAGTTACTGTGCCAGGGATTGAGAGATGAACAAGACAGACCTGGTCTCAGCCCTCATGCAACATTTTAGTACATCAGTATTAAATAATGACATGCCTGTTAGATGCTGTGGTTCCATATAAGTGGCAAACTTGTTTTGTGGTTATCTTTTCAGCTCTTGTATTTCCTGAGACCACTCCGTTGCAACCCTTAAGCAACAGGCACGTTCTGGCAGCAAGATTCCCTTGGTTATACACTTAGGGGCCTCACAATCCTCATGCCCTCCAACTTGGGCAATGACAAGGTGCAATAAAACCAGTTGGTAGGACTGTATCATCCTTCACCAGTAGGTGGTCCCATACATTTAGTATGTTGTCTTGAAATCTGAGAAACATTAGCTTCTCAAGTTCAAATCATGTGAAATGAGCCAGTTTTAAACATTCAAAAGTATGTCTCTCATGTTATCACAAAATACAGATCGCTCTAGCAGGAGAGTTCTAAAAAGCAAAAGAAAAATCAATAATTATAAAAGTTAAGAAACAAGACTTTCAAAGTTAAACACATTTAAAATTACATAGACTATTTCAGTACTTGTGACCCAGGATAGACAATAAGAAGATTAAATATTTACTTTATGTGTTTTTATGTGATTTAATACTTAAAAAATAGATTATATAGCAATGAAGCAACGAAATATTGTTAAACAGTAAACAATATTGACTTGGCTAATTGTTTAATTATGGTTAATTTAATCCATACAAAATAGGGGGCAACCTTATTGTCAAATATATTTAATTTTTTATATATTGAATATGTTAAAGTTAATAATTGAAATTGGGACTGGACATTTGCAAATGTATAAAACTGAAAACAGTCTCAGGACTCACATAAGGAAGGATTTGCAAAAGAGCTCCTATGATCAAATGATGTCTTATGGGGAAGCTGATATAATGAGATCTTTTTCAACATACAGATGTTGCTATTTCCAGAGTGACAAAGACTGATGAAGCGAGTGTCAAAGTCCCCTTGTTTAGGCTAGATTCTGGTTCATATGGGACAAGTTTTTAAGGTCTAAATAAATAAGGCTAATGAGGATACAAGCAGATACAGATACTCCTCGAATTCTGAGGGGCTTACATCCAGATAAACCCAACACAAGTTGAAAATATCTTAAATCAAAAATGCACTTAATACAAGTGACCTACCAACTATCATAGCTTATAGCCTAGCCTACCCTAAACGTGCTCAGAACACTTACATCAGCCTACAACTGGGCAAAATCATCTGGCAACACAGTACACTGTAGCGCATCTATTATTTACCCTCCCCATCACGTGGCTGACTGGGAGCTGGGGCTCACTGCCTCTGCCATGGGGTGCAAGAGAGTATGGTACTACATTTCTCTAGCCCCGGAAAAGATAAAAATTCAAACTTTGAAGTACAGATTCTACTGATTGTGTATTGCTTTCACACCGTGGTAAAACTGAAAAATCATAAGATGAACCATCTCAAGTCAAATCATCAACCTGGGGACCATATATACATATTTTTTCCTGCAGCCTAACATGCAAACACATGCACACACACACACACACAAAACCCCTAAGAAGTTTAATACAAAGCACCATAAAGATTTCGAGGACTAAAGAATTTTTTTTATTGTAGTAAAAAACACATAGCATAAAATTTATCACCTTTAGCATTTTTAAGTGTACAGGTTAGTAACGTTAAGTATATTCATATTGTTGTGAAACAGATCTTCAGAACTTCTTTATCTTGCGAATCTGAAACTCTATATCCTTTGAACTCCCCTTTTTCCCCAACCCCCAGCCCCTGGTAATCACCAGTCTACTTTCTGTTTCTATGAATTTGACTACTTTAGATACCTCGTATAAGTGGAATCATACAGTATTCGTCTTTTTGTGACTGGCTTATTCACATAACATCCTCAAGATTCATTCACGTTGTAGCATGTGATAGGAGATCCTTCTAAGGCTGAACAATATTCCATTGTATGTATATACCACATTTTGCTTAAACATTCACTTGGGTTGCTTCTACCTCTTGACTACTGTGAATAGTGCTGTGTGAATATGGGTGTACAACTATCTTTTTTTTTTATTTCAGCTTATTATGGGGGTACAAAAGTTCTGGTTAAATATATTGCCCATACCCCTCCCATCCCCCCGAGTCTTAGCTTCAAGCGTGTCCATACCCCAGACAGTGCACATCACACTCATCATGTAGATACACACTCATCCCCTCCCTCCACCCTCTACCTCTGTCCAATACCCAATTGATGTTATTCCCAAATGTGCACTTATGTGATGATCAGGGAAACCAATTTGCTGGTGAGTACATGTGGTGCTTATTTTTCCATTCTTGGGATACTTAATAGAATGAGTTCCAACTCTCTCCAGGAGAACTAAAGAGATGTCATATCACCGTTATTTCTTACAGCTGAGTAATACTCCATGGTATACAAATACCACATTTTACTAAGCCATTCATGAGTTGATGGACATTTAGGTTGTTTCCACATCTTAGCAATTGTGAATTGTGCTGCTATAAACATTCGGGTGCAGGTGTCTTTATCTTGAGATGTTGTTTTCGATTCTTCTGGATATATACCCAGAAGTGAATTGCTGAATTGTAAATTTTTTTGTGGAACCTCTGTACTGTTTTCCGTAACGGTTGCACCATTTTACAATCCCACCAACAGTGGACAAGGGCTGCAATTTCTCCACATCCTTCCTGATACTTGTTATTTTCTACTTTTTTGATAGTAACCATCCTAATGGGTATGATATGATATCTCATTGTGGATTTGATTTGCATTTCTCTCATGATTAGTGATGTTGAGCATCTTTTCATATGCTTTTGGCTCTTTGCATATTATCTTTGGAGAAATGTCTATTCAGGCCTTAGCCTGAAAAAAAATTTTTTTAAATTAAAAATTGTTTCATGATATTCAAGGCCCACCATAATCTGGCCTCAATGTGTTTCTTCTGCTTCCAAATATTAACAGTCTCCCCTTATCCCTCCTCCATTCCTCTGCTCCTCATTCCTTTGTCTGGACATGGTGGGTGTTCTCTTTTACTTTTCCTCTTATTCATTATATTTTCTGAACCAAGAATGTCCTTGTCTTTACCCCTCCATCTTCATCTCTCAAAACCCTAACTAGTTTCAAGGACATTTTAAATTCTTTCCGGTTATATACTACTTTTTCTTTTTTTATGCTTGCAGAGAACTTAATTTAAAATCTTATCCATTACATTGATCACATGCTACCTTTTATTATTTATTTGTGTACCTGTGTGTATCTTCTCTAATCATTTATTCACTCATTCAATCAATCATCTATTTTTGTCAGATAATCTTCTCAGACTATTTAATCTGAAATAATCCCCCCAACCAGTCCCTCTCCAACATGTCACCCAGTTTCACTTTTTACGTAACTTACTATTATCTCCATTTATCTTATCCACTTACATGTCACCCAGTTTCACTTTTTATGTAACTTACTATTATCTCCATTTATCTTATTCACTTATGTGTTAATTGACTCTCTATCACCTCTTCCCTCCTTAGACTATAAACTTTGTGGGCTAGGAATCACACTTGGCTTATTTACTGTAGTATTCATGACACTTAGAACAATACATGGCAGATAGGGGACACATAACAAGTATTTGTTCAATAGATACCTAAATGAATGAGTGAACAACTTATAAAATAATAGAGCAAATAAAAAATAGAGCAAAAATAAATATATGAATGAAAGAATGAAATGAATTTGTGAGAATGAATAAAATCGCTGAAGGAGAGATGTAAAAGAGCAGTGCACTCTCTCCTTCATATCCCTGTATATTAAACCCATGCTGCTAGGTAAAACTATAATCTACAGTTTTTTTCTTTTCTACCAAACAGAAGAATTGAGCATCTTGGAAATTTCAGACTATTTGCTTGATCCACTTTCTTTTATCCTCTCCAGAATAAAGAAAGAATCCATCCACTGGTTTTAATAATCTTCCCACCAGGATGCTGATTATAAAAGTTTCACAAACATTTCTTCTAATTCCTTAATTCAATAGAAATTTATATTATAATAAATATAATGAGACTGCCTAGCTCCATGTTTTCTCTCTCTGTGAGATCCCAAAGTTTTCATCCTTCCTCTTTATGCTTCATTGGGTAGCTCTCCATATGCCTCAAGTCAGGTGGAGCAGGTCCAGGAATTCCTACATCCTATACCCTCATTGTTATCCTTCCCAGTGCCCAAAAAGGAGTCTTGCATCAAATTAGAGTCATAAACAGACTTTCACTGTTTTAGTATTTATGTAAAATTCAATACCAACAGAACAGCAGTACCCTAATGACCACCAGACTCCTGATGATAAGAATGAAAGGGTCAATTCAGAGCAGAAAGCAAATTCCAGCCATGAATAGAGCCTACTATAAATGCAGCACCTCTTCTCCCCTCACCACCTGCCTCAGGTATGGGCTTGAGCCTATACCGGATGATTAGGAACTCAGGCTCTGGAGAAAGACTACTTGACTCCTGCCTCTGCCACCTCCCTGCTGAGGACGTTACTTAACCTCTCCGTGACTCAGGTTTCTCATTTTTAAATGCACATACTAATGGTACTTATCTCATAGCATGTTGTGAAGACTAAATGTATTACTACTTAGAGAGGAGATAGCTTGGCATATGGTTATAGTTATTCCCAGTTATGCACATATTGGAACGAGTTATTTAAATAAAAAATCTAATCAACAAACCACAGGAAATGGCAGTTTTTGATTAAGTCTTGGAAGAGAGAAGCATAATTTCGGGGGGACAGGTAGTCCTTTTGAGATGGAAGACCCCAAATGTGAGTTGCTAGAGGACAACTAGCTCAGTGTATGATGCATATTGCTCAATATATGTTTGTGGAATAAATTACAAAATGACTGAATGAATCAATAAATGAGGTATTAGCAGAAGAAGGAGAAAGGGAGATAGGCACATACCAAAGTTAAAGTTGCTTTCTTTGCATTTTTGCCAGGGGTCCAAATGCTAGATGGCACATCCCTAAAGTTGTATGGACTTGCTGCCTTTGCCATGAGTCCTACCTGTTACTAAAGCCAGAAATTGTGCGTGAAACAATGTGTCCAAAAAAGCTAAAACGCTCAGGTCCTTTCATTTCACTTTCTCCAGAAATTTGCCGGTGGTCCTACACAATTTTCATGTGCCCATTTCATGCTTAGATCTTATGTATTAACCCCACAAGGAGAGAGGACATAGGAGGAGAAAGGGACTTGGGAAAAAAGAACAATGAAGAGAAAGATAAGGAAATGGAGGAGGAAATGGTCATAGGAAACCGTGGCTGCAGCAGCAATGGAAAGTACACTTAGAGAGGACTGGAGTGGAATAGACCTTCACCGTGCTGGCTTCCCTCTGCTTGTCTCTTACCTTCTCAGGTGAATTTCTGTATTCTCAGGGAACTCCAGGACAGGTGCCTATTGAAGATTCTCTTGCCTATGATGAGATGGAAAATTGGGGTTTATCACAATCTCTTAGTG
>CM052440.1:59447847-59484715 GCA_028533085.1 Varecia variegata
GAGTTCCCTGAGAATACAGAAATTCACCTGAGAAGGTAAGAGACAAGCAGAGGGAAGCCAGCACGGTGAAGGTCTATTCCACTCCAGTCCTCTCTAAGTGTACTTTCCATTGCTGCTGCAGCCATGGTTTCCTATAACCATTTCCTCTTCTCTTTCCTTATCTTTTTCTTTATTGTTTTTTTTTCCCAAGTCCCTTTCTCCTCCTTATGTCCTCTTTCCTTGTGGGGATAATACGTAAGATCTAAGCATGAAATGGGCACACGAAAATTGTGTAGGACCACCAGAAAATTTGGGTCTGGAGAAAGTAAATTGAGAGGACTTAAGCATTTCAGCTTTTTTGGAAACATTGTTTCACGTACAATTTCCGGCTTTAGTAGCCAGTAGGACTCATGGCAAAGACAACAAGTCCATACAATTTCAGGGACGTGCCATCTAGCATTTGGACCCCTGGCAAAAATGCAAAGAAAGCAACTTTAACTGGTATGTGCCTATCTCCCTTTCTCCTTCTTCTGCTAATACCTCATTTATTGAAAGAATAATAAAAAAAATTAAAATGAAATTATGTTTCAAATCCAGGAAATGATCTTTTCAAAGAACCAACTTTTGGTTTCATTGATTTTCCCTTTAGTTTATCTATTGTCTATTTCATTGATCTCTGCTATTATCTTTGTTACTTCCTTTCCTCTGCTAGCTTTGGGTTTAGTTTGTTGTTCTTTTTCTAGTTCCTTAAGTTGTAAAGTTAGTTGTTGATTTTCAAAATTGTGAATTAGTTCTTTTCAAAGTGATATTAGTTAGGCCCTCCAATCCCAAAGTTCTATAAAAGATGAAAAATATTTTGTTAATTCTACTATTCAAAAGAAAAGCCAGGTAATGAGCTTATATAAGTTACAGGGCTTTTTCCTCCAGTATCTAGAAAATTGCTCTACTCTTCACCAACAGAGTCATATCTATATTTGCTAAAATACATACATACTAAAAAAATGCTTTTGGCATAAATCAAAAATTAAATTAATTTGTGCTTTCACTGGCAGAAATAGAAGATTTATATAACTGTGTCAGGTCACAAACATCCTCATAAAAGCTATCCAGTCGCATAATCATTTAAGTCATGTTAATTTTACTAAAAATGCTTCCCCACATTATTGGCTTATATTAATATTCTTTATGTTAATGTGCATAACACAGTACAAAATAACCATATTTATTCACATTGTTATATACAGATGTATTACACTAGATAAACCTATCCATTGTTAAAGGTGCCCCTTTTTCAGTTACACATTTGATATACTAAGTTGAAACAAAAATTATATAAGAATCTTTACATAAAATATTTTAATTATTTTAAGATCCATCCAAGAAATAAATAACTGTAAGGCCTTTTGTTTGTTATGGCTGATAAATTTATCTGGCCTCATTACATTTTGTTGGATTCCCTATATAAAGCAGTTTTCATCAGAGGAAAACTGACTGATACCACAGATTAGAGAGCAGAATACTAAAGGCAAGCACATTCTCTATATTCAAATGCCATTTCATGAACGTGTGTTCCTGAACAAGATCAGTGGTTTCATTTTAATGTATGGAAGTATCTTAGTCCATTCAGGCTGCTATAACAAAATGCCTTAGACTGGGGAACTTATAAATAACAGAAATTTATTGTTCATAGTTCTGGAGGCTGTGAAGTCTAAGATCAAGCATCAGGAGATTAAGCGTCTGGTGAGGGCTTGTTCTTTACTTCATTGATGGTGCCTCCTAGATGCTGCATCCCCATATGGCAGAAGGGCAAAATGGGCTAACAAGCTCCTTCAAGGCTCTTGCATAAGGGTGCTAATCCTGTTCCCATGAAGACTCTGTTCTCATGACTTAATCACCTCTCAAAGGACCCATCTTCTAATGCTAACACCTTAGTGATTAGGTTTCAACATATAAATTTTGGAGGAACACAAACACTCGAACCACAGTAAAAGTAACCCATTTTTAATGGACACCTAAGACAGAGCTGACCACATTCTTGATGATAGAGAAATCCAATAAAATACAAAAACCCCCACTAGAATATAAGCTCCACAGAGCAGAAATTTTTATTCACTGCAGTTTCCCCGTATCTAAAACAATGCCTAGAACTGAAGCTTGATAAATATCTGTTGAATAATTTAATGATATGTATGTTTAAATGGTGCTTGAATTTATCTGTTGCAAAAGGAAGTCTTTATTTCACACTCAGAAATCACTGAATTGTAGATGCTAAACTAACCACTAAACAGCCCAATAAAATGTTTCTTTAGCTTTCTGTATGCTTAAAACACTTTGACTAGACATTTGAAAGAACAAAGAAAAAAGATAAACTAAGGATGTAAAGAAATCCTTAAAATACTATTGTAAAGGATGAGATGGTCAATAAGAAAAAATGTGGATTTTTTTTCCTGATGCAAATGGTTTGCTGTACGGCAAACTATATGGTGAGATATTACAGAAATTCCTAAATCTTGTCTCTTAAATTCACTATCTAAACTATACAAAAACACTGACAAAAATACTCTTGCTATTGAGTACCATTGCAAAGCCCATAAGAGAATGCACACCCTGAAAAGAAGATAACTGAATCAAAGAGTTTATTTATGGTGACAATGAATTGTGATACAATCAGATAGATTTAGTTCTGGATCCCATACAGTACTTCCCATTTTCTTTCCTCCTGCAATTAAAGGTGATTGTTTCTGATGAAGAATACACTTTTTACCAAATTTGCAAAATACTGTTAGGACTTTTAGATATTTAACCAATAATTAAACTTCTTAAAATCAGATTTTCTAATATACTTATGGCATTTTCAGGCATGAATTTTTTTTTTTTTTTTTTTTTTTTTTTGAGACAGGGTCTCACTCTGTTGCCCTGGCTAGAGTGCCATGGCGTCAGCCTCGCTCACAGCAACCTCAAACTCCTGGGCTCAAGCGATCCTTCTGCCTCAGCCTCCCGAGTAGCTGGGACTACAGGCATGCGCCACCATGCCTGGCTAATTTTTTTTTTAATATATATATATATATTTTTTTTTTAGCTGTCCAGATCATTTCTTTCTATTTTTAGTAGAGACGGGGTCTCGCTCTTGCTCAGGCTGGTCTCGAACTCCTGAGCTCAAACAATCCACCCGCCTTGGCCTCCCAGAGTGCTAGGATTACAGGCATGAGCCACCGCGCCCGGCCCAGGCATGAATTTTAAAGACACACTGTGCCACTGATGAAGAAACTAATACTTTCCTGACTCATGCTGGCTCATTGGAAATGCTCTGTGAAGGACAGTGGGCATTAAGCAGCGGTCAGCTGTCTCTGTTCTGTTTAAAATCTCCTTGCCACCACCCAAAGAAGAAAGTAATCTGGAAAAAACATGCACAAGGTTAACATTTATCAGATTTGGAGGGTCGTGTTCTCTTTGTGCAAAATGCTGGTATCAGGAAGTGGTTAAGAGCCCAGACAGAAGTCAACCTGCATTCAAATCCCAGCTCTGCCACTTACTAGCTTTGTGCCCTTGAGCTTCACTTTCTGCACCCATAAGATGAGTAAAATTGGTGTATTTACTTCAAAGGGTTATTGTGAAAATCTAGTGGCTCAGTACATGTAAAGGGCATAGAACAAAACCTGGCACACAGCCATTGGTATGAGCATTTGCTATTGTTATGGCTTTCCTATAAGTTTAAAGTCTCTCATAACTTGAAAAATAAAAGGAAAGGAAATGTCATATAAAGTTAAATTTTCTCCACTGACTCTGATAATTGAAGACAGATGTTAAGTTCTCTGAGAGGAAGTTCTGCAGCAATATGCGCACTCAAGAGCATGTTTTGCACTAATATTGCTAGAGATTTTAAACAAGGCATAATGAGTTTTTTTTTAATTAAGTAAAAGAATTTGTGTCCTGCATCTAGAAAATGCACATTTCTACTAGGGGCTGAAGTATCTTCCAACTAAACTGCATTCAAGTTCAAGTGAAATATATGCTCCATCTTAGAAGCCATGGAAATTTCAGTGATTGCTCAGTAGTTTCTAATTGGCTATCATGGGCATGATTTCTTTATATCCCTTTCAGTTTTGACTCACTTTGTACCATTTCATCTTTGGTAACAACAAATATCTACACCATCCTCCTCCCCACATCCCCCTTTTAGGTTTATAGATAATTCCTGTGCATTGTATTTGATCCTCATATCACATGAGGTCAGGGAGTAGCTGCAGGGTGAATGAAGGAGTTGGGAAGTTGGGACAAAGGCTGGGGGCCCGGTGGCCAGTCAAGGACCAGAGCCAGTCATGCTACATATCAGTAAAAATCCTGTGTGAAGAATTTTAGTTGGACATATCTTGTTGTGTGCCCTAACCTTCTTCATTTTACATCTGAGGAAAATGAGTGGTTAAGGGTTTTCTCCAAGGTTACATGGTGGAGCTGGGCCTTAAACTCCAGTTCCCAGACTCCGAAACCAGTGCTCTTAAAATACACAATAGAGACTTCCCTGGTTAGGTATCATTATCAGAATGTTTGCTGGGGTTAGAGTACACCAACAATGGAACCAAAACCAAAATTGTTTTCCTATTGGGTCTAATCCAGACTAAGGCAGCTGCTAACTCTTGTCTAGTTTATTTCCACAAATGTTTTGGGTGCCTTCCATTCAGTCCCCAATAATTTCAGTTCAAAATAGTCATTAGTACATTCTGAGAGACATTATGGGTTACCTAGGGTATATGTGTGTAAGTGTGTGTGTTTTCACAATCTAGGATAGGTGCACGCAAACCCATATATTTGTATAGGTATACATACCCTATACTGTAAATCTCATTATTTTCTCTACATCTCTCCTGTCATCTCCTTTATTCTCCTCCATACGTATGAGAAAGTAGACATCTGGCCATAGAATCATGACAGACAGTCTAGTGGATGTCTACCACATTCTGAAAGCAGCCAGAAGAAATGAGCTGTACATACAATGGGATGGCATGATCTTAATAAAAACATTTAATCAGAAATGATAATAATTGTGAACCATAAAGAGCAATGTTTTAGTATAGAAACTGGGAAAAGAAGAGTAGCAACTTCTAGGAATAACAGAATCAGAGCTGCAGGTTTTAATCTCAGCTCACCATGACTCACTTGTCTGATTTGGGGCGTGTCATGGAACCACTCTGCATATTTATTTCCTCATAGGAAAAACGAGGATGACAATACTCACCCTACCTAATAGGGAAGATATTTGGACTATCTAATTAGTGATTGTAGCGTGTTATTAAAGCACACTATGTAATTATTATTGGATCTGCATCTCATCCTATGTAATTCAGTGGGAGTTTTATTAATATTATTACCCCTTTAATTATGGCTGGAGGTTTTATATAAAGTTTTCCACTTCCTCATGAAGTGGAATATGAACTCTGTGTTAAATATAGTAGTTTATTTTTTCTAACTACCTCTTGAGAAAGGATTTTTGAAACCAATGTATAACACCTCTGTGCGGACACATCAAGATCCATGATAGGATGTTCTCTCCTCTTTTGGGCCTCAATAAATTAGCTCCCTGACCCATTTCAGCAAAACCTTCTATAAAGGAACTATCATATTTAATTTTAAAATCAACACCAAAGGTTTCAATCAGCTAATATTTCTTTACTATATATAAATTGTGATCAAATCATCTTTTATGGTGAAAATATTAGACTTGAAGTCATGAAGATCATTTTGTGAATAGAGCTTTGGAACTAAAGATACAACTTCAGCAGTTAATGTTTGTATATTTGGCAAGCAATTTATTAATGTTATTCTTTTTTATTTTATTTTTTATGATGGAAATTAAACTAAACAAATAAAGGTTCTTAAAACTCAAAATGTAAGAGCACAAAGCCTTTTCTAAATTGTAAAGGGTTCCATAAAATTTACATTATTCTTATAATTGTTATTGTCTTATCATTGATGCATCCCAAAAAGTGCTGCTAAGGGGCTATTGTCTATTTCTCTCTGTCAGTCTCCCAAAGGTCAAAATAATCCTTAATAATTGTGTGCCATATAAAATGGAATGTCTTGCCTGAGTAGTAAGCTGCAGTATGTCACAGGGGGTGATGCTCCTCTATAGATATATCTCAGAACATGTGACTGACATTGAATCCAGAGAACTCAAATTATTGCAAAAGTACCTAAATTCGATATATTACGTGGACTCAGGAAGGGGAGCAAATGTACGGACTTCAGGAAATCTTCACAGTCATTTCTTATAAGTGAAGCAATTTCATTTGCTTTCTTAATTTTACAATCCAATTAACATTCACTGATATCCCAGAGCTTAGTCTTATCCAATTAAGGATGCAGAGAAGTGTCCATGGGTCCACGTTGCCTGTCAGAGCAGAAAACTACAGGGTCATAATTAAGGCTGTAGCACCTGGGTGGTATCTAGCTTTTTGAAATAGAATTAGAGGACTACAAATAGGATCACGGAGGCAAATGGGGTTTGGAAGCTGTGCCTCAGGTCTCCCTTGAGTCTCAATCAGCCCAGAGCTTGGTGATCTCTTCAGAGGTTAGAGATACTGTTTATGGACCAACATAGGCTTAGTTATTTGCTTTTTCGATGTTTTTATAGATCTTATGAGAATGTTAACATCTGTTTATTTACTTATTTTATAACTGAAGAGATTATTTACACTGGTGTGCTAGCTTTGCATGTCACTGGAGGGTCGTCCCCAGGTCAGGCAGGACAAGAGATCCACGCAGGTGTAAAGAAGGAGCCCCTTAATGATTCACTCACAGTTCTTCACTTGGTTCCTTTTAGACATTTTGGGTTTGTGGTTTCTTTCACACCACAAAAGTCAATAGGATGCCAGCAACATCTACAAAATTCCAGTGGCCTTCAAAATTAGCCTATTAACACAGTCACCAGAGGATTTTTAAAAATACACATTTCCAGGTTCCACCCCCTAGAGTTCTGCCTTAGTAGGTCTAGGGTGCATCCTGAAAATTGACGAACCAGTTGTAGAAAACATTGCCCTATTCTTGCCTTGTGTCGCCCAAAATAGTATCATCATCGCTTCCTCGTCACTGCTGTCATCACCATTTACTGATGGTGTATAATATGCCATACACTATGCAAAGTACTTTTCAATTAGTACTTAAAATCCTGATGGGTTTTCCCCTTTTAACAATAAGCAAACTGAGGAATAGAGAGATAAAATAACACAGAAACCAAATGGTGGGTCTAGAATTTAAACCCTGATTGGTCCAACTTCAGAGTTTTTGCTCTTTTCTTTTCTTTCTCTCTCTCTCTTTTTTTTTTTTTTTTTTTGAGACAGGGTCTCACTCTGTTGCCCAGTCTGGAGTACAGGTGCATCATCCTAGCTCACAGCAACCTCAAACTCTTGTGCTCAAGCGATCCTCCTTCCTCAGCCTCCCAAGCAGCTCAGACTACAGGTACATGCCACTATGTCTGGCTAATTTTTGTATTTTTGGTAGAGACAGGTCTTGCTCTTGCTCAGGGTGGTCTCAAACTCCTGGCCTCAAGTGATCCTCCTGCTTCAGCCTCCCAGCATGCTAGGATTACAAGTGTGAGCCACTACTCCCAGCCAATTTTGCTCTTTAATGCTGCTTCATATTTGAGTCTGAGCAGAAGTTTTTATTTCAGCAGCCTTGCTGTTGGCCTTTTCCTTCCAGCTTCTTTCTTGGTGTTCCATTGTATGGGTGTATCATGATGTACTTAACCAATCTTTATGTATAACTTTAAGGTTGTTTCCAGTTTTTTAATATTATATATTATGAGAGATCAGCGGAGCAAATTTCTGAGTAATTTCCTTAGGTTCAATTCCTAGAAATGGAGCTTAGAGGTGAAGGATTTGTACATTTAAAGTACTCTGCCTTAGCTGTCGTCCTTGGGTCTGTGGGGTCAAGTGACATAAAACTCTCCATGGCAGCTGGACTATCTTGAGTAGGGTTCAGCTTTCAGAACAAACAGTACATTTGCTGACATTTGAAATGTGATTAATAACTGAACACCAAGGGCAATTCTAAAAGGTAAAAGAAATAATTTAGA
Source organism: Varecia variegata (assembly GCA_028533085.1). Taxonomy (NCBI): domain Eukaryota; kingdom Metazoa; phylum Chordata; class Mammalia; order Primates; family Lemuridae; genus Varecia; species Varecia variegata. Next base: position 59,455,895 of record CM052440.1, read on the forward strand.
AGCCAGAAATCCTTTCTAAGCAACTGAGATGGGTGGGTGGAAAGGAGTGTGGTTGCTGAGCAACCATCAACAATCCAGAGCTCATTGCAGGGGGTTGGGGCTGGGAAGGGATGAGCTGCCTGTGTGGTTACATCTAGATGCTCACGTCTACTTTCACACCATCTAGTGTTACACTTCTTAGTCTTCTTCCATTTCCTTTCCTCATTGAGCCCCATTCTAGTCCCCTTTCAATGGTCTGGCCCTGGGTAATCTCTTAATGGACTATGCCAGTTTTGCATGCAAATTGAAATTCTGATCATTGTCCCCAATAAATATCCAATAATTTATGGGGCATGTCAACCAGTACCTTATTACTGTGATATATGAGACCAGCACCTTCTATTATACAAGCCTTGAAATTCTCTATAATTTTGGACCGTAGCAGAAAAGGGATGGTTTCTTTTGAGGCAAAGAAGAAGAGAGGGAGCTGCACTTAGGGAAAAGGCAAGGAAACAGTTATCACAGGAGAGGAAAAATGGGCTTAATTAAGGTATAGTATGAATAGGATTATCTTTGTATGGGAGGGTTTGGAGCACATCCATTCATTTCCTATTTATTTATTCATTCATTTATTGATTCTCATTTATTAAGGACCCATAAAGAATAAGGCTGTTAGCATGATTGGCCAGGGCACAGGTTGGGACTAAGTACAATAACCTGTTGTGGCACCTGTTGGGTACCCTGAGCACTGGAGATCCTGGAAATGCATCCTGGAATTGTGTTTGGAATACAGTCAGCACATGTGCTTGCAGAGTTAGTGCTTAATGGTGTGTCACAGACAAGCTATTGAGCTAAGTGCTGCCAAGTGAGAGCAATTATGACTTGACTTCCTGAAGTTTACATCTAAATCAGTTAGTCATCAGAGCACCCAAAGGGAAGAAGAAATGATTTCTTTGAAGTTTAACAAAAGAATCATAAGTAAAGGTAATAACAGATCTCTTAAGAGAGGTTATCAGAGTGAATTAGGCCCAATTCGGTTGATTCCAGAAACCACCTACCTGGGCCAAGAAAAACTGAGTAAAACACAGAGAGGTGTCAACTATCTTAGGTGAGCAGGTAATCTTCAAGTTACTCAGTAGTTCCTCTAGAGAAGCTGTACCATCTTGTTTGAAAACCCAGGGTACAATTGTTAGTCATATGGAAAGAATGACAGTGACAAATCAAAGGAAAATGCAACAGTCGAAATAGCATTGCAAAATTATGATAAGAAACAGATTACCCAGTGGAGATCGTGCCACCAAAACCGATATTGAAAAAAAAAAAATTTTGTATCAGTGAAGTTTGTGAAGAAGCATAGTATAAAATTAAATTTTAAAAAATTCAACTAAAATATTTGAGCTTTCCTTTGGCTGTGGTCCTAACCCCTAGTTTTGTGATAACCCAGGTATCACCAGCTATGTCAAAAGGTGTTATGAAATTCTGTACACAAAATTAGTTTACTAAAATAATTAGAAGTAGGAAAATATACTTGACTGGTATTCATGAAATCTGGATCCTGTTCTAGTTTTCCAGTAACTAGAGTGAGTTTGAGGAAATGAATTCTTTTTTTTGATCCTCAATTTTTTTCACCTTTAAGTTAAGGGATCTGACTAGTTTATATAGTTCCATCTAATAATATAATTTTATCTTTTTTGTACACTTTAGACCTCATATGTGTGTGTTGGGGGGGGTGTGTTGGTATTAGTGACTTGGAAATCAGAGTCTGGTATCTCTCCAATATTGGCAGCTCGTTATAACATGCTAAATATCCTCACATTTTCTTGAGGAAGAAAGGGAATGAAAAATTGTCTTGTAGCCGGGAAGACCCACAGAGTACTCAACAGAACACAAGGAGGGGAGGATTAACACGCATTGAAGGCTTGAGGTCAGTGAATATAGAGGATAAACCAAAATAACTCATAATGGGAGCTTCTCATGCCTACCTTATTTTTACTGAGAACCTCTGTGTATTTTTTCCTTTTGCTTTTCTGGGATCTTGTGACCCCTCAAGTCATGCTGCTGATTACTTCAGCGTTGGCAGAAGCAGGTATTGTACGTCTGCTTTCACACGGTTTACAGCTGAACAGAACCTTTGGTTTTTCCCTGCTTCAGTTCTTCATAGGGCAGAACAATTGTTTTCTTGTTTTTAATTTGGAGAAATCATTCTAAGCTGCAGTGAAAACCCATCCCAGGCATGCAGAGTCAAGAGTTTTAGCTGGTCAACACTTCAATTGATTGAGGAAGGTGACTTTTGGGTCAGGTATTAACCATGAAGAGGCATTTGGATATTTCAACTATTGAATTAACTTGTTATGAAATCCTTCAATATGGGACATTGTGGCAAGAAGTGTGCAAATGTTTCGGTTGCCACCATTTCAAGTGGTTGCTCACAACACAACCAAGGTGTGGCACTTGTACCACACAGGTCCTATCTTGCTGATTATTTATGGTAATTACACAGGAGGTGAACACACAGAGCAAGCTGGAAAAATAAAGAGAGATTGTGAGCGTTTAGGGGAGGGGTGGAGAGAGAAAGGGGTAGTGAATACAAAGGGTGTGGTGTGTGTGCTGGTTCTGAAACCTAATGTCTGCCAGCCATGCAGTGGATATCAAGGTATCTGTACCATTCAAACTTCTGGAAATTCTGTTCAAGTTTTTGTTCCTAACTATTGCTTTTGAAATGCACCCCCTTAAGTATACATTGATATAGTAAATGTTTTCTAATTTACAGCAAAATAAGCTTATTCGTAGTTTCTCTTATTTGAATCCTTATGTGCTTATCAGAAACACTGTTGTATGTCATAACATCATTAGTTGCTATTTCCAACATTTTTATTTATTGTTCTTCTGCTATCCTGCTGAACAGTTCTTTCCAAAGCATCAGTCATTTTTAAAATATACATTTAAAAAACATTTCTGGGTTTAAAAGATCTCAAAGCTTTTCATTTACAGTATTCTGATTTTTTAAGAAAACCCAGTGAATATTTTATATTTTGTTTCTTAAAATTCTTAGTGGTATATATATTACAGCTTCTGTGTGTATGGGGAAATTTGTTAAACTGTCTGCGCTTCAGTTTTCTCAGCAGTAAAATGGGATTTGAATATCTCCTAAAGATTATTAAAAGGATTAAATGAGATAATGTAGACAAATCACCTTACACGAACCCCAAGAGTGTCAGTTAATGCAATTAATGAATATAACAGTATTATTAGCCTGATAAACACAATCGAGTCTTTTTTTTTTTTTTTTGAGTCAGGATCTCGTCAGCCAGGCTGGATTGCAGTGGCATGATCATTACTCACTGTGGCCTCAAACTCCTGGGCTCAAGCAGTCTTCCTGCCTCAGCCTCCTGAGTAGCTGGGACTACAGGCATGCATCACCCTGTCTGGCTAATTTTTTAATTTTTTGTAGACATGGGGTTGCCCAGGTTGGTCTCAAACTCCTGGCCTCAAGCCATCCTCCCACCTCAGCCTCCCAAAGTGCTGGAATTACAGGCATGAGCCATCATGCCTAGCCCCCAAATGAGTCTTCAAAATGTTTATTACATAGATATCAAAGGGTTCAAAGGATAATTTATAAATATGAATTTGGAGATCTGTAAGAGTTTCATTGCTCTAAACTTTGCATCTATTCACAAAACTTATTCTCTGTGGTCAAGAAAGGCTTCCTAGCATAAGTGGGTTGTAAGATAAGCTCTGTAGGATGAGTAGGAGCTAGGCAGCCTGGGGGTGGGGGTGAGGGACCAAGAATAAACAAAAGAGTGGTGGGAATTGGGTCAGGGAAAGGAAGTAAACATATGCAAAGATTCACAAAGGCTCCCAGACTTGACTGTACATTGGAATCATCTTGGGAACTTCAAAAACATATGGCCTGGCTCCCATCCCCAGAGATTCTGATTTAATTGGTCTGGGATGGCCTCAGCAGCAGGAATTTTAAAGCTCTCCAGGTGATTCTAACGTGTATTCAAGGTTTAGAAACAGCACTCCACAGGCAAAAAATCAGAGAGCTACAAGAAAACAGAGAGAAAGGTTAATGAGGAAAGAGGATAGACAGATTAGGATGGAAGGAACAGACAATTCATGCAATGCCTTGCTGGCTGTGCAATGCTATCCTACGCTGCGCTATGTTAAGAACTTTAAGCTTTATTCTGAAGAGAGATTAGTTGCCCAAAAAAGGAGTGATCAGTTTTGCTCACACAGGATGCAGGGTGAAGAGCTGATCGTAGGGAGCAAGACTGGAGGGAAGAGATAAGTTAGATGAGTTAGGGGTTGCCATTCTCCAGGCTAGAGAAGATGATCACCTGTACCAGGACAATTGCAATGGGTTGGAGAAAAGCAGAGTGATCTCAGATGCCTTAAGGAGGAAGAGCTGACAGAAGTTGGTGACCTGATTGAAAAGCAAGAGTGAGGAAAGATTTGGCTGGAGGTGCTATTCATTGAGATAACCCAGAAGAAGTAGAAGTCTGGGAGAAGACGATAAATTCAGTGTTGGAAATGCTGATTTGAAGTGTGCATTGGATGTCTAGGTGGAGGTTGTTGGTAAGCAGCTGGACATGTAGGTCTGGAGCTTGAGAAAGCAGTGGCAATGAGTGTGCTGGATCCTGAAAGCAAGGAGCTATGACTCAAGTGTCATACAGACTTCCTTTCCCTCTTTCTCCTCCCTCCATTGCAGCTCTACAGGCTGGCCCACTCTCCACCCGAACTTCAGGGCCTGTCATGACAAATAATCTTTCAATTTAGCATGTGGTATTATAAAACAAGTAAAGGAGAGAAATGAGAGGAGGACAATTTATTACTGAAGATTCTAAACACTACTTTGTCACAACTCTTTCTATGGAGATGGTAAGATACTGTGTGAGCACCATAAAGCAAAGTCAAATGAGATACAGGCCCAGCATCTCACCTAAGGTGGTGGTTCTTGGCAGCCATGTTTTTTTCCTATGTGTCCCCTGGTCAAACCTAATTGGACAAAGAGTAGCACCTGACCCCAGCTGGACCAATCTGATACTCTTTAGAGAATTTAAACTGAAAGATATATTAATCACAGAGCCCTGGAAGGACAAAGGATTCCTGCTGCAGAGTTACCTTGGTTCCTGTATTCTTGCTGATGGTAATTTAACCTTTCATTGGATTTTGTGTGATGATGTCAGGACAATGTCCATAAATTCCCATTGAAAATGGGAACTGTCCTAAATATACATTAACATAATGCAACCATTACAAATTAAGGTAGACTTCTACTTTAATATTGTCTTAGAAAGTTGTCCATTAAATGAAAAAAAAAAAAGCCCTTGAAAAAGCAACATAGATGGTATCATCCCACATGAAGAAAAACTTTGTGCATGTGGGTGTGTACACATGTGTGTGTAAAATCTGGAATGATCCATAACCAAATTTTAATAGTGTTACTTCTAATGGATTTGGGATTGTACAACGAATATTTAGTATGTTTTTATTTTTATTTGTTTAAAGTTTGTTTTTTTAAAAAATTCCATTTCTGTTGATCTAGCTTGAATTGAGTTTTCTAACTCATAATCAAAAGGGTCTTCACACAACGGTTGAAGGCATGGAAATACAAAACATCAAGCAGTTTGATATTTATCAACTGTTTAGTGGGAAGTGGAGAGTAGCAAGGCATTAAGTTGGAAGGGCAGTCAGGCTCCAGATCATGGAGGGTCTTGTATGTATCCAGGTTGACCTCCTTATACATATACACATATACATGTATATGTATATTTTCAACATCAGGTTTTAGGAATAATTGAGTGAGAATCATCCTTCTTACTATACACGTATCTGATGATAAAGCCTCTCTTTCCAATTTATAAGAGAATAAAAGATTGTTTTGAATATTTGAAGCATTTTCCACTGAAATGTTTGAACCTAGTCTGAATTTAGTGCTGGCAGGAAAATGTTTGTGCTAACTTGTCCTTAAAATAAATGTTTCCAAATGATCATATCAACTTCGAACTCTACAAGCATCTCCATTAATCTTCTATTTGACATGACATCTAGAAGAAAATGACAGCAACTCAGCAAAGGTATTTAAAGCATCTAAGCACTTGTGGAATAAAAATGTGTCATCTAGTGTATGCAAACCCCCAAGGAATAAGAAAGTGATCTTATTTTTGTTTAAGTATGTTTACCATAATATACTGCCAACATTTTTGAATTAAGGATTTCCTCTCGTCACTAAAAGGTAACACCCTGATTTGCTCACTAAAAATCTGTACCCTCACATTTAGATTCCGTGCAGTTATGAATAATCCCTCAATTGTACCACTTTAAAATGATTTGATATTTTCAAAGTAGGCATGTTCGATTAACTATGACAGTGATTTTTAGCCGATGTTTACTGCAAAATAAAACACAATCAGGGCCAGGTGAGGTGGCTCACACCTGTAATCCTAGCACTCTGGGAGGCCAAGACAGGAGTCTTGCTTGAGGCCAGGAGTTTGAGACCAGCCTGAGCAAGAGCAAGACCCTGTCTCTACAACATATAAAAAAATTTAGCTGGGTGTGGTGGTGTGCACCTGTAGTCCCAGCTACCGAGGAGGCTGAGGCAGGAAGATTGTTCAAGCCCCGGAGTTTGAGGTTGCAGTGAGCTATGATGACCCCACTGACAAAGCAAGACCCCAACTCAAAAATAAACCAAAACCCAAACAAACAAACAACTCCCCCCCCCACCACCACCACATTCAGGAACGTTTAGAGAAAAAATGCAAAGTAAAATGAAAAATTACAAAGTAAACACTCATGGTACCACCATACAGGTTAGGAAATAGGACATTACTATTAATAGTAATTCAGGAGCTCCTCCTCTCTGATGTATTCCTTCCAGACTTCATTCTCCTTCCTCTCCCCTAAATTTAATCCCTATTAAGCCTTTATGATAATCACTTCCTTGATTTTGTTATAGTTTTTTTTTTTTTGAGACAGAGTCTCGCTTTGTTGCCCGGGCTAGAGTGAGTGCCGTGGCGTCAGCTTAGCTCACAGCAACCTCAAACTCCTGGGCTCAAGCGATCCTCCTGCCTCAGCCTCCCGAGTAGCTGGGACTACAGGCATGCGCCACCATGCCCGGCTAGTTTTTTCTATATATATTTTTAGTTGGCCAGATAATTTCTTTCTATTTTTAGTAGAGACGGGGTCTCGCTCTTGCTCAGGCTGGTCTCGAACTCCTGAGCTCAAACAATCCGCCCGCCTTGGCCTCCCAAGTGCTAGGATTACAGGCGTGAGCCACCGTGCCCAGCCTTGTTATAGTTTTTTTAATCCACCTTCATACACATACTGTTTTTGAACTTCATATGAATGAACATATACTAATAGTTTTCTTTCGTGTCTTAATTTGTTTGCTCCCAACTATGGTTATAAGGTTTATTGATGTTTGTGTGTACCTGTAATTTGTTTATTTTCATTGCTAAGTAATATTTCAATATAAGAACATACTACTTTTTAAAAATTTTCCTTTTGATAATTATCATTCTGTGAGATTTTATAAGGTTTTTCTGCCTTTAGAAATCAGCTATTTTTTATTGCTTTCCACAAATTAAGGAAGATGACAAGCAGGGTAGAGTCTCTCACAAAAAAGCTCCTTGAAGATATTGCCAGGCCTGATGCTTTGCAGAGGAATTCTTGAAACAGCAGAGCATTTACACCTCATGTGAGACAAGTAATTGCTGGGCACAGTCCCCGCATGCTTTGTCCCTGTTAAGCTGTCACTACAGCTGTGTGACAGGTGCACAGACTTTTTTTTCCCTTTTTTAAAACAGTTGTAAAGAACATTCTTGCCTTCACCAACTTCTAAGTAGGTGGTCCTGAGACTTAGACAAAACCCCAGAGCAAGGAAATTATCTCCTCTCTCACTGAGTTCTACTTTTTAGGAATGATTCCTTTCCAGAATTAATGCAGCAAAAACAATTGTCACTTCCTAGCATTGCAGGGTTGAACGATCTGCTGCTTGGTGCTTTGGCAAAAGAGAGTGAATAAAACTATGAGAGATTTTGTGTGATATACTCTTGAGAACACTAATCAAACTCTGGAGCAAGGAAACTTTACAAACTTAGCAGTAAAAGCATAAAACATGTTATGCTACCTAAAAATGTTAAATTCCATACTAACACAAGGTGCATATATAACAATAGGTTACTCTGCATATTTATTATGTAAGGAGAAATTTTTAAATTCTTATTATTTAGCGTTTATAAAAAATGCTAAATAATAAGTAGTCACAGACAATTCCCAAATTAGTAAATACCTCTAGTAAATAAATACCTCCTCTCATGTGGTCCTTTTTCTGCCTAAATTAGAAAAAAATCTTGGGAAATAACTGTTATTAGCCTGGTTTGGTCCAATAGCGGGGACTGGAGTTGTTTGGGTGGTAAAATTGGCAGCTCCTACTAGAAACAGGTGGTCAGGGGAAAAGTGCTACTAAATTGAAAAAAAAAAAGCATGGTGCATTTACCAGTGGAAGGGTGGTTAGAGTGTTGGGTGTACAAGCAATTAATGTAATAAACATTGAAGTAATATAAAATTTTAGATTAATTAGTTTGTTTGTTGATCATATAGAAAATGTGATTGGGAAAGATGAAGTTCCTGGCTAAAATGTGATTTCTAGAACCTTGTTCCTCCACTAATGTGAGTAGCCAAGAATATCCTATAACTATAAAATTGTATCTCATCATACTAGAAAGGATTTATTAAGACTGATAGCATAAATGGAAATTTAAATTCAAAGTCCAAGTGTTCCTATGAAGATAAAAGTATGAAAAAAGTAAAAAATCATAGCACATACAAATAAACATTTTTTAATTTAAATGAAAAGAGCAAAAGTGTTTTATATTTAGGTATCTAGTATGTCTTGCAAACTGAGCTTCAATTCCACTGAAATATTTGGAAACCATTTTCCCTGAGCTGGCCAGTTCCCTTGGTAAAGGATGAATAGAACCATCTCAGCCCTGATTGACTGAGCACAGTGATTTCCAAAACAGGAAACAATCTGACTGCGACATATCATCCATCACCTGACACAGCAATTTCCTTTTCCCAATGCATGTATTTGTATTAAACTGGGGAACATTTCTGAACCTGGTTTACTAGCTTGAAAACCATGCTCTTTGGTAATGTTTTCACAGTTTGATAGCATTAAATGAGACTAAGTATGAGCTGTCCAGAGCTCTATTTCAAATTAATCCTTTTTTGTCACCTCAATATTTGTGAATAATCAAGGAAAATGTTTATGGTATGATCAAAGTTGAATTCCATCACAAAGAATAAACAGCCACAGGAATTCTACAGTTGTGTTATTAAATATATACTTATACAATGCACTGAAATTGATTTTATATTAGAATGGGTAATTCAGAACCTACAAGCCACTGAACATGAACTGTGTTATTTTTAGATTAAATTCTTTTTATTCCAAGACTGAGGATAAACACATTAGAACGTTTCAAGGATTTTGTAAGGTAAAGTTGCTCATCAAGCTGAAGATTTGAAATAATAAATATTATAATAACAGTAGAACAGCATCATCTTCTCCCTTTTTATAATAAAATACATATTTGACAATAACTGAGCTTATACCAGTAGGGAAAATATTTTTAATTATTGAAGAGCTCAAATTCAAAATGCCAAGAAAATGGTATGTAAACCCTCCTAGATATGTTATCTTCATAAGCAATCTATATCATAGGATTAAATTTTGCCTTAATCCAAAATCTACCTCAGCAGTATATTTTACATGAACATGCACACACAGGTAACAGTAGATAGTAACAGAGATGTTGTATATATTAAACTTGATAGTTGAAAACTTTTTAAAATCTTTCCTAGCACTCTGATTAATAACTTTCAACTATTAAAACACTAAATTTGTAATTTCAGAGATTGGTTTGTAAGGGATAATTCATTCTGGGCTTTTGCACAAAACTGTCATTAAAGTAAAACACAAAACTGTTAACTAATAAAAGGATATATTTTTCTCTCTCTCCCTCTCCCTCTCAGCTCCCATGAGGAAACCAAAAAAAAAAAAAAAAAAAAATCACTGAGTACTGAGGAATATGAAGACATTTTTATTTACATGCCAAGAAGTGATATATCGAACCTGGAGCCAGAAAATTTATTATGCTAGTGATGTGGGAAAGTATGCAAAATTAAGTTATCTAATGAAGCTAAATTAAATTGGATAATTATTACCTAGGTTATTTCTAAGCAGGCAACACACACCGTAAATATTTAATGGTTAAGCAATATGGACAAAGCGCTATTGCTGTGGGAAAGCCAGGAGTAAATGCAGTTGTTGATTACGTTGACTTGCCCTTCTTAAGTACTGTCTAGGCCTCCCTTTCTACAGTTAGGGTCAATGGAGAATTGTCTGTGAGTGTGCGGATGCATCAGATCTCAGTACAGGAAGGTGCTCCTGTCTCTGGGCAAATTCTCACTAAGGTATTGTTGGAACCCCACAGAAGAGGAACTCGGTCAATGGAAGCGCTCTTTCAGTGTCACAAAGAGCCTGTAATCTAGCTTGTTGGCTTTCACGCCCAGCTTTGCCAATGATTCACTCTGTGATAAAACACTTAGCCCTCAGTTTAACAGTCTAATAAAGGAAGCTCTGCTGCAAGAATGGTAGTAGGTTTAATTAATCTTAAGAAGCTCTGAAATCTCTGGCTACAAGGTTAAGGGAAAATAGTATATAATTAAGGCTTCTGGTCTTCCAAAGAGGGAAAACACTAGGCTGGAAAAGTCTTGCCATAATGAACACATGCCAGAAATGTGATTAATTAAGGGTTACTTACAAAAATTAAAAAGGAAGGTAAATTAGCTTACAAAGTAATCCTGAGAAGATATGACTATAAACACCTAACCATCAGCATCAGGTTTGGCCATTTGAAATGTGAGAATCTGCAAGTACCTGACGAATTAGAAGGTGGAAGTAACTTGTTGGTTAAAGGGAAATAATATAAGTAGTACCATTTACTCAGAACTTATTATATTTTAGGCATTTTCTGGGAGAAGTTTACACATGTTATTTTATACAATCATTACAACACCCTTGAAAGGTGGGTATTATTTCCCCAGATGAACTAACTGTGGCACAACAAGGTTCCTTAACTTGCCCAAGGTGATTCAGCTATTAAGTGGCAGAGTCAGCATTTAAACCCAGCTGTACAGTGACTCCAAACCCCATAGTTGTCACTCTGTGTTACAGGGGGACGAGGTAGACTGCATTTCAATGCTATTCCAAGAGGAGGACTTGCTTGATAATGTCTATGTACTCAGAAGACAATTAATTGCCTGCAAGCTTTATCCAGCGAGATGTTGCTTGTCTCTTAGATTGAAGTAATCAGATGCTGTTTGTAAGTGGAGATCCCCAGAGAATTCTGAGAGAAAGAGAGGCATTTCAGGGAAAATATTGACTCTATATGAGTAATCTTAAGAAAAACATAGTAATCCATTTGATGGCCAAGGCTGCAAAAACTTCTTACAAGGGACAAAAATTACATTTTCCGTGTAGTCACTGGGAAAGGATGGTTGTTAGTTTACTTTATAATAAAATAGTTACCTGTAGTATTTTAAAAACATGTAGCCATTCATTAGTGTCCATAAGTTTTATGCTTATGTCTTACTTTAAAATAGCAGTCTTAGCCTGTATTACCAAAATGAGTGACTAATTCTTCATTGAGTGACATTAATTTCACTTAGTTTTAGTATTTTTAAAATCTTAAATGTAATAAATTTCTGCCAAATGTCAATTTCCCTGGAAGAGAGAAATTCTGAAATTTTTAAAAAAGATGAATAAATACCTTAATAAACATTAAACATCTATTATTTAATAAACATTAAATATTATTTAATAAATAAAAATGAATAAATATGAAATTGAAGGACTTTCTGGCATGAGAAAATTTCTTAGAAAGTATACCCCTTATTGTATTCTACTACAGATGAAATAGGAAAGAGTGGTTTAAATAAAAATCACTTGATTTTACATTAAATAATTAAGAATTAGTGTCAGGTAGTGGAAAGTGAAGAAGACCTGGGTTTTAGTTCCGGTTCTGCCACTAACTACGTCTTAAGATAAGTTGCAAAAACAAAGTAGTTGAACTTGATGGTCTCAAATGTCTTGTGCAGCTCAAAACTCAATATGTCTAAATTTCCCAAGAGCAATATGAATAGCTTACAAAATATTTTCTCAAGCAAGGGTAGAATCATTACAGCTTTGAGTCACTGAAATGTTCACTGGACAAGCTACTCTGGAGGTACCATATGAGAATATCTTTCCTTGGCTCACCGTGTACAGATGATGTAATGTTTTAATAGGCCCCACCTTGTCTGGTGGAATCACTCTATCAGTTGAGTTCTGGACTGACAGCTCTAAGAGAAGTATTCAAAGTGGGCTGTATATGAGGTTGTAAAGTCCTTTTATTATGCTGCATAAGGAATTCAGAAAAATCAACATTCCAATATATTGAGAATGAAAAATATCACTATCTACCCCCAGTTATGGCATTACTGACAGTATCTGTGCAGTGTAAAATGTGCAACTGTGCAGATAAATCTTTACTTGGCAAAGAATTCACAATCAATGAGGGAGCAAGTCCCAATAATCTCACAACTCTTATTATCATCATGCATTCGTACGGTGAGTTTCTCTAGGGAGGCCTTCTTGAAACTTCTTCCAGACAATGTGGAGAGGTTGGCATTCAGCCATGGTTGAAGAATCACCAGAATTTTCTATGTGGGTGGGGGAAGTTGCTTTGCTACACAGACAATAGGAATATTCTCTCAGTGTAATAATAGGCTAAACTGAAGTAAATAAACTTCACGTTTCTCTGGCATTGCCCCCCTCTCTCTTCCTGCTCATCTCTTTCTTTACCTGTATTGTTTTTATTTTATTTGTTTTGGGGGCTTTTTTTTTTTTTTTTTTTTTGCTACCCATCCCAGCAACATCAATACTTGTATTGTTTTTAAAACCAAGAGGCGTATGCAAAGAAAAACAGAAAATAGAGACATATAGGTGTCCTTGCTTAGCTTTTGCTCAAACTTCAGCTTTTTAATTTTGAAGTTGTAACTCCATTTTTCCCCTTTTAAAGATCTGGGCATTTAATTTTTGGTTTAGAAATCTAGACCCGGGCCAGGCACGGTGGCTCATACCTGTAATCTCAGCACGTTGGGAGGCTGAGGCAAGAGGATCACTTGAGGCCAGGAGTTTGAGACCAGCCTAGGCAACATAGTGAGACCCCATCTCTTAAAAAAAAAAATTAGCTGGGTGTGGTGGTGTGTGCCTATAGTCCCACCTACTCCAGGAGCTGAAGTGGGGAGATCTTTTGAGCCCAGGTGTTTGAAGCTGCAGTGAGCTATGAGCACGCCACTGTACTCCAACCTGGGTGGCAGAGTGAGAACCTGTCTCTAAAAAAAAAAAAAAAAAAAAAAAGAAAGAAAGAAAGAAAAAAGAAATCTAAACCAGGTGATCAGCATTTATGGTTCATAGGCCAAATATATTTTTTCTTCCCTAACCCCACCTCCCCCTCAAGAAATCAGGAAAAAATGAGGAATATTTATCCCTGAGATTTCTATCTATAGATCATAAGCACAGTTCAGTTCAAAAAGCATTTACCAAATACTATGCTAGGTACTGGGATGCGAGTATAAAGCTTAAAAAAATTATTACTCCCATGGAGGCTATAGTTAAATAAAAATATAATTATAGTAGTAATAATAATGATAATGCCTAACATTTATTGAGCGATTCTTGAGATTCTTATGGTGCCAAGCAGCAGTAAATGTTTTAGATCAGTAGTCCCCAACCTTTCATGGACTAGTTTCATGGAAGACAATTTTCCCATGGACCAGGGTTGGGGTGGAGGTGGTGAGGAGCTCAGGCAGTGATGCCAGCAATGGGGAGCAGCTGTAAATATAGATGAAGCTTCTCACTTGCCTACTGCTCACCTTCTACTGTGTGGCGCCCCCCTCCCTGGTTCCTAAGTTTCATGGGTTGGGGGGTGCAGCAGAGCTCTGCAGCCTGGTCCCCAACAGACCGCAGACAGTACTGGTCCGTGGCCCCAGGGCTTGGGGACTGCAGTTCAAGGTGAATTATCTTATTTAATCATTTCTATTTCCCTCTTAGCTAGAGACTATTCTTACCCTTATTTTACAGATGAGGAAATTGAACATTGAGGGAGGTTTTGTAACTTGTCCAAGAAGGTCATATTTGTAATGAATGACAAAGCTGGGTTCAAACTTTGGTCTGTCAACTCTAGACTCCCCGCTATATAAAGCTATAAAGCCCTGTAGGAGCACATCTAACCAAAAAAAAGGGAGAAAAGCAAAGACATTTCACAGAAGGTTGATTTTTCTTAAACAACCCAATCAAAATATAAACATTCAAATACACATTATTCTTTTTTACATGATCACTCTATATCATCAAGCTCAATTACTTGATCTATTGAGGTCATTGCTACAAATAATTTTAGAAAAGTTGTTTTGAGAATAGCCTTCAAACTCTACATTTTTAAAAATTTACCATTTGTCAAACTTTACCCTTTGAAGGTAAGTTTAATTTTGGAGGGTGAAGCTGAAGCCAGTGAGCCAAGTCTTGTAAATAAGAATTGCCCATAAACCAAACTGATCTATGTCTTTAAAGAAATGAGACTAATTCTGATATGAGGCTTGGAAAGCAGAAGAGTGATGACAGGAGAGGCATGTTGCAACAATGATTTGCTCGGTTAATAATCACGAAAGGCTGATCACTTAGATTGCCAACTTAGGGTACAAGAGATTTGAGTAACTTGTTCATGGTGAACTCAGTCGAACAAATAGTAGAGTCCATAGCTGTGCTTTTATTTGAGGTTGTACTCACTGAGATGGAGCAATCAGTGCTTGTCTGGGCTGGACTAACCAAAATGGCAGGTTTTATAGTGGGACAAAGAGGCAAGAGGAGAATGAGGGATTATGGCAGTGAAGGGGAAAGTTCTGTGTATTTTTAAATTAAAGGAATAATGTAAAATTTCACTTTTTTATCATTCTTGCTCTCATCTTAATAAAATTTCACTTTTACGGAAAGGGGTGATACCAAAAGCATTCTGCTAAAATCAAAATAAACAATTTATTCTAATTGTATTGCATGAGAAAGAAAAATAAAGGTTGCCACTGTTCTCTTTTTTCACCTTGGTTATTAGCTTAAGATTCACAAAATAAGTGATAAAAAGCAATTGTTGATAAGCATCATTCAATTCTTCCTCACTATCTTCCCTTTTGAAAACTGGCATTTCTATTCAGTTATTTACATAATAAGTGAAAAATTAGAATATGAATTTGCAATGCTTTTTAGTAATATTTATTCAGTGATCTTATGTACATGGCACTATTCTAGGCAATATACATAAATGAGTTTTCAAAGTCCTTTTATAAGAAGAATTTTATAAAATTATAAATAGGTATATTTATATTCATCAATTTGAATTACATACTTGAGATAACATTTGGGATGACAATACCTTATGTTGGCACATCATTTTAACATTTTCAAATAACTTTCATAGTAATTTGAAATACAGGCAGAAAAGGTGTATCTATCAGTCAGGGTTCTCCAGAGAGACAAAAACCAACGGAGGAGACTATAAATATGTGTGTGTGTGTGTATATATATATGGAATTGGAATATATATATAGGACTATATTATGGGATTAGAATATATATGGAATTGGAATATATGAAGGAATATATATTATATAATTATTATTATTATATATATTATATATTCCTATACATAGTGGAATATATATGGGATTAGAATATATATATATGGAATTGGAATATATATATATATATATATATGGAATTGACTTGTGCAATTATGGGGTCTGGCAAGTCTGAAATTTGTAGGGCAGGCCTGCAGGCTGGAAACTCAGGCAGGATTTCTTTTCTTAAGGCAGAATTCTTTCTTCTAAAGGAAATCTTGGTTTTTGTTCCTAAGGCCTTCAGTGGATTGGATGAAACCCACCTATGTTATCAAGGGTAATCTCTTTTGCTTAAAGTCAGCTGACTGTAAATCTTAATCCTATCTATAAAACACCTTCACAGATGTATTCACTCATTTGTCATGTGAGGAAGGAGAGGCTCAGTAAAGTTAAGCAACCCAATTAAGTCACCCATCTAGGAACTGACAGAAGCCAGATTGTAGTTCATATTCAGCCTTCTAGGTTAGAACTCCATTCTATCAGCTCTCTTGAATGTTCGCAGCAGGGCCCATTGCTCTTAGTATTTAACTCGGTAATTATTTCCTTAATCACAATGAATTTCTTAAAATGTTTCATGATTATTTAATCAGCATAATTTTTTTTTTCTTGATTGAAAAGGTCATCTTCTTGGCTTGTGTCATTTATTCGTTCATCTGTTCACTTCACCTGAGCTATGTGATTCCAAAGACTTCAATAGAGCCTACAGTTTTGCTTCTCACAATGGGGAATTACCTTGATGCAGTGACATCCTCCAAGTATACTACCAGGCAAGCTAACCCAGAGGTCATGGAACACAAACAAAATCACAGACAAAATCAATATGCCCAAATTACAGTTTATTAAATCATATAGTGTGATAAAACCGGGGAAAAGAGAATGGGTTAACACCTTTAGAATAGGTTACAAGTGGGAGTACCACACCACTTGAATCACTTATGCAAAGTCATGGTTCTCTCTCTTTGCTGCATCAGCTTTCCCAGGTTTTGATACGATTACGACAATGATAGTTAAGGTTTGAACAATGGGTCCACGAATGGGAGGTGTCTGGGGCCAATGATACACACTTGCTCTATCAGAAAACACAGGTGCAAGTACACCTGGCCACAACTCAGCAGCCCAATTAGCCTGCTGAGCCACTGTGATTTTTATTTGTGTTTCTTGGGTTAAGAACATTTGGGGCCAGAATGGGATCATAACGTGTTATCACGGCCCAGGGGTAACATGATCATGAATTGGTCTTTATATGTCTTTCTATCTTTAAGTAACTTTTTTTCATCATATTTTCTATTAATTATATATTTGGTATGTCTTAGAGATTATTAATTTACTCTTGATATTTTCACATAAGTTGTGATTTTTCCTACATCTTTACACATTACTTGTTTACCCATTGTCTATACTTAACACATCCTGTGAGCTTTACCTATAAATCATAAACTAATAATTTAATTACTATGCATGCTTGATGCTTTTTATGAGTTTCACCCATATCATCTGTTTTCTTGTCTTAGATGGTATAATTAAATATTATCAAATAAATTATACATTGTAGTATTGGAAGAGATAATCATAACTTTTATAAACCTGACGATTAATGGAGAATCTTAAGAATCAATCATAAATTACAATTTTACTATGGAATTTTGCCTATAGCATCACATCAAATTAGATTTTAACAATGAAGAGTGTGTGTACCATTAGACTGGCAGAAGACATGAGGCTCTGCCTTTGAGATTTACCTCTGGAAAATCTAAATTATGGATCCTCATGGATCAATCCTGTTTCTCAGATACTTTATTTTTTTAAAGTGAAATGTTAGGACTATTATTACAGAGATCTTTCTATCATATGACTTGGATTTGAAACAAAATATAAATATGAATGCAATGTGGTCTCTGAGTTTGAGTAACTCCAAGTAGAGAGGGAAGAAAATCCATAAGTAAGTAACTATTATCAGAATGAACAATGTCACAAGATAATGGAAGAGGAAATGCTGTCCCTAAGAGAATAGCAAAAACCTTCTATGAGGAGTCATTAAGGTTGGATTTGATGGATAGAAGTTTGCAAGATGGTTAGTTGAGGAGAAAACAAGTGGTACACACTATGCAAGAAAGATATAGAGGAATAAAAGAACATAGCCTGGCCAAGGCATGGGGAAAGTTTGTAGTGACTGGACTGCAGTTTTTCTTAGGGTTGGAAGATGAATATGGCAAGGTAACTTGTGTCTACCACATAGAGGACTTCATGAGACTTTGTTAAGGAGGTTGGACTTTATCTTTAGACAGTGAGGAATTATAGAAGAAGGTTAGGCTTGGGTGTGACATAATGAGATTTGTCTTCCCAGATATCCAGTTTGGGTCAGACAGCTCAGATTCTCATCTTGGTTTCGACCTCAAGGCTTTGGGTAATTATTGTTTCCTGCCTGCCTCGCCACCTCTGTCTAACAAGCACCAATGACCCACCATTAACATTTTTTTTGTAATCCCCAGCCAACGCTCCTCTTCCTCCTTCAGACACACACAAAGAAGCACATTTTGTACTTTTTGGTTATATTCCAGGTTGGAGTTTTCCTTCATATCTATGTGTGCAAATCTCAACTATCCCTTTATGCAGACTGAGTCCTATTCTTTCTATAAAGTACTCTGGATTTGAAAAAACATTTTTAGAGCATCAGCTTAGAAATCATACAGTTCTACTTCCTTATTTCATTCTACACTGATTTCCCATAACAATTTTGAAAATGTCTTGCATTATTGAGTTCTTAGTTATGTATTCTTATGTACAGTACCCTTATAGTTACACTTGTAATTCTTATTGCCATAAAAATGTATGCCTTTAGCATATTTATTTAATTTTTAATAGCAAAACTCTAAGAAATATCACTAGCTTCCTATGTAGCTCAAAATGTCATTATTAATCATAAAAATCCAAACTATGGATTTTTATAAGCGTAATTAGAGGAGTTTAGATATACAGTCAAGAGTACAGAAACAATGGCTGACTTTAATGATTCTTGTCATAATTGTTGCAGAATATGGCTTGGAATAGAAAACAAGAGAGTAAGCAGAGTTCTGGTAACAGATTAAATTAATTGACCTCCAAATTGTAGGCACTTCTGTTCATTTCTGAAAAGACTCTCTGTTTAATCTCCTGCCTGAACACATTGAAACTCTCCTTTTGCTGTGAATGACATGTATTCAGGTGCCATTCAGGGTTGAAAAACACCCCATTTGACTGGTGCCTGAAAACTTTTGGACTTTTGGACTGAACAAAAGGATTTTTTTCCCCAAATTTAAAGGCTCAAAGGTCTGTTGTTATCTCTCAACCTCTCAGGAAGCAACTACTATTCTACTAGTGATTTTTTAAAAAAAATACTTAAAATTTGTTAGTGAAATGGTAAGAATTATATAGAATTAGATAAAACTTCATTCTCCATTGGTTTTATTTATTAGTGGGCTGTGCCAAAGCAATTTTGATTTTAAGTCTTGAGTTAAAAAAAATTATTTAATGACCTCAGGTGGAAAAGTGTAAAATTAGAATATAAATTTGAAAGTGTTTTTCAATAATATATATTCTGTGGTCTTATGTACATGGCACTATTCTAGGCAGTATACATAGTTAATGTTTCAAAGAATTGTGTTCAATGGTTTTATAATTAAATTAACAGAAAGAACAACCAATAATGTCAAGACTTTTGGCAATTTGAAGTATAGGAAAAATGCTTAGAGGAAAAAAAGAAAAAGAGGATTTGCCAGAATTCACAAGAAAAAGAGTGGTAAATTCAAGTACATAAACATCTTAACTTCTGTACAACAAAAAGTCCATAATAAAATTCAAAGAAATCAACAAAATAAGAAAAATATTTATTGAGAAAAACCCTGAGTAAATTCTACTATAAAATCCTATTTTTTAATTTAACATTATTTTTGAAACTTTTACATGTTATACCCAAGGCTGTAGTTCATTTTTAAAATTTCTTTACAATATTCTAGTGTACCATAATTTATTTATCTATACTACTCTACCTTAACATTTGAGATGTTTCCAGATTGAAGCTATTTAAGACATTTATATCTTTTTATCATTTTTCTATGTATCATTTTCTGGCTTCTAAGTAATTTGCTAGAATACCTTATGTCTGCATTCTAATCACTGTCAGTTTTATGTAAGCAAATAACTTTCTCCAGGTTTTTGCTTGTCTTCACTTTTGATACTGTTGTTTTTTTAACTCAGCAAAATTTTAAACATTTTATTTTGTGATAATTGTAATTTCACTGATGGTATGTTTTGATGAACAGAAGTTCTTAATTTTAATGCAGTAAAATTTATCAATCTTTTCCTTTATGGCTAGTACTTATTTTAGTCTTATTTAAAAATTATTTTCTGTGTCTGATATGAATATTATATCCTATATTATAATATCTCCTGTTTATAATGTTGCCTTTTGTATGTAGGTCCTTAATCCACCTGGATTTATTATTATTATTATTTTAATGTATAATGTGAGGTAGGGGTAAAATTTCATGTATTTCTTTCCCCCAACATGATTTTCCTTATTCACAATTTTTCTGGAGCCATTTATGGGAAAGTTCCCTCTTTCTCCCGTATCTTCACTACCATCTCTGTCATAGATAAATGTCTACAAATGTGTTGGTTCTCTCTGAGGTCACATATTTTTTTCTTAATAAAAATTTTTATCTGTTTGCTGCTATTATGTAGAAATGCAATTGATTTTTTTATAATGATTTCTAGTTGGCAACCTTGTTTATAGTTTGTCTATAGATTATCTTATGTTTTCAATATCAACAATCAGCTGTAAACAATGACAGTTTTATTTCTTTCTTTGCAATCTTAGTGCATTTTATTTCTTTTTCTGGCCTGATTACAGTGGCTAGGACCTCCAGAGCAATGTTGAAAAGTGATGCCATTAATGGACATCCTTTATTATTTCTGATTTTAAAAAGAATGTTTCTAATAGATCACTATTAAATATGATACTTGCATTTTGTGTGTGTGTAGATATCTTATATAAAATTAAGGAAGTTCCTTCTATTTCTATTTTATTAAGAGCTTTTATCAAGAATGGTTATTAAATGTATAAGGTACTTTTTCTGCATCTATTGTGATAATAAGTTTTTCTACAGATATTCTAATGTTGAACAAAACTTTCATTCCTCTAATAAAACTAACTTGAACTTGATCCATTAACTTAATTATACATTGTAAGGCTTAATTTGCTAATATCTCATTTAGAATTTATCCTTTAGTCAAGAGAAAGACTTAGCCCATAATTCCCCCCACCCCTTTTTGGTATTGTCTGAATTTACTATCAAGCTCATACTATTTTCATTAAACAAGTTGAAAGTGTTTCTTTTTCTTATACTTTCTGAAAATACATATATAAGATCTAAATTATGGGCTCCTTAAATGTTTGGTAGAACCCATAAAATTGTCCAGGTGTAGAGTTTTTCTTATGGGACTATTTTGATCTAGTAATTCAATTTCTTTTACTGCTACATTCCCATACAGCTGTTCTATTTGTTGCCATAAACAGAGTTCTAGTTTATATTGGTAATTTATATTTTTCTAGAGAAAATATATTGTCTATTTTGACTGTATTTCAAAATTTTTTGTCATAAGGTTGTTTATAATATTTAAAAATACCTGGTGTATATTTTTTATTCCTTTATTAATTCCTAATATTTTTAAGTTGTGTCCTTTATCTTCTCCACAGAGGTTGTCAATTATATTAATCATTCCAATTTTGTCTTTGTTGATACCCTCCATTTTGTTTTGTATTTTCATTTGTGTCTGTTCTTACCTTTAGTATATCTTTTCTGTTACTTTTTTTAAAAGTTTATTGTGTCGTACTTTTCCAGTGTGTTATTTTTTAAAGTTTTAAAAGCTTAATTTTTTTTAGAGATAGGGTCTCACTCTGTCACCCAGGCTGGAGTACAGTGGTGCAATTATAGCTCACTGTAGCCTGGAAGTCCTGGGCTCAAGCGATCCTCCCACTCCAGCTTTCTCAGCAGCTGGGACTACAGGCATGCATCACCATGCCCAGATAATTTTTTTAAAAAAATTTTTTGTAGAGATGGGGTCTCACTATGTTGCCCAGGCTAGTCTTGAAATCCTGGCCTCAAGCCATCCTCTCACCTTGGCCTCCCAAAGTGCTGGGATTACAGGTGTGAGCCATTTTGTCTGGCCCAATTTGTTAAATTAGATGTTTATTTCATCAATTTTCAACTTTCCTTCATCTTAATAAACATTTAAAACCATAAATTTACCTCCATAAGTTCTAATAAGTAGTATTAATATTATTTATTTATATTATTCTTCTGGTTTAAGTATATTTCCAAATTTCCACTAAAAGTATTTTTTAAATTTCTAAATGTTTTAATTATTTTAATTATTGTCTTATTATTTCCTACTTAATTGTATTATAACTGGAGAACGTAGTATGAGAATTTAGGTCTGTCTTGGTTTTTGAAATCTGAATAATTACCCATTTTATTTTTTTTTGGCTTTAATTGTGTTTACCGATTAAAGTGCTCACCATTCCTCTCACATCTGAGATATTTCTGAGATCATTTTCCTCCCTTAAACTTCTTTAGTGAGTTTCTGTAGAATACCAAAGATGGAAAGATGATATTAAAAGTAGAGGAAAGAAAGGCTATCTCACCTACAAATGAATGACCATTCCAAAGAGCAACAATGAAAACAAAAGACACCAGAATGATGTCTTCAAAGTGCTAAGAAGAAATAACTGTAAAATTTTAAATTCTCTGTCTCAGTGAAACTATCTTTCAAGAGGAAGGGAAAAGAAAAAAAAACATTTCAAACAAGCAAACATTGGAAAAATTACTACCAAGAGAGGCAATATTTGAAAAGATAATGGCAGATAATTTTCATGAATTATTGAAAGACATACATGTTCAGATTCAGGAAGACAAAAGATCATAAGCAAGACAAACAAAAATCAATCTATAACTTCTTCATTCTCCCTAATCATTCTGGGCCCTGGAATGAAACATACACAAGGCCTTCTCACTCTGTCCTTCATATCTATTAAGATCTTTTTTCATCCCTTTGTCTCTCTGTGCTATATTCTATGTCATTCTTTTAGGTCTGTCTTCTTTCTTAAGGTAGGCATAATTTACTATTTAATCCATATATTGGGTTTTTAATATTAATTATTAATATTTACATTTCTAAACTTCTATTCAGTTCCTTTTCAAATCAGATTGTCTAATTTTAATAGTCTTTTTTTCTGTTCTCCTATTTTTGTTTCTATTTACTATTTCTTGAAGTATATCAAACAGTTATTTTGTATTCTGTTTCTGATAATTTCAGAAACTGTAATCTTTGCATATCTGATTCAATTGTGCACTTGGAGTTTTATGGGCCATACAAGTAGAATTGACACTTACAATTAGAAAAGCTCAAGGGAAATATATTTTTTCCTTTGTATCAGATCCAAAGACAGAACTCATGCATATGGCCACAATGCCATTTTGTGTGGTAGGATTTTCCCTAGTTCACTCAGGGATGGTGTCAACTCTTTGCAGATCTTGCTTTTCTGAAGAGGTTTCTTCTACCTGATGTCTCACTGTACTCAGACCCCAAACTTTGCCTCTTGTTCCTGGTACGAGTGGCCTATTAAAACCCAGGGTTTTCCACAGGGGTGAGCAGATAGTCCTAGGGCAAATACCATCTCCAGTTCTCTCTTATTCCCATAGATTCATACTTCTTTGTTGTTTCTGGCCTCAGCTCAACCATACATTAAATATTTTTATTTTATATATAAGATTTTATCAAGAATGGTGGGTGTATTTTATCAGGAGGTGGTACACGGAACCTCTATACCAGACAGCTAGAAGCAGAAATCAGGTAAGAATCAAGCACATGTCTCTGTCTACATCAATTTCAGTGAACATCAGTCAGCTTCTCTTATATTCTGTCACCAAGCCCCACTCCTGTCCTTCAACATTTGGCCAGCAAGTTTCTGCAGCTCAGTAAGCATCTAGGCGGGCTGGGTGGGGAGGGAAGGGAAAGAGAGTGTTGCATGGAGAGCTCCCTCCCAGTAGACTCCCCTATTCTCAAAAAGTACATTTCTTGGTGCTCCTCTCATTTGGCTTGTTATGGAGGAGAAGCAAACACAGTAATAATTTTCCTAAAAGAAAGGCTCATTTTTTAATGTCTCTAGCCTTTTCATACATAGGCTGGAAATGGGAGATGGCTACAGAACCAAGCATAATCTATGTAGTGCATCTCTTTAGATCAAGGAATACTTAATATTTTGACCCATTGTTCTCAGCTTTGGGGTCTCTTTAACATTCTGCTTAACATCTTGTTAATATGCATTTACACATTAGCACAAGTATATATGCATAGCATATTTCAGAAAAGCTAAACACAAAACGTATAATTGTGGCTATCTCTGAGAAACATGAATCATGAATTGGTGGGGGAATGGCTGTTGTTTTCCTTTATAGTTTTTATGTTGTTTATTTTTTCTTTTTTACTAGGAACATATTTCAAATTTTCTTCTTCTTTTTTTTTTTAAGAGATGGCGAGGTGCTCTGTCGCCAGGCTGGAGTGCAGTGGCGTCATCATAGCTCACTGCAGCCTTGAATTTTGGGGCTCAATTAATCCTCCAGCCTCAACCTCCTGAGTAGCTGGGACTACAGGTGTGTGCCACCATGCCTGGCTAATTTTTGTTTTTCTTTTTCTTTTCTTAGAGGCAAGATCTCTTTATGTTGCCCAGACTGGTCTTGAACTTCTGGCCTCAAATGATCCTCCCACCTTGACCTCCTGAGTTACTGGGATTACAGATGTAAGCCACCATGCCTGGCTCAAATTTATTACTTAAAATGTCTTTTTAAAAAGGTTTGATTTTCAAAAATTGAGAGTTATAAAGAAATGGGTCAGGTTGATTAAGAAAGTATGGGAGGTAAAGAAGCAAAAGAAGATTATTTCTCTTTTCTTTTTTCTTTTTTTGGTGGTTCTACTGGGGCTCAGAAGACTTTATTTTTATAGATGTTTTGTTTATAAAAGTTTATTTAGCAGACATCTTGTGACTACTTACTACTGTGCTAAGCACTGGGAAATGTAAAGTTAAATACCACCCCCCCCCAAATTCACTTATAGCCTAGTAGAAGAAATAAGCATACATAAATAATTCAACGAAGTCAGCCATTGAAAATTAGGAAAATTGTGAGTGTGGTTGAGATTTCAAATTAGAATATATGTCTGTTCTGCACTGAAAATTCTATTCTACTGATAAACCTCCTGCAGTATAAAGATATTGAAGGGTCTTTTCCACAATAATAGCAGAAATCTCTCCACTAATGGCATAGATTTTCTGTGATAGTAGAATAAAATTGTCAAGCCCTTCTCCCTCATGTATATGTCACACAGATATCAACGTTTGCTTTGTATTCTGCACACGAGTAATTTCATTCGATACTCTCTAGATCAGTGGTTTCATTCATTGTTCTTTGTGATGATACTGACATTAAGTGGCATCTACTTTTGTTATTTGTAAAATAATTTTCTGGCAGTTTTTTTCCAGTGCTTCATTGTAGCTGGTTATATAGGTTTCTCAGCCAAGACGTGATTTACAATATGGTGCTTTTAAAAAAGGCAACATTTTGGAAAAGGCAAAGCTATAGACAGTTTAAAAAGATCGGTGTTTGCCAGGGGTTCAGATGAAAGAAGAGAGGGATGAATACGTGGAGCACAGGGGATTTTTAGGGCAGTAAAACCATTCTGTATGATATAGTAACATGGATAACATGTCATTATGCATTTGTAAACACCAATAGAATGTATAGGAGTACTCTGGAGATATTATGGGTTCAGTTCCAGAACACTGCAATAAAGTATATATCACAACAAAGCAAGTCACACATATTTTTTGGTTTTCCAGTGCGTATAAAACTTATGTTTAGCTGGGCATGGTGATGCATGCACCTGTAGTCTCATCTACTTCAGAGGCTGAGGTGGGAGGAATGCTTGGACCTAAGAATTCGAAGTCAGCCTGGACAACAAAGCAAGACACAGTCTCTTAAAAAAAAGTTATATTTATACTATACTGTAGTCTATTAAGTATGCAATAGCATTATATGTAAAAAAAAAAAAAAAAACAGTGTACATATACCTTAATTAAAAAATACTTTGTTGCCAGGAATAGTCGTGCATGCCTGTAGTCCCAGCTACTTAGGAAGATTGCTTGAGAGCAGTTGTTTGAGGCTGCAGTGTACTAGGATCACACTTGTGAATAGCCACTGCATTCCAGTCTGAGCAACAGGAGCCAGTGGTTAAAGAAATAATAATAATAAAAAAAAACTTTATTGCTAAAAAATGCTAACAATCTTCTGATCCGTCAGTGAGTCATATTTGTTTGCTGGTAGAGGGTCTTGTTTTGATGTTGATGGCTGCTAACTAATCAGGTGGGTGGCTGTGGCAATTTCTTAAAATAAGACAACAGTGAAGTAGGCTGTATTGTTTAGTTCTCACTTTCATGAAAGATTTCTCTAGAGCATGCAATGATGTTTAATAGCATTTGACCCACAGTAGATCTTCTTTCAGAATTGAAGTCAGTACTCTCAAACCATGCTCTTGCTTCAACAATTAAATTTACAGAATATTCTAAATCCTTTGTTGTCTTTTCAACAATGCTCACAGCTCTTCACCAGGAGAAGATGCCATCTTAAGAAACCACTTTCTTTGCTCATCTGTAAGAAGGAACTTCTCATTCTTTCAAGTTTTATAATGAGATTGCAGCTATTCAATGACATCTTCAGGCTCCACTTCTAATTCTAGTTCTCTTGCTATTTCTACCACATCTGCAATTACTTCCTCCACAAAGTTATCCATGATGATTGGAATCAACATCTTTCAAACTTCTGTTAATGTTGAAATTCTTCCTCCCATGAATCACAAATGTTCTTAATGGCATCTAGAATGGTGAATCATACCCAGAAGGTTTTCAACTGACTTTGCCAATATCTATCTGAGGAATCACTATCTGTGGTAGCTTTAGCCTTCTGAAATGTATTTTTTAAAAAACAGGCTTTGAAAGTCAAAATTACTGCTTGATCCATGGCTGCAGAGTGGATGGTGTGTTAGCAGACATGAAAACAACATTCATCTCCTCGTGCATCTCCCTCAGATCTCTTGGGTGACCAGGTGTGTTGTCAATGAGCACTGATATTTTGAAATAAATCTTTTTTTCTGAGCAGTAGGTCTCAGCAGTGGGCTTAAAACATTCAGTAATCCATGCTGTAAACAGATGTGCTGTCATCCAAGTTTTGTTTTTCCATTTATAGAGGACAGGCAAAGTAAATTTAGCATAATTCTTTTTTTTTTTTTTGGAGACAGAGTCTTGCTCTGTCACCCTGGCTAGAGTGTGGTGGCATCATCATAGCTCACTGCAATCTCAAGCTCCTGGGTTCAAGTGATCCTCCTGCCTCAGCCTCCCAAGTAGCTGGGAATACAGACAGGTGCAAGCCACCATGCCCGGCTAATTTTTCTATTTTTTTGTAGAAATAGGGTCTTGCTCTGGCTCAGGCTGGTCTCAAACTCCTAAGCTCAAGTGATCCTCCCACCTTGGCCTCCCATAGTGCTAGGGTTATAGGCATGAACCACCATGCCCAACCTAACTTAGCATAATTCTTAAGAGCCCTAGGATTTTTGGAATGGTAAATAAGCATTGGCTTCAATTTAAAGACACCAGCTGCATTAGCCCCTAATAAGAGAGAGTCAGCTTGTCCTTTCTTTGAAGCCAGGCACTGACTTCTCTTCTCTAGCTATGAAAGCCCTGGATGGCATTTTCTTCCAATAGAAGGCTGTTTTGTCTACATTGAAAATCTGTTGTTTAGTGTAGCCACCTTCATCTGTTATCTTAGCTACGTCTTCTGGATAGCTTGTTGCTTCACCTTGCACTTTTATGTTATAGAAATGGCTTCTTTCCTTAAAACTCATGAACAAACCTCTGCTAGTTTCAACTTTTCTTATATAGCTCTCTCACCCATCCCAGCCTTCACAGAATTGAAACGAGTTAGGGCCTTGCTCTGGATTAGGCTATGGCTTAAGGGAATGTTGTGACTGGTTTGACCTATCCTAGCCATTAAAACTTTCTCTATATCAGCAATAAGGCTGGTTTGCTTTCTTATCATTCATATGTTCACTGGAGTAGTGCTTTTAATTTCCTTCAAGAACTTTTTCTTTGCATTCACAACTTGGCTAACTATTTTGAACAAGAGGCCTAGCTTTTGGCCTATCTTGGCTTCCAAAATGCCTTCCTCACTAAGCTTAATCATTTCTACTTTTTTCCTTAAAGTGAGAGATGTGTGACTCTTCCTTTCACTCGAACACTTAGAAGCCACTGTAGGATTATTAATTGGCCTAATTTCAATATTGTTGTCTCTCAGGAAATAGGGAGACCTGAGGAGAGGGGGAGAGATGGGGGAACAGCTGGTCTGTGGAGCAGTCAGAACACACACAACATTTATCAATTAAGTTTGCCATCTTACAGGGTGTGGTGGTGCACCAAAACAACTACAACAGTGACATCAAAGACCACTGGTCAAAGATGACCACAACAGATACAATAATAATGAAAAACTTTGAAATATCATAAGAATTACCCAAAGGTGACACAGATATATGAAGTGAGCCATGTTGGAAAAATGGCACCTATAGACTTGCTGGATGCAGGGTTGCTATTAATACAAACCTTTGATTGTGTAAAAAACACAATGTTTGCAAAGCACAATAAAGTGAAGCACAATAAGGTGAGGTATGTCTGTGCAATACAAAGAATGAACCCTAATGTAAACTATGTACTGAAGTTAATAATAATGTGTCAATATTGGTTTATCAATTGTAACCAATGTACCACACTAATGCAAGATATTAATAAAACTGGGGAAGGTTGGGGGAGTGTATAGGAACTCTATACTTTCTGTTCAATTTTTCTGTAAACTTAAAACTACTCAAAAATTAAAGTCAATTAATTTTTTAAAAAGGTAACTTTGTTTTTTTTTTTTTTTTTTT
>CM052440.1:59485215-59511674 GCA_028533085.1 Varecia variegata
CTCATACATAATTTTCGATGTATGTAACAGTATTGGTAACTGTGACTTTTAGGTCTTGTCAGAAATATTCCAAGGAAAGACCAGCATTGCCCTTCTTTCCTTCTTCCTTTCCTCCTTCTTTTTTTCCCCCCTTTTCTTTCTTAGTGGCTTATAACTGATAAATATTGGGTGAACATCCCAGTGATAATTGTTAGAGGCAAGAAATAATGGACAAATGCTAAAATTAATGGATGAAAGTATGATGAGAAAAAAGATCTTCATATCCTGAATGTATCTTCTCATATGTATCAATAACAAGGAAAAAACAGTAATTTGCTAGTGAATAAACCTGGCAGACACCATCTGAACTACATGATCAAAGTTAATACCACTGGGGATAAGACTCATGGGCATCATGCACCTCCTGACATGATGCACTTTGAACCTTACAATATCACTTCTTGGTATTCTTGATAAAAGTGCATAACTTCAATCAAATCTTGAGAAAATATCAGAAAAACCCAAGTCAGTACTCTTCAAAGTGTCAAGGTCTTAAGAGACAGAGGGATAGTCACAGAAGACTAAGAGGACACTACAGCTGAATGCAAAGGGGAATTGTGAATTGGGTCTCCTAGGACAGGACAAGGTTATTTTGTAAAGTAAGGCTAATGTTCTGGCTTGATAATATGGCATATTTATATAAGTTGTTATATTGGGGGAGCTGAGTATATGGGAACTCTTTGCTCTATTTTGCAATCTTTCATAAATCAAATTATTTTTTAAAAAGTTAAAAATAAATAAATCTATATACCTACACTCATGTATGTATGTCTACACAGTCATGTGTCTCTTGAGGAGAGGGATATATTCTGAAAAATGCATCTTTAGGTGATTCCATCATTGTGCAAACATCATAGAGTGTACTTACACAAACCTAGATGGTATAGCCTACTACACACCTAGGCTATGTTGTATATACCATTGCTCCTAGGCTACAAACCTGTGGAGCATGTTACTGTACTAAATACTGTAGGCAATTAGAACACAGTGATAGGTATTTGCATATCTAAACATATGTAAACATGGAAAATTTACAGTAAAAATATGCAATAAAAGATAAAAAATGGTACACCCATATAGGGCACTTAGCAGGAATGGAGCTTGCAGGACTGGAAGTTGCTCTGGGTGAATCAGTGAGTGAGAGTGGTGAGTGAATGGGAAGGCCTAGGACATTACTGTACACTACTGTCAATTTTATAAACACTACATTTAAACTACACTAAATTTATAAAAAACCTTTTTTCTCTTTCCATTTTTCTTACTTTTAAACCTTTTTGTCTAAAAACTAAGACACAAACACAAACATTAGCCTAGGCCTACACAGGGTCAAGATCATCAGTATCACTGTCTTCCACCTCCACATCTTGGCAGACTGGAAGGTCTTCAGAGGCAATAACACGCATGGAGCTGTCATCTCCCATGATAACAATGCCTTTCTTCTGGAATACCTCCTGAAGGACCTGCCTGAGCCTGCTTTACAGTTAACTTTGTTTTTTTTTTATACATAGAAGGAGCACACTCTAAAATAATGATGAAAAGTATATATATTATAATAAATACATAAATAACAAAGTAGTTATCATTATGAATTATTACATATTGTATTAATACATAATTGTACATGCTCTACTTTTATACAACTGGCAGCACCGTAGGTTTGTTTACACCAACATTGCCACAAACAGTAGTGTGTTGTGTGCTACTACATTACGACAGCTATGATGTCACTAATGGCTATAGGAATTTTTCAGCACCATTATGTCCTTATGGGACCACCACTGTATATGCTGCCCATTATTGACTGAAACATTGTTATGTGTGTGTATATATTATATATATTATATCATATGTACATAAAATCTCCAGAACTTGACCACTTCTACTATCATTATTTGTACTAACTAGTCTGGCCTGAGTCAGATGATCTCCTGTCTAGATAATGGGCAATAGCCACCTAACTATCACCTTTATTCCATCCTTAGTTTCTCTTAGTTTATTTTCTTTATTTTTTTGTTTATTTTTTTCTACATTTTTGATTTTTAATTATTATGGGTACATAATAGTTGTGTATCTTTATAGGGTACATGTGATGTTTTGATACAGGCATACGATGTGAATTCATCAAATCAGGACAATTTCTTTACCTTTTCATCCATTGATGGACACTTAGGTATCCATTACCTCATGCATTTCACATTTCTTTGTGTTAGGAACATTCCAATTCCACTCTTTTAGTTATTTTAAAGTATACCCTAACTTATTTTTTATTATAGTCATTTTGTACTATCGAATATTGTTCATTCTATCCAACTATATTTTTGTACCCATTAACCACACCCACTTTATCCCCTCTCCCCACTACCCTTCCCAGCCTCTGGTAACCGTCATTCTACTCTCTGTCTCCATGAGATCAATTGTTTTTAATATTTAGCTCCCATGTATGAGTGAGGATATACAAGATTTGTCTGTCTGTGCTTGGCTTATTTCGCTTACCATAATGTTCTCCAGTCCCACGCATGTTGTTGCAAATGGCAGGATTTCAGTCTTTTTTGTGGCTATGTAATATTACATTGTGTATATGTACCACAATTTCTTTATCCATTCATCCATTGATGGACACTTAGGTTGATTCCAAATCTTGACTATTGTGAATAGTGCTGCAGCAAAGATGGGAGTATAGCTATCTTTTCAATATAATGATTTCCCCTCTTTGGAGATATACCCAAAGAGATTGCTGGGTCATATGGTAGTTCTATTTATAGTTTTCTGAGAAAACTTCATATTGTCTTCCATAGTGATTTACTAATTTACATTCCCCCAACAGTGTATGAGGGTTCCCCTTTTTCCACATCCTTGCCAGCATTCATTATTTCCTTTTTGATAAAAACCATTGTAACTGGGGTGAGATGAGATCTCATTGTAGTTTTGACTTGCATTTCTCTGATGACTAATGATGTTGAGCATTTTTTAATATGCCCATGGGTCATTTGTATGTCTTCTTTTGAGAAATATCTATTGAGATCCTTTGCCCATTTTTTCATTGGATTATTAGATTTTTCCTATTCAGTTGTCAGAGCTCCTTATATATTTTAGTTATTAATCCCTTGTCAGATGGGTAGTTTGAAAATATTTTCTCTCATTCTGTGGGTTGTCTCTTTACTTTGTTGATTGCTTCCTTTGCTGTGCAGAAGTTTTTTAGTTTGATGTGATCCCATTTGTTTAGTTTTGCTTTGGTTGCCTGTGATTTGGGATTATTACTCAAGAGGTCCTTACCCAGACCATGTCCTGGAACATTTCTTCAATGTTTTCTTTTAGTAATTTCATAGTTTTAGGTCTTAGATTTAAGTCTTTAATCCATTTTATTTGATTTTTTCATATGGCTAAAGATAAGGGTCTAGTTTGATTCTTCTGCATATGGATATTGTTTTCCCAGTACTATGTATTGGAGAGACTGTCCTTTTCCCACTGTATGTTCTTGGCAGCTTTGTTGAAGATAAGTTCACTATAGATGTTTAGATTTATTTCTGGGTTCTCTATTCTGTTCCACTGGTCTATGTGTCTGTTTTTATGCCAGTACCACACTGTTTCAGTTACTATAGCTCTGTAGTATAATTCAAAATCAGTTAATGTTATTTCTCCAGTTTTATTCTTTTTGCTCAGAATGGCTTTGGTTATTCTGGGTCTTTTGTGGTTCCATATAAATTTTAAGATTATTTTTTCTGATTCTGTGAAGAATGTCATTGGTATTTTGATGGAGATTGCATTGACTCTGTAGATTGCTTTGGGCAGTATGGATGTTTTAACAATATGGATTCTTTCAATCCATATTTCCATTTTTTTGTGTCCTCTTCAACTTCTTTCATCAATATTTTATAGTTTTCATTGTAGAGATCTTTCACATCTTTGGGTAAGTTTATTCCTTGGTATTTTATTTTATTTTTTGTAGCTATTATAAATGGGATTACTTTCTTGCTTTCTTTTTCAGATTTTTACTGTTGACATATAGAAATGCTACTGATTTTTGTATGTTGATTTTGTATTCTGCAACTTCACTGAATTTGTTTATCAGTTCTAATAGTTTTGGGGTGGAGTCTTTAGTTTTCTCTAGATATAAGATCATATCATCTGCAAACAAGGATAATTTGACTTCTTCTTTGCCAATTTGGATGCCCTTTATTTCTTTCTCTTGTCTGATTGCTCTACCTAGAACAACCAGTATTATGTTGAATAACAGTGGTGAAAGTGGGCATCCTTGTCTTATTCCAGATTTTAGAGAAAAGGCTTTCAGTTTTTCCTTATTCAGTATGATACTAACTGTGGGTCTGTCATATATGAATTTTATTGTGTTGAGTTAAATTCCTTCTATACACAGTTTTTTGAGAGTTTTTAATCATGAAGCAGTGTTGAATTTTATTGAATGTCTTTTCAGCATCAATTGAAATGATCATATGGTTTTAGTCCTTTGTTGTGTTGATATGATGTATCACATTGATTGATTTGTGTATGTTGAACCATCCTTGCATCCCTGGGATGAATGCCCCTTGGTCATGATGAATAATCTTTTTAATGTGTTGTTTAATTCAGTTTGCTAGTTTTTTGTTAAGGATTTTTGCCTCTATGTTCATCAGAGATATTGGGCCATAGTTTTCTTTTTTTGATGTCTTTGGCTCTGGTATCAGGGTGATATAGGCCTCATATAATGAGTTTGGGAGTATTCCCTCCTCCTTGATTTTTCGGAATAGTTGAAGTAGGATTGGTATTAGTTCTTTGAATGCTTGGTAGAATTCAGCAGGGAAGCCATCAGGTCCTGGGCTTTTCTTTGATAGGAGACTTTTTATTACTACTTCTATCTCATTACTTATTATCGGTTTATTCAGGTTTTGGTTACCTTCTTGGTTCAATCTTGTTAGGTTTTGTCTAGGAATTTAGCCATTCCTTCTAGGTTTTCCATTTCATTGCCATATAGTTGCTTTTACTAGTCTCTAATGATCTTTGGATTTGTGCAGTATCAGTTATAATGTCTCCTTTTTCATCTCTGATTTTACTTATTTGGGCCTTCTCCCTTTTTTTCTTAGTCTGGATAAAGGTGTGTCTATTTTGTTTATCTTTTCAAAAAAAACAACTGTTTGTTTTGTTGACCTTGTATTGTTTTTTGTGGTTTCAATTTCATGTATGTCTGCTCTAAACTTTATTATTTCTTTTCTTCTACTACTTTTGGGTTTGGTTTGTTCTTGTTTTTCTAGTTCTTTGATATGTATTCTTAGATTATTTATTTGAAGCTTTTCTTCTTTTTTGACATAAGCACATATTGCTATAAACATTCCTCTTATTACTGCTTTTTCTGTATCCCATAGGTTTGGCATGTTGTGTTTTCATTTTCATTTGTTTCATGAAATTTTTAAATTTCCTCCATAATCTCTTCATTGACCAGTGGTCATTCAGGAGCACATTGTTTAATTTCCTTTTGTTTGTATATTTTTCAATATTCTTCTGGTTATTGAGTTCTAGTTTTATTCCATTGTGATCACAGAAAATACTTGGTATAATTTCAATTTTTTTGAATTTTTTGAGACTTGTTTTGTGGCCTAACATATGGTTTGTCCTTGAGAATGATCCATGGGCTCAGGAGAAGAAGGTGAATGAAGAAGGTCACAACATAAGTCAGGCCAGTCTCACTCAAAGCCAGTGGTGACTATTGCCTGGCTACTTCTGATGTTTATTCAAAGCCCAAGGGCTCTTTAGTCAGCAGGTGGTGAATCCTGCCAGGACTGGGTCCTTCCCTTCAAAGCAGCATGTTTCCTTTGGGCCTGGGGTGAGTCCGGAAATGCCATCCAGGAGCTATGGGCTGGTACCCAAGTTGCAAAACAAAGTCCTCTGAGTTCTTCCCTTTCCTTTCCTCAAGTGGAAGAAGACTCTGAGCCACACTGCCTAAAGTTGGGGTAGGGGTGTCTCACTGGGTCATGTGTGCCTCAAGTGCTGGCTCCAAGCCAGCACAGCCTTGTGGCTCGACTGACTTATGAATTTACTCCAGGCCCCAGGCTGTTCTTTTTCTGCAACTGGTGGGGCTAGCAGGAACTTGGGTTTTGGGGCAGAGGATTTCACCCCTGGCTGAATTATTTAAAATGCTCCCTCTATCTGCACTGGAAGAATTCTGCTCTATGCTGTGTTTCCCAGTACCAGGGCAGCCATGAGTTTCAATTCATGCTGGGGTGCAGCACTGCCGGGGGATTGGGGAGGAGTGGTATAGGCAATGCAAGACTGCCTTCTCTGCCCTCCTCAGTGCCTTTTTCTTTGATATAATGTTAAAACCAGATAGCATGATTGCTTGCCTGATTTTTGGTTCTTCTGAAGGTGCTTGCTTGCATGGATAGTTGTTGAATTTGGTGTTTGTGTGGACAGATGATCACTGGAGGCTTCTATCTGGCCATCTTGCTCTGCCCCCTCTGTCAGTTTATTTTCAATCGAGTGGTCAGAGTGATTCCATTAAATCAAAGTCAGCTATATCACTACTTAGCTCAATGGACCCAATGGCATCCTGTGTCATTTGCCAGTTGCAGCAACACGCAGGGTCTACCTTGTATGATAATCTGATGCTCATCTGGCCTTTTCTCCCCTGTACCACTCCCACCCTCCACCT
The DNA here is from genome assembly GCA_028533085.1 of Varecia variegata. Taxonomy (NCBI): domain Eukaryota; kingdom Metazoa; phylum Chordata; class Mammalia; order Primates; family Lemuridae; genus Varecia; species Varecia variegata. Next base: position 59,491,892 of record CM052440.1, read on the forward strand.
CTCTAACGGCATCTTCTATTGTTCTCCTCCTTGCTCACTTTGCTCCAGCTGTATTGGCCCCTTTGTTGCTCATGAAACAGGATCAGACATGTTTTCATCTAAAGGTCCTTGCATTTGTTATTCCCTTTGTCGGAGATGGAAGGACTCTTAGAGGCACCTTTAGTTCACATTTCCCTCTAGTTTTCCCCAGTTGATGCTTTCATCTTTTTGGTGGTGTCTTCACTGAATATTTTTCTGGAGTGTGACCGAACATGTTCAATGACAGACAGGAATTTTAATACCTTAATTTCCTATCATTCTTCTCCCATATTGCCAAATCCTGTTAATTTTTTCTTTTAGAGTGTCTTTCATTTACAAGTCCTACTTCTCCATTTTTACCATATTCACTATTAAGATGCATAGTTCAGGCCTTTACCACATCATCTCTAAAATAGTATGAGAGTATGATTTGGCTACTGACTGAGTCTCCCCAATCCATCTCACAGGCTTGGATCAGACTCATAATTCTTTTTTAAATTTTACTTTACTTTACACATTTTAAAATACTGCCTTTATCTTACCACACTTCCACTCACAAAATTTAAAGAGTTTCCTATATTCTTTTCTTCCTTTTTTTAGAGACAGAGTCTCTCTCTGTTGCCCAGGCTGGAGTGCAGTGGTACTATTATAGCTCACTGTAACCTTGGACTCCTAGGCTCAAGTGATTCTCCTGCCTCAGCCTCCTAAGAAGCTAGGACTATCAGGGCATACTGCCATACCAGGACAATTTTTAAATTTTTTGTAGAGATAGAGTTTCACTATGTTGCCCAGGCTGGTCTGAAACTCCTGGCCTCAAGCGATCCTCCTAGAGTGCTGGGATTACAGGCGTGAGCCACCCACTGTGCCCAGCCAATTTCCTGTATTCTTTATCAGTCTAAATTCCTCTGATATCCAGACTTTCCCCACCTTATTTCTCATTGGTGTCAAAACACACTTTTTTTGTGGTGTGAGCATAAGCAAGCGTGTTTAGGTACTGCCATGATCTTATTGCTAATTTATTGTTCACCAACATCTTATCGTGTCCACATCTTTGTTTTTATCTTTATTGTTAACACTGGATTTAGAAAAACATCTTTTAAAGAATTGTTTTGAGAGGCATTTGGGCTACAAAAGGTAGTTTACCAATAATTTTTCTATCAGAAATGGTTTTTCCCTTTGCACTTCTGCCAAAATTAAAGGAATGGCTTAGCATTATAAGATCAATACAAATGTTACCAGTTTCTCCCGTCTGGGAGGTCTTTCATGGTAGAGTTTACTGTGAAATAACTCATTTCAGAACAGATCAAAGAAATGAAAGGAGAGTTTTATACTGATTTAGGTAAAGCATCTCACAAGGTAACATGTATATTTTTGCTTAAAAAGTGCCAATTCTATCAAATGGGTATCTGTCTAAGGAAAATTGAGGGATCTCTATACTAGGGCTTTGTATCCTCTTCTTTACTGTAGCTTTTTTTTCTTTTCTTTTGAGGGGTGGTAAATTTAAGCACATGTTCATTTAAGAAGTTTGTGAAATATATATCCTATTATCCTCAACTTAAAAAGATAACTTTATTTCCTATTTTTAATTGATAAAGGTTTTCTGCAATAGAAAAAGGATGAAAAATCCATGGGTTCATAAATTCATCTTTTGGCTTCAGGGTATTCAGAGCCATGAAAATTTGAAAAATATCCACGTGGAGGTAACAAGAAAAGAAAATGGTTAGAAAAAAGAAACTGAGGGTGGGAACTTGAATCAATAGATATGGGAAAAGAATGGTGGTATTGATGAATAAATAGAAGAGGAGGGTTACTAAATATTCTCTATTAAAAATGGCTAATAAAATTATCTTTTAGTGATTCAGTTGTATAATACTCCAAAATAAAAAACACAAAGGATGAGGTTCTAATGAATGACTATCCCAAACTACCTATCAAGTTCAGTCCTGCACAGTTAGGAAAAAACACACTCCTTTTACAAACTTGGCTCAAGACTTTGGCTCAAGACCAGCATGACTTAATAGCTGTAATTTGCATTTGAATGCAATTAACTGGGCCAGTACTTTGGGGGTAATCAAGCTGTCTGCACTACACATATGCTGCAAACTCAACAAAAGTCCAAAGCACTGGAGGGAAGTGTTTATTCTTTGAATTTCCCTTACATGTGGAACTCAGGTTTAGGATCTTAAATGTAATTTTAGATTTCAAGCTCTGATTTTAAATGTGAACAATGAAATCTAACTTTCATCTAATTGTTTTTTTTAATAAAGAAAAGTTGAGCTGCTTGCTATTTTTTTCCTAAAAGAATAATTTTGCTGCTTTTGTAGAAGTGATTTATGTTATTTTAAGAATTTCAAGCAGTATAAAAGAGATACAAAGGAAAAAAAAAAAACTCCTCAAACCTTTACTTCCTACCCAGAAATAACTTCTACCAATATTAAAAATAGACGGAAATGAGAAAATATGAAGATGTGTATATAGTTAAAAGTTTGATTCTCTAGTAATGTTATGAGGCATTAAAATAAGTTTATAAAATGTTAACAAACTGCTTTTATTATAAGGTAAACTACTACTATTAGAACTTAAGATCACCTTATTGTTACTTTTCAGCATATATTCTTCATACACAAACACTCGTAGCATAATCTGAGATTTTCTAAATCCACAGAATAAAATGCGTAGTGAAACTAACAGTGAAGAACAAAGAGCCCAGAACAGGGAGTCAAGATACCCGGGTTTTAAGTTAGCTCTGCCACTAATTTACTATGTAGAGAGAGAGAGAGAGAGAGAGAGAGAGAGTGTGTGTGTGTGTGTGTGTGTGTGTGTTTGCAGTAGGGAGGACTGATGGTGGTTGAAAGTTTTCCTCTCAGGAACTGTTTCCTAATCTGCAAAATTAATGGGGTGGGCTAGAATTGTAAAATGTCTTTCATCTTCAAAATTATAGGAGCATTGCTTACAGAATTTCAGGTGCTCTGGTTTCCTCCCTGAGTGTTTGGAAGCTACCTTTAATAGACACTTTGGTCTGGAAGTAGTGTCTCTGAGAACTATAACCAATAGGCAGAAGATTGTCTATAATGAAAACTTGCTTTGTGTTGAAATCAAAGCATAGCATGCCCTTCTTCTGGTAACCACCAATTTATTTATTCGACAAATAAGTATTGGCTGCCCTTCTGGGTTTTCCACAAATCCTGCCTTTTAGGAATTTGCATTCTAGTTGAGTAGTTAGAAAGTGATCATTACCACAATAACAAAGAGAAGCAAAATGCAATGGCAATTTGGCAAAAGGAAAAGTTATACATCTGGTCAAGGAGAGGAGTCAAATCAGCAAAAGGTTAAAGGAAGAAGTGGTTTTTGAGTTGAGCCTAAAATATCGATAAGATTTTAACAGAGGTTGTGAAAGGCTTCGATTTCTTCCTACATAAAATGGAGATAATAATTATACCCCCTTCTAAGGTCGCTGACAGAATTAAGTGAAATAATGCATGTTAGGCACTTAGCACGGTGTACTGGCATGGTAGAAGCCAGCCTTATATCTGTAAACGATTTCCATTATTATTAATAGAAAGAATACATAAAAAGAATCACTGAAGGAAACTGACATTTTTTGATTGTGGCATTAAGGGTTAGCTTCGTAAAGATTTTTTCAAAAAATTTCTGAGGAGATGGTTGTTCAGACATGCTTTTCCAAATCCAGTTGTTTGTATATGGAGTTGTAATCAGATCTTTTTCTTTTAATCTTTCTGCTAGCAGCAAAAAGGATGAATCAAATAACTTTTAATGACTGATTAGAATGTGGAAACCAGAAAAACACAGGGTAGATGGCCTAGAGGGAGAAAACTAGTGAGATAGTTGCCCTGATGCATGTCATAGTTTCTTTTTGGCTGCCTGTTTAGGGTGTGCTATAATTAATCTTTCTTCCAAATGTACATTAGACAGGTGCAGCTGCAGCATCAGTACCTGCTTTTCAAAGCACTCCGTATTTACAAAAAATATTTAAATAAAATTAACTAGTTTTATTGTACACTTACTGGGAGCTGCTGCTGTTATTTACATATGATAACCTAAGCTTTTTCAATCTCCTAAACAACTCCAAAAGGTAGGAAACACATTATTTACATATAAGAAACTGAGACTCAGAAAGGTCTCATATCTTGCCCAAAGGGACACAATCACGCAGCTAATGTTTAATGGCCCCAAATACGTGTCAGACACTGTTGAGAGAGCTACAGAAACACTGGTGAATAACAAACAAAAACAAAAATGAAAAACAAATGAACAAAAAATGTTGTCTTGGAGCTCATATTCAAATGGCAAGAGGCAGACAATAAATAAAAAACAAGAAAATATCAGCTAGTGATAAGGGGTTTGAAGAAATAAAACAGTGATGTGATGATGAGTAACTCAGGGTGCAGCACCAGCTTCACGGACAAGAAATCAGTGTAGTCATCAAAGCCTTGTGCTCAGGAGGGCCCTGCTCTTGGTTTAATGCTCTACTGTCATTGTCTTGAAATAATTTTATCTTTGGACTTGTGTTTTGTAAAGGTGGTCAGATAAGATACTGGGGCATGTGAATAAGCAGAGGACATATATGCAGGATGCATGTCATCTGTTCCTTGCTGTGCCGTTCTTATGTAGCATTTGTGATCCCTTGTGAACATAGAGTTCTGTTTGACCATGACTTGCGGGGAGTTCACTGATGTTCAAAGCCAGTTAAGAGTATGAGGTAAAGGTGCTAAGCTCTATGACTGAGGACACAGGGATGCTGATACCTTGAGCAGTCATGCTTTCTTCAAGCCAAAACTTTGTGCCAATGCAAAAAGACGGCAATGGCATTCTAAAAAACACAATGATCAATGAACCCAGTCTTATCCTTTCTTACTCATATTACTTCCCTGTAACAGACAATCACTGACTTTGAAAACAAAGAAGGAAAAGGAAAGACAGGGAGAGATAGTTTCTTTTCTTTTCTGTCCTTCCTTACTCATCTGTAAGCCAAAGGTAGGAAGTATAAGTAGAATGTGTGTGTATCAAGAAATGAAAGGAAGTAGTTTTGTGGAACATTTCTACTGTTCAATTAAGAATGAAATACATATGCATATATGAACTATGAAATAGGAATTGCATACTTTTTATAATTCTGTCAGGTTTTAGTCTGAAATGTCGGTTCTTAGTGTGCGCATGGCCGAAGAATGACCAGACACACCAGGTAAGGCAAGCACAAAAATAAGGTTTATTGAAGTGAGAAAGATAGGCTCATAGGCAAGAGCAAGATATAGGTTTACAGAGCATGATACATATGCTACAGATGACAACTGGACCCATTTTCACAGTGAAGGGAGAGTCAAAGGAAGGGTGCAAAAAGGGTTTGGTTATGGTCTGCTTCTTATTTTATAGTGCCCAGATTGGGACTTCTCTCCTGGTTCAGACATCACCATGGAACCACTTTGACTGGACAGTTGGGAGTCACCTGACCTGAGCCTTAACTATGCATTTGGGTTGTTCTAGTTCAATTTCTGGATTTTATGGTACCTATGCCACCAGGCCAGTGGGCTAGAGAGTCCTCTGCATTCTTTTGCAGCTGGCATGCTAAGTTATGATTGGCCGATTCATAGGGTATTCCCTCCTCCCCCAGGTATGGCAGTCACTGGGGAGAGGATGAGGGTGGGGCAGGACCAAGATGGAGGCCTGGGGCCCAGCCTTGTCCTTCTTCTTGGTGGGGCAATTGCCCCAAGGCATTAGCACCCACTTTCACCCCTAGGAGACCTGGAACCCCTATCTAGCTAACAATTCCACATGTGAATTAAATGCTCTTGTATTCACAGTTAATAAAATATAACCATATGCTATGCACAATATAAAGATGAATGGTAAAATTCAGGCAAATGATCTAAAATTTTAACTTTTCTTTATGGAGAATGACATTAAATAGCAAAAAAAAAAAAAAAAAAAGAAAGAAAGAAAGAAAAAGAAAAAACCAAAAAACAGCAACAACAACCAAAAAAAGAAAAAACAAACAAAAAAAAACTCCAAAAAATACCATGATAAGAGAGAGCTTACAAGAAAAGAAAAAGCTTTATATGTTGGTACCTTTCACACCATTTTTATCCTCTTTTTTTTTTTTAAAAAGATCTCATGCATTTTCATTTTTCACTAGGTTGTGCAAATCATGTAGCTGTCCTTTGTGGAGGTGCTACTTTAGATTGGGTGATCAGGAGAGGCCACTGAGAAAATAGAATTTAAGCTGACACCTGAAAGTCCAAAAAGAGCCAAGCATGGGAAGGTCTGGGGAAAGAATATTCCAGGTAGAGGGAATAGCCAGGGCAAAGAACCTAAGGCAAGAAAAAACTTGATCTGTTCAAGAAATAGAAAGAAGGCCAGTCTCACCAAAAAGTAGTGGTTAAGGCATAGAGTGGCAAAAGATGAGGTCCGAGTTGGGAGGGCCAGAGTATAAAGGCCCCTAAAGTCTAAAAGAATTTATACTGTTTGTGTTAGGTAACCATCGGAAGGTTTCCGGCTGGAGAAAGACATAAATAACTTATGTTTGAAAGGTCATTCTTCCTGCACTGTGGAGGCAAGAGTGAACTCAGGGAGACCATCCTGAGCAGTATACCTGAAGAATTTCTCAACCTTCAGGTAGAAGTCATTATCCTTTTATCATAATTTCTATTATCCCACTTATGGATTTTCAACTTTATCTCCCTGAATTAGATGGTAAGCTCCTTGTAGGCACTGACATTGTATTATTCTTCTCCATATCACTAGTGTTCAGCATTGTTTGCAAATAGCAATCTCTTATGAAATATTTAATGAGTGAATGACTGGAATAGGAGTTAAACTTTTGTGGTAAAAGCTTTGCCCAAGGATCTTTCTTCAAAATAAGATAATTAATTAATTAGATGAGCCATAAGGAAAGACGTTATAGCAGCTATAAAGGAATTTGGAGTAAATACAAAATAGGTAATTAATTTTATAATCTTTGAAATTTGGAAGAAAATTACTGACTTGGTCTTCAATATGAATTTGAATTTTTACACTGCTTCTTTCTGAAACTATATGCAATATGAACCCAAAGCCACAGCTATTATTGGTGCTAATGTTTTGGGCAGAAGTTCCAGCCTGGTGGTTTGGGACTGAAGTTGTCCTGACACAAATTTTGATTGGTTTACATGGCATGTAAATATTATGCTGAATTAGTTGTTGATGTTTAAAACTAAGGAGTTCTCACATAAAGGTCTGATTTTTCTCTTTCTCTTGAGAAGCAACAAATATAGTATACAAGCAAACAAAAAACTTGGCATTATTGGGTTTGCAGGCTGTCAGACAATGCTCAGGTGAGGATGGCCACTGCCTTTGGAAGGGGGCCTGTGTCTCTATTTTATCATAGTCCTCACCTTGCCTGCTGCACTCACTTGAGTTACCTGCTGACTTCTGCAGGTATTTATGTTTGTGACCTCTCTTATGGAGACATAAACAAACATAAATACCTGCACATATTTGTGCTATTCACTATGAGAACTTTTTTTGTTGTTGTTGAGATAACGTCTCACTCTGTCACCCAGGCTGGAGTGCAGTGGTGTCATCATAGCTCATTGGAACCTTGACATCCTGGGCTCAAATGATCCTCCTGCCTCAGGCTTCTGAGTCGCTGGGACTACAGGTGCGTGCCACCATGCCTGGCTAATTTTTCTATTTTTTGTAGAGGGTCTTCAAGCTGGCCTTAAACTTCTCATCTCAAGTGATCCTCCTGCTTGGCCTCCCAAAGTGCTAGGATTACAGTGAGAACTTTTTTTTTTTTTTTTAAGAGGGTCTTAAAATATACAAATTCTTCTTTCATTTTCTTGCTAAAAGTGCTCAGCTATTCTAACCTTTCTTGCAGCTTTCATCAATCTAAGAGGCAAGCTGGCCAGTCCAGATCCAGCTAGATATGGGCCTGCCAGGGCGGAATGAAGTGCAGCTCTGATTTGTTAATGGATAAATATTGAGGCTGGGGAAGGCCCTCCCAAGGGTAGCCAAAGGAGAGCTTTGCCACCAATTTGGTCTATAGAAGGATACTCATCTCTGTCCTCCTTACCTCCCAGTTATGTGTCTGTTAAGACTTAGGGATAGCGACGTTAAGGGACAAAATAGGTTTACAATTATCTATAATTATACATCCCATGGCCCTTCCCATGGGTTTAAATCCTTAAACACTTCTTGTTTGTTCCAAAGGGTGCTGCCTATCTGAACCACGCTGCTGTATCACGGCTGAATAGGATGAGTAGGTGTGTGATTTTAGATTGTAGGTACTTGGGCTAATGCCTTTATTTGGATAGTGCCATTTAATCTATGACCCTATTTTGTACAAACCCACATGTTTATTTACAGAAACGTATGGGGCAGTCCACAAAAGATGCTCTGTGGTAAAGATAATAAAGGCTGTTTCCACAGAGCTATCTAAAGGCTTGTGGAAGCACAATGGTGACAAACAGAAGCCACAATGGGTCAATGTTGACAGAATCCGGGGATTGGGAGGTGCTTTCGAAAGGCCAGAAGAGACAGAACATCAGTCTGGAAGGATTCACTACACAGCAGGTCTGGGTGGAGATTCAGTTTTGGGAACACTTGGCAGTACCAGGGTGCAGTTCATTCACCAGTGTACAAACGACTTAACAGAAACGCATTCAGGAGTCTCCGAGTAAATCATTTCCCTATCCCACACGAGCTGGTAAATGGGCGACGGACTGCAGAACAGCCCAGCTGCTCTGAGCCAGTTGAGCATGAATGACTGACTGCAGGGAGGGAGGCGTTTAGCGGGGGGCGAGGGAAGGGGGTCAAAGTCCAAGCTGAAGAGAGGACAATAAGGCTATGCGTGGAAACAAAGCCGAAGCAGAGCAGCAGCTGGCTGGTTCCTGGCACGCTGCTGAATCGAGCTTTGATTTTTGAAGGGACACTGGCACCAGCGCGTGCAGCGGCCGCTTCATTCTCGTAGAAGAGCCTGGAAGGGCGCACAGGCTGGTCACCCTCGGGCGTGGGCAGCCGGCGGCTGGCATCCCTCCCCCTCGCGCCTCCCTGCCCAGCAGCGCCAGGCAGTGTCCCGCCGAGGGCAGGGCGGGGCGCGGGCTGGGGGAGGGCGAGGTGGGGCCCGGCTGAGCGGCCGCCGCTGACGCAGTGCGGGGCTAGGAGCCCTGAGCGCCCCGGCGGGCGTGGAGTCCCGTGCCCCGCCGCTGGGAGGCCGCGTCCCCACCGGAGGGGGCAGGGCTCGCTCACCCGGCCGCCAGGAGGCCGCCGGAGGCCTGCCTGCCATTCAAGCGCGCCTCGTCCCCGCCCCAGATCCTAGGGGGTGAGCGGGGGAGAAGGGGCGGGCGCCCGCGAGCAGTGAATCACCTCCTCCTCCTGCTGCCTCAGCGCCGCCGCCACCTTTCCATTCAGTCGCCCAATATGGCTGTAGCGCGGCAGAGGTGAGCCGGCCGCCCTCAGCCGCACCAACCTTCTGCGCCCGAGCGCCGCGGCTCCGGCGTGGCCCCAGCTCTGCGGTGCAGAGGCCCAGGGGCCCGGCCGCCGCTCGCCGCCAGCATGTGGGGCTCCCCGGACGAGAGCTCGGTGCGGGTGGCTGTCAGGTGAGGACGGGCTGCGGACAGCGGGCGCGGGGGGTGTGCTGGCCACGGGCTCAGGGTGCCTGGAGGACCTGCTCTGGCCCGGAGCACCGGCTGCAGGGTCTGAGCGACCCGAGGGCGTCTCGGCCGGGATTGGCGGCTGAGGAAACTGAGGCAGCGGGTCCCCGCCGGCCTGGCGCGCGAGGCCGGGTGCTCTCCGGGGGACCTTGATGTCCTCCCGCCGTCTGCGTTTGCAGGTGGCTGGCGGCTGCGCGGCGCCGGGTCCCCAGGGCAGTCCTGACTCCTCACGGGGAAGAGCTGTCGCCGCCCGCCTCGGCCGGGTCCCGCGCCCAGGGAGCAGTAGCCTCAGGTTTGGCCGCCTTGGGCGATGGCCTGTCCGGCTTTGCCTGGAGGAGCTGCCTCTCTGCTGGCTAAGGTGCTTTTTTTTTTTTTTTTTTTTTTTTTTTTTAATTATTTATAGAGTGTCTGTCATACGTGTACTTGCAGCTCCGGCCTTCTGAGGCAGGAGACAAAGCAGCAGACTGACAGCGCTGGCGACCGCGGGGCCCGCCGCCCACCCGGGTTCTAGATGTCTGTGCAAATGGGGCGTCTTTTAAGCATCACAGGGAACCAGATACGCACAAGCGTGTGGGTAGACGAGACAGATCTGGCCTCTTAGGCATTGGAATGGGAATTGTATTTAAGGTTAAAATTCATCCATGGATAGGTGTGTAGAAGGAGGAAAATTCTTCAGCAGGAGCAAGGGTTAAATGGGTGCCTAGGTGAAACATCCTGAGGTTAAGCAGGATGGATACAAAATAATAGTAACGTTATACGCGCCTGTGTGTGTGTGTGTTTTGAAATACTAGATACATCAAAATTATATTTTGGTCAATGACATGCACGAGTATTCAATACAATTTAGACTGTTTGGATACATATCGAGAAGGAAAGCTCTGACAGTTGCTCATGGAAAATTGCAACATCATCACACTGTTTGAAAAATTAATGAAGCATTCATCGTGGAGTAAGTGCGTGCCTTTCACAGCTATGGGAATCTACAGTTAATCCACTTCTCTTTATTTATACTTTGAGGGTTATAAAAATAATCTGTCTTCCAAGAATTCAGAATTATTAAAAATCTTCCACTCTTGTGGTCTTTCTGGAAAATTATTTTAAAAATTCTATCATGTAAGCCTTTTTTGTAGTTATTATTTTAGTGATAAATCTTGGTTAGGCATAGAAATGGCAGTTTTATATACTATATACTTTGTATCTTTAGCGAATTTACAGAATAAAATGAATTTTAAAGATTTTTTTATTCCCCCATTGTATAGATGAGGAAATTACCACCCATGGAGGTGACAGTTTTATGACTGTTTAGAATCACCTGTTAATAAAGCTTTTGCAGTTTTAATTTGGCCTTCTTGGTTATTTTAGGGCTACTTATTCCACTGTTAGATACTATTGTTCCCCGCTACTACTTCTCTTTTTGCCTTTTAATACGAATTAATGACTGCACCAGGGCAGAGGAAGGGGAAGGAAAAAGATAGAAAACCCGGTAAGAGGTAATTTTATTAACATATCTGATCAAGGAAGGTGAAGAAGGAGCAAAAAATATTAATGAAAACAGATGATTTGGCTGTGAGAAAAACGATTTTTAGAGATTTGAGATTTTTATGTATGTATTCTCTAGAATATCATAAGGTAATTAGTTGACCATTCTAAATTTGATGCTGCTTCCAATGGAGGCAAGCAGAGCCATGGATGACCCTAAAATGGCATCGATTGATAAATAACTTATGATTGGTTTTGTTTTGTTTTGTTTGAGACAGAGTCTTGCTCTGTCACCCTGGCATGGTGCAGTGGCATCATCATAGCTCACTGCAACCTTGAAGTCCTGGGCTCAACCAATCCTCCTGCCTCAGTCTCCTGAGTAGCTGAGACTACAGGCGCGAGCCACCACTCCTGGCTAATTTTTCTATTTTTTTGTAGAGACAGGGTCTCACTCTTGCTCAGGCTGGTCTCGAACTCCGACCTCAAGTGATCCTCCTGCCTCGGCCTCCCAGAGTACTAGGATTATAGGCATGACACACCGTGCCCAGCCATATAACTTATGATTGCTTTTGGTATGCATGTTAGCACTTTTTAGGTGAATGAATGTGGGTCTGATTTGGAGGGGAAAGCTTTATAGAAAGAAGCTTTAATAGAACTTAGTAAGCCACATTGTGAAAATCCAATTTGGTGAAATTGGGGATTTTTTCATTAAATACATTGTTCTCTGAACAGAACTACGCTCAAAACTTACTTTATATAGGACAAAAATAACATGTTTATATAACACTTTAGTATTTTTAAAGCGCTTGGATATATATTATTCATTTATAGCAAATTTTTACTGAAGGTATAGCCCCATCTCTTTTATCCTGATTTCTGAGCTAAAAATAGTAGTAATGATTGTTTGATATATATCATGTGCCAGGGTTAGTGCTGTGTGTTAAGATGTTTTATATCATGTAAAATCTCATTTATTCCTCACAATAATCTATGACTTAGGTCCTGTTATTATTATGGCCATTTTGTAGATGAGGCACAGAATGATTAAGTTAACTGCCCAGAGTTAGGCTGCTAGCAAATGGCAGAACCAGGGTTCCAACCCAGACAGCTTGATGAGTTCAATTACAAATGAATGGCTTTGACAGGTTATTCATATCTCCATATTGCTAGAAAAGATACATCTTCTGGAAAGAGAGGACCTGAACTTAAATCAACTAAAATATTTCCTCAGGTTCTTTAATCCTTCTAGTGTCCTGCGATCCTACCTCCAGTTTGGGGCAGGAGTCATTCATCAGCAACATAAACAAATCAACACTAAATTTTGCATCTATACACAAAATCAACAGAAGCATTTGACCTGTTTTTCTCTTTAGATGAATAATGTAATAGGTAATGGAGAGTTGACTCCACTTGTGTAAATGCACAAAGCATGCTAGAGGTGCTTGGATTTTATTAGAGGCTTATCAGTATGTTAAAGCTCATGACTCAATTGTAGGTTTCTCAAAATAAGTGCATGGGTCATATAAGGCTTAAGAAGAAGATGTTAAACAGAAAGTTTTGTGTTTAGGGAGAACATTTTTTAATTCAATTTCCAAAAATGCCTTTTGACAGTATATTTGAGGTGTTCTGTGGGTTATCTTTCATTGAGGTAGATGTGGATTCAGATTGACAGCCATTGCTATCCAACCCCATGTGGCCATTGAACAATTGAATTATGAATAATGCTACTGGGGAACTAAATTTTTAATTTTGTTTAATTTTAATTAATTAAAATTAAAATTTAAAAACTGGTCCTTGATCCAGTTATGAGAAACCTTTAAGTATGCTTCAAACAACTTGGTTGTGTGGATCTACTTTTTCAACTGTAAAGTTTATGAAATCTAAATACTGATAAAGTATTTCTGATGAAAATTTAGCATCCCAATTAACATGTGCTGTAAGTGTAATATATACATTGGATTCCAAGACTTAGTCTGAAAAAGTGAATGTATAATAAATAAGATGTATCTCAATAACCTTTATATTGATTGCATGTTGAAATGATATTTTGATTACATTGAGTTAAATAAAATTGTATTAAAATTAATTTCATTTACTTCTTTTTCCTTTATTAAAACTGTGGCTACTAGAAATTATAAAAGTGCATATGTGGTTCACATTATATGTCTATTGGCTAGTGCTGCCCTATAATTTAAAAAAATGTGAGGAATAAGTATAAAATAAAACTGTTTACAACCTCTCCATCATAGACTAACCACACCCTTAGGTCAAGAATATACCAAAATATTGGGTGTCTGTTTTTAGTTTGGATACACATACTTGTGTGTGTGTGTGTGTGTGTGTGTGTGTGTGTGTATATATGTACATATATATATATGTAAGACATGATTTAATAGTAACATTTTTTTTCTTAAGGGTTCATAGGTATAGAAAGGTATTGCTTTCTAAACTTAATAATATGGTTGCTGATTTTCTAGAAAATGTGGTAAGTTGAATGGATGGCTTAGATGTCATCAAATGAATCAAAAATGAACAATGATGTATAATGCATATTCTATTCTTATTATCTAAGTATATTAACTTGAACTGAATACTTAAAATGGTAAAATCAATTAAACATTTTGAATTCTAAATCTAAGATAATATGAGCTGATGTGTCCTTTTCCTTATCTTGACTGCTGACACAACAGATTTGAAATTTTTTCCAGAGTTTTAGCTTGCAAAATATGTCAAGAGCTTGATGAAAATAGAGGTACAGGAGGGACCTTTGTGTTTCCATGTCATTGTATCTGATAACTAAAATTTCTTTGCTTGGCTTTGGCAGAGAATTGTATATATCCTTGACAGTGAGTTTGGATTAGTGTGTAATGTGGTCTAATTTGTGTTTCAGTTTGCTGTGTTTTCACCTTACTAAAGCACTTTTAAGAAGTGTCATTGCTCAGCAGGCCTAAGGGGTGGTTGGGTACTCAGAAGCTCAGTTTTAGGTCTGTCACTAGCACTTATTTACAATGTGACCTCCCTATACTTTTGTTTTTCCCTATGCTGAGGTGGCAACCTAAAGGTGTTAAGAATTATAACACCTTCATGTGCAGTCTGTTATATATGACTTTTGTTGTTGCTGTTGTTAGTCAAACTGTTGGCACTAATGATGCCTCTATATTAACAGGAACTATTTTAACATTCCAAACTTTACTTTCCCAATAATATATTTTATTTAAGTACCCTTGTTACCGAAACAAAACCAAAGAAAACAAAATAAAACAAAACATTTAGGCTATTATGGTCTCTTTGTCCCATTCTGGTTACAATGCACATGAACAATATTTTGTTTAATCTATGTTAAAATCCTATAAGGTAGCTGGGCAGATATTATTATCTCTATTTTACAGAGGAAAAAAATGAGTCTCAAGATTTCTCAGCCACTAAATACCAGAGCTGGAACTCACACTCAGATTTCTGACATCTGTTTCCATGCTCTTAAACATATTTCCAAATGTTTAAAAATTTTTGTGTGTACTAATTTCAATGTAATAAGGGTCTTTTAAGCTGAAACACTAAATAGACATGTGTGGTAATTATTTGGAACAATTTAATGTTTAGAAAATATGGGAGTGGGTAAGCATGGCCAACATTTATTTTATGGAATTAGATGGTTATTTGGTGTTTGGTCATTTGTTTATTCCTTCCTTCCTTAATTCAGCAAATATTTATTAAGTGTCTACTATGTGCCAGACACTTTTCTGCCACAACACACATGACACACATTGTCCCTGCTTTCATGGAGCTTGGACCTAGCAGTATGATGCTCTTTAAATACACAAAATATGTTGGCACTAACAAAAAATAGAATCCATGGCACAAAGTAGAATGAAAGACAATTGTTGGAGTTAAGATTTTATTTCTCAGTTACTTTTTTAAATAGCACTTTTTTAGTCCATACATTCCTCAAGAACAATGAGTAAAAAGAAAAAGCATGCCCTGCTTCCAAACATATTTCATACAAAAATTGAACTCCAAAGCCAAGGCATTAGGAGGATATTATTTATATCATGTCAGACTTGGTATATATACCCTACTTTTATGTATTTGGATCAGGAAGTAATGGAAATGACAGAGAGGAGACTAGAAAGTTGTCAGATGATATGAGTTGAAAGCCAACAAAATTATCTTATTTATAAAATATGAGTTGTTACTTTTTCTTCAGGTATAGTTGATTAAGTTTATAAAGTGTGGTGGACCTGTTTGTTATTTGGAACTCCATGGAAGTTCAGGTTTCATGTCTAGTTATTACTGCCCCTTGAGCTCTTGCCATTTTACCTGCTAATTGGTTATATTTTGATGCATAATTATGGGGTAGTGAATGATGCACTAGAAATTCCAGTTTAGTGAAGCCATGAAAGCAGAAATTATCTTGGCAATTAATACTGTAATCTGCTTAATCTTCCAATTCTCATCAATTTCTTCTCAAAGAAGTTGACTTGAAATATTCATTATTATGGATGTTTTTCCCCAAGACATGTTACAACTCACCTGTGAGACTCTGACTTACAAATAGTTATTTTCTGTCAAAATCACATGTGACCTGACATCATCTGAGTTTCGGATTAGGAAGGAAAACACATCAATGAAAATGCATGTCAGATAATAGACAGTATTTATATAATGTATGTCATTAGAATAATTGTATTGAAGATGAAACAAAGTGTGTGTTGTTATTTTCAGTACTTCTGTCTGGAAAGGGGATTTGTGAATTCAACGTGGTTTTCCAGTGGATTAACTATTTAATCTTCTCAGAGTGTTAAAATAGTTTTCCTACGGCTCAGGCATTATTTGAAGCAAATGACAGCAAGCCAAAAGGGACAGTTTTCATAATACCATACAATTTTTGTGAGATCTTTTTGAATGTTTAAGAATTGTATTTAAGGTTCCTTTGTCATTTGTTTTTTGCAATTATTAAAACTTTATAAAGCTGGGTACAGTGGCACATGACTGTAGTCCCAGCTACTCTGAGAAGCTGAGGCAGGAGGATCGTCGAGACCTGGAGTTCGAGACTGTAGTGTACTACAATTGTACCTGTGAATGGCCACTGCACTCCAGCCTGGGTAACATAGTAAGAACCTGTCTCTAAAATAATTTTCAAAGAATTATATATTAAACATATTTTATGGTTTCTCAGCCACTAAGTACTAGAATTATAGCCCTAAAATTATTGACAAAATAGATTTTAAAGTTGAAAGGGACTTTGAAGGGACTAGCTGCTTGAGGCCTCTTCCTTGAGATAGTTGAGGCAATAAAGGCCTAGAGAAGTTGAAAGAATTGCTTGAGGTCATACAGCTAGAAGCTCAAGGCTTCGGTTGATTAATGCTGTGGATTTTCTAGGACTTCATGTCTTGTTAACAGACATCCCAGAAATAGAATATCTTTATATTAAAACAAAAACCAAAAAAATCAACACTATAGTTTTAATCCCTTAAGCATACCTTATAAAAGTTTAGTTTGATATTTAGATGAGTTCCTCCACCCTCTGTGCCCATTATTTTGGCTTTATGAGTGCCTCAATTCTAGAAACTATACCAGTGATTCTAACAAGGATCTCTCAGAGGTAAAGAGAGAGGGACCCCAGGGGTAGAAACCCAGGTCTAAATTTTGAGGTTTCTGGTATATTAAAATAAGAAGAAATGCCAGAACTGTGTTATAAAAATAATGTAGACTGCTTTCAACATTTACATGGAACACATAATGCTTTAATAACAACAACAGAAATATAATTTGTATGTAGCCTAATTTGGAAATAATTTTAAACATGTAAATATAAGTTTTTTTGGTGAATTCTAGGCCCAGGACATGTGGCTTCCCCACTCTTCCCCACCTTGGCTCTTAACACTCTTTTTTTTGTTTTTTTTTTATTCCAGCAGACTAAAGGATTAGAGCACATTCTAGTAATAACAGCCTCACAACAGGGAAGGTGGCTGGAGGGTGACGTGGGGTGAGGCATATTTATTGGGATCTGGAATGGAAGATGGAGGTAGAAATCAGAGTGGTTTCAAGAGATCCCTTTTTGAGTGTTACTTCACTAGATAGGTGGTTCTTAGGCTTTTAAATAACACCTCAGCCCTTCCCATCCTTATTTCAGAAGGAAATAAAGAATACAACACATTTTGATTGTGATGGAGGCCTGTCATCCAAAAGTGCCCAAATCCCACCTCTACGCAAAGCTTTTCTAGATTGCTGTCACGCAGAGAAATTTATGGCTTTTGGGGCCGTAGACCTTTCTTACGTAATTCTTTTCTCTTTCCCTCTGAAGTTGCAATAGGAGAGACATATACAATATGATGATTTTTACTGTCTGCTTGAAATGTTCCCAAAACTCAAAGAATATGTAATGCTTTGTTTTTTTTTTAAAGAAGGTATTAATGTATTGGCAGCATTATTATAATAGAACATTTGAAGGACATTGAGATTATTGATTTGAAACAAGTAGGTATCTCAATGCTTAGTTTGGAATGAAGGTCATTTGGGATTTAACCCCAGGGTCAATCTACTTTGGTGAATTGTTCACCTCCATATGCTTCCTTAGGAAGAGGAAAGAACCAAGAAAACTGTCGAAACTTGGTAGTGGAGAGGTGGAGATCATGGACCCTCCTATGAGCTAAAAATAATAAAGGACAGCTCAAGTTTATTCTCCACTTTTCAGATCTGTTAATATGCAGTAGGATTTTAGTTTTTGAAATTGGATTGGAATTATTCTCAACTTTGGAAATCTGTGTTTGTCACTTGGGCATGACAGTATCATAGATCTCTGAATATGATGAAGGAATTAAAGTTTTTCAGAGTAGACATTCACATTCTTTGACACAGTTACAAAGTCAATTTTGAAGTTGTTTTAAATAAGAAACTATCTTTCAGCAAGCTGGAACAAGAGACCTTGGAGAAAGTCAATGAAGTTCATAATGATGCAGCGTATTGATCACATGGTATATTAGTGAGGCATATGGCATATCTAACCTCAGTTGTATTACTCTTGATTGTGTTTACTTTTTTGGATCAAAATTTATTCATTTATCACATAATTATAGAATGTTCACTGTGTACTGGAATCTCATAAGCTAGAGCCATTAAAGCCATTGAAGGCAAAGTGATAGAATAGAATAGAACAGAATAGCACTGGATGGTTAGAAGACTGTTTTGGTCTGTACTCTTACCCATGATAAATTCAGTCTTGGCTACGTAGTTCTCTACCTATCTGAGTAGATTTGGGAAGGAATCAAAAGAGACAACCATATGAAAACACTTGGAAAATGGTTTTTATACAAACATAGATAGTAATATTATTAAAGATGAATTTGATGTAACTATTGTGGTTTGAATGTGTCCCCCAAAGTTCATGTGTTGGAAATTTAATCCCCAATACAATGGTGTTGGGAGCTGGGGCCTAATAAGAGGTGATTAGTTCATGAGGGCTCTGATAATGTCATTATCAAGGGAGTGGGTTAGTTACCTTAAGAGTGGCTTTGTTATAAAAGCGAGTTCAGCCCCTTCTTGCTCTCTTGAGCATGTGCTCTTGCCCTTCCGCCTTCCGCCATAGGATGATGCAGCCAGGACCTTGCCAGATGCAGGCCCCTTGACCTTGGGCTTCCCAGTCTTGAGAACTGTAAGAAATAAATCTCCATTCATTATAAATTACCCAGTCTGTGGTACCCTGTTAAAGCAACACAAAACAGACTAAGCTATCAACGATGGGCATGTTGGTTATATTCCAAACTCTAGCAATTGGGTTAGTTATTCTCTGATGTGTAACCCATAACGGGAATTTGCAAAGTGCTTCAAAGGTGTTTGTATCTATTTTTTTTGTTTTTTAAGTGTCTATTACTTGAACCACTATAAATGATACAACATTACATAATCACATACCATCCTGCCCTACCCTACCACCTTTTTTTTTTATAGTTTAGTAGAATCCACCACTTTTATTCTTTCTTTCCCCACATAGGCTTTTAATTGGTATAGTTTTTAGTGTTTTGTAAAGTTACAACCATGTACTTTGTAAGAGCAATAATAGTTTTGGGTTTTACTTTTTTTTTTTTTTTTTGAGACAGGGTCTCACTCTGTTGCCCGGGCTAGAGCACCATGGCATCGTCATAGCTCACTGCAACCTCAAACTCCTTGGCTCAAACGATTCACCTGCCTCAGCCTCCTGAGTAGCTGGGACTACAGGCCTGTGCCACCACACCTGGCTAATTTTTCTATTTTTTGTAGAGATGGGGTCTAGCTATGTTGCTCAGGCTGATCTTGAATTCCTGCTCTCAAGCGATCCTCCAACCTTGGACTCCCAAAGTGCTAGGATTACAGGCATGAGCCACTGTACCTAGCCTGAGTTATACTTTTTAATAATTTCTTAATCTAGTGTAAGAGGATGATGAGCAAATTAGATAATAAAAATGTGAATTTTCCTTCCGAATTAGCTTGTACTAGATTTTTGAAACTATTGCTAATGCTTTCCTTTTGCTGCTTCTCATCAACTGTGGCAACAAGCCATTAAACTAGGCTATGGATAAAAGAGCACTATAAGGGGTAAACTGAGTGAAAGGAGCAGAAGTAATAATGTATATAATTTTTAATCATAAATTTACTTTTTAAAT
>CM052440.1:59512174-59533837 GCA_028533085.1 Varecia variegata
TATCTTGAATGTAAACCCACTTGATTAAGTGAAATTATTGAAAGCCCCCTTTCTGTGGAGACAAAAGGGAAACTTGTTCTCTTTTGTTCCATCTGGGATCTCCTTCAACTCATCTGGGTCACTCAGAACTAGAAGTTGCCACCATATTGATCCCACTTGTGTACACGGGCTGGCTGGCACTGATCAAGTCTGAGTTACCTCTGGACCTCACTTCATTTCCATGTAATCCAGGCCTCTGGCCAGCCTAGTTGTTTAGTTTTCTCCTTTACCCCATGTCAGCCTGGAGTCCCTAGTATATTTTGAGCCTAAAATCACCTGAGATCGAGAAGCTGTGATTTTGGTATGTGTCTTAGTCTATTTTCTGTTGCTATAATGGAATACCACATAGGAGTAACTTATAAAGAAAATAGTGTATATAGCTCACAATTCTGGAGGCAGAGAAGTCCAAGAGGATGGCACTGGCATCTGGTGAGGGTTTTCTTGCTATACTGTACCATGGTAGAGGGACATCGCATGGGAAGAGTGTGTGTCCTCTCAGGTCTTTCTCTTCTTATAAAGTCCCCAGTCACATCATGGGGGCCCCACCCTGATGACCTGATCTAATCCTATTACCTCCTAAAAGCCCTACGTCCAACCAACATGTGAATTTGGGAATTAAGTTTTCAACATATGAAATTTGGGGGGCGCATTCAAATCATAGCAGTATGGGATTGACATGAAACACACACACACACACACACACACACACACACACACACATGAAGGAGTTGATTGAATCTGGCCAACATGGTATAAAGTATATTAATGCTAATAAGCAAAAAGAAGTTGATAATTTGTTTCTTTTTTTAAAAATTCTATTATTTATTTTTTTTTTTATTTCAGTATATTACGAGGGTACAAATGTTTAGGTTATGTATATTGCCCTTGCCCAATCCGAATCAGAGATTCAAGCGTGTATTTCTTTCTTAATATCAGTTGACGAAAAAGATTTTCAAGTTCTTATGATATTTTGGTTAAAAAGCATATACGGGTTTGTCAAGAAATTTTGAAGTTTAAATCCTCATCTGTAGCTCTCCTGATTGTCATTTTGCAATGGAAAATTTTGGTCACTCCTAAACTTTATGTACCTTTGCATTAATATGAAAATAGTTTTGTTGGCTTCTGCTGAGTCCATACAATATATGCGCAGTGAGAGCTTGGCATCTTACTTTTGATAAAACAGCCCAGAGATTGTGTGCAGAGTTAGATCGGGCCACTGGTGCACACTCTGCAATTGCTCAGTATGGGGTTGGTACATCTAGGTGAGTCAGTCATTGCTTTTTTCACAGCAGGTTCACTGACAATGGGATGGGATAGGGAAGAAGAATGTGTGAGGGAATTAAGGGTACCAATTGTTGATAACAAGTAGCCATCTTGGCTCTTTAGTTCAATCCTCCTGCAGCCCTGTATTCCAGAGTAAAAGCATCAAGTCTCTGTGGCAATGATGCCATCTCATTCCAGTATCTATCAAAGAGCTGATGAGAACTGATTGATCTCCCCTCTCTCTTTTTCTGGCTCCACATTCCTATTAATTTTCTCTCTTGTCCTCACCCCTACCCCTTCTTTAATTTTATTTTCTTTTACAGCGTGGCTTATTGAAAAAAGAGTATGGGCTTTAGAGTCACAAAGAATTGAGTTCAAAAATTTTAGGACAGTCACTTAACCTTTATGAGTCTTAATTTTCTCATCTATAAAATAGAGTTAATACCTATCTTATAGAGTTGTTAAGATTATAAAATGTTGTTTAGAAATGTTTGGGAGATGTTAGATTCTTTTTCTTCTTTTAGTTTTACCTCTCTTCTTTTTCCTCCTCTTCCTCCTTCTATCTCTTACTTTCTTTTTTTCTCTCCACCTTTCTATTTCTATCTCTAACTCTATCTTTCCTCTTCTAGGTGATGTCTATTGACTAACCATAATTTCTTTTTTAATCATGTCAAGGTAGGGATAATTTCTTTGATAAGCTGTTGCTTATAAAACTCCACTTTCATTTTGGTTGGTTTCTTCCTCTGTGAAGTGGAGATAATAAGAGTACTAACATCATAGGATTTTTATGAGAATTAATTGATATAAAGCACTCAGAATAATGCCTGGTACATAGTAATCCACAATAAATGTTAGTTGGATTAATTTGTAAAAATCTATTTCTTTAACAGAGATTCTTTTAAGCCTTTACTGGGGCCCCCTTTTTATGATTTATTATGTCTGTCTCTAATGATGAAGAAAAGGGATGGAAAAAGTACCTTTATGTTTTATAATATATGACCTTACTATCACCAGCTGAAGTCATCAGCATTGTATTTATATGGTAGAATGGATGTCTTGGTTTTTCTTTTCTGAGTATGTTGAGTTGTGAAAGTCAAGATTGAGATGATTGTACTCTCTGGAGCAATTTGAATAAAATGTTTTCTTAATCTTTGTTCTATGTTGGTATGTATACTAATGGAATTACATTCCTTTCCTGTTGATCTTTAAGGACACTGGGGGATACTTATTGATTTCCAGCTGCTTACCTGGCAAGGTGAGCTGTCTGTCATGTTAATCCTTAAACCTTTTAATTATATGGCTTAGTATATCATTAACCTGAGCTTATACCAACAGGATTTTTACTGAGACCCCAAAAGTGATCAGATGCACACACACATTTTATATATAAACTCTAAGAGAATATCTCATTATTTCCATGTGGCATACCTAGTGTGAAGTCATTTTTAAAGATTGACTGGAGTGATAGTGTTCTCTTGTTAACTTAACAAAGACATTTGTGTTTTTCTTTGTAGTTATGAGACAAGTCATCTTTATATTTTAATTACCGTGGTTAAATAAGAAAAAAATCAACAAACAAATATTTATGGCTCTCTTTTTTTCTTAGCACCTCATTCAGTAATTGGGTCTTTACTGTTTACACAATATTAGCTGTTGAAACCTTTGACTAGATTAGTGAGTTTGCATTGAAAAACAAGTTTCAGAGAGATAAGATATCAACAAATGAAGCCTGAAACTTAAATGATCCTGAAAACAAATTTCACTTTTTAAGTCAGACCTGTTTAGAAAACAAACTTGATCGAACTGTTAAAACAGATACCTTTTATGCCCTTCACAAAAGTTGGCTTACTGTGAAATGAAACACTATGGTGACAGATGGACCTAGAATATATGTGGTAGAAAGTTAAGTGAACTGTTGAGGATGACTAAGAGAACCCTGTTTGCTGTCTTTGACAAGCAAAAGAACCATCCAAATATAAGATATTAAAATAATGAACACAATGGTAGAAATAGTTACATAACTAAGGATGAGTATCTTTCAAAATTATCCCTACCGTCATATTGCAAAACAGATGCTTATATATTGGAATTGTTTTTTGTACATTCTGATGAGAACTATGTTCTCTATTTACCTGGAAAAAAAAAAAAAGGTGCAGTAACAGGAATTTCTGTTTCCCAAAGCAGTCATATTTGTGCCTTTTTTCCTTTTGTTTATTTGCACATGACATAATTTTCCTTTTACAATAGAATCTTTTAAAATGAACTTTGGTGATGAAAGTTATACTGTTGGACTTTGAGTTCAAATCCCTTTTGTTCCATGGACTTGAGATGGTGGTGGTGTAAAAGTAGCCCTGTGGAAAAATAACGTTACACATTTCTATGACTCAGGTCCTTCTGTGTATAAAGTGGATAATACTTTTGCCGAGTACATTACAAGCTCTCCTTAAGTGCAGTGAGTAAAAATGTAAAAAGAAATGTGTTGCTCCAAGCTCATTATTAAGCACAGCAGAAGCTACTTAAGTAAGTATTCTGATATCTAAAGAATTGAATTTGTAAGAATAATAAGTAGCTCCCATCCCTGACCATTCCAGTTCAATTCAGATCAGATCAATTCAGTGTACTTTAATTTAGTTAAATTCAATTTATTAGTTTTTGAACCTCACTAAGACCAACATACTTTGCTAGGGAAGTGCAAGATGAATCACATATGGATTTTGCCCTTGAAAAACTCAGTCCAGTTGAGAGAGTCTTGCATGTCTATACAAGACCTGATGGCTCTCCCATGAAACATGCCAAAAATGAAGTATAAACACATTATGTCTAAGCTATTGGAATAATCTACCCCTATAGACATTGTAATCACATTAGAAACTTTCTGAGGTAGAAAAATGACCCCTATTTTCCAAAATAGTAATGTAAATGCTTCTTAATAATTTGGATCCCATGACATCTAATCTAATCTTTGCAATCTTCTAATCTTTAACATAGATTCATTGGTTTATTTTTCTTCTCTTCTGTATTTATCTTTTCTAATGATTTCCTAAGTTCTGTGCTCATTCCTCTTTTTTTTTTTTTTTTTTTGAGACAGGGTCTTGTTCTGTTACCCAGGCTAGAGTGCAGGGGTGTCATCATTGCAACCTCACTGCAACCTCCAGCTCCTGAGCTCACTCAAGTGATTATCCTGCCTCAGCCTTCCAAGTAGCTGGGACTACAAGGACACACCGCTGTGCCTGGTTAATTTTTCTATTTTTTTGTAGAGCCAGGGTCTTGCTCTTGCTCAGGCTGAACTCGAACTTCTGGCCTGGAGTGATCCTTAGCCTCCCAAAGTGCTCGGATTACAGGTGTGAGCCCCCATGCCCAGTCTCATTCCATTATTTAAATTTTCTGTCAATGAAGTTCATCCTATTTTCATCATATATTAAATGCAAATATTTATTAACAATTGTTCATCCACACATACAAGGACATGAATTCATTATACATATGTGCATATCCTTACATGTATCCACATATCCTTTTCTCACACAGTTAGTTAATATTTATTCAGAATGGCCAGCTTGGATCTGAGTGAGGTAGAAAGCTTCTATGAAAATTTCCTAAAATATTTCATTTCTAAAAATATTTTGAATACAATTTAACACTCCTTTGTTAACTGCTTATCTTTTCCTTATATGTCCATTTCATCAATCCCAGTGTTCTGTGGGTACCAGGTTATGTTTTTTCTCAGTTGACCGGTGATCTGTTTTATCATTCAAAGACCCAAAGACCCAAAGCGTGTTAAGCATTTAGTATTGACAGAGTTTTGCTCTTGCATCTTGAATAGACTTCTAGATGTTCTTGACAGCTCCATTTTTTAGAATCTAATCTCACTTCTGTTAGATGTACCTTTCAGAGTAGCCAGCTCTTATTATAAGGGCATGACAGAAACATGATTTCTTAAAAGGAAAATGGGCTTTAACATCAGGAAACTTGTTTGAACCTGACTCCTTTCCTAGTTTTTAGTCTTGGGTGAATTATTTAATTTTCCTGAGCTTCAGTTTCTTCATTTGTAAAGATACTGATAATATATACCTCATAGAATTATTCTCTTTTAAGGGTGCCTTTCCTTACTAATTCTACCATATTCTTAACACCATAGCCCCTCAACATATTTAAGTATAAATTATATTATATGATAGTAGGCTTATTTATAGATTGCTTTGTAAATAATTGTCTTTAGTATCTTGGGTTTTTGTTAGTTTTTAATTCCTCTTCTGTTGGGTAGTGAATTATTCAAGAATAAGGATAGGCTCTTTTCTATCTTTTTTGTTCTTCTCTGTCAGTGCTTAATACATCAGCAGGCATATCAGCTCTGGTATTCAATAGGAGAAGAGAAAAATATAGTATACTTCTGATAATCCTTATGGAGACTTCACTCAGTCTGTCAAAAAATATTTGACTGCTGTTGATGTGCCAGGAAGCGTGTTCTGGGTGTTGAGAATATAGATGTAAGCAAGATAAGAGTTTCCACCCTCAAGGAGCTAACCACCGAGTGAGGATAGAGACAATAAACATTAAAAATTATTTTTTTTCAGATATTGATGTGCACTCTGGAGAGGATAAAACAACATGCTTGATAGTGATTGGCCTTGGTTGGGAGGTCACATTTGAGTTGGGACCCAAATATTAAGAAGTGAACCATGAGAAGATATGAGAGAATAGCATTCCAAGCAAAAGCAAGTGGAAAAGTCCTGAGAAATCAGCTGACCTCAGTCCTGAGAAATCAGCTGGCCTCATAGTGGAATGATGAAAAGAGCAGTATAGTTAGATACAGAAAATAGGAAAGAAGATGGTGATAGGTAAGACCAGAGAGGTAGGCAGGAGGTAGATCATGGAGGGCCTTGTAGTTCAGGGTGGAAATTTTGTACTTTATTTTAATTTTAGTGGGAAGCCTTTAGAGAGCTTCAAGTGGAGATGTGACATGATCTGATTTACATTTCAGAAAGATAACGCTAGTTGCTAGGTACAAGGTGGATTGTATTTTAAGAGTTAAAATGGAGGTATGAGATTAGTGAGAAAACTGTGTTTGTGTTCCAAGAGGGAGAGGAAGGTGGCTTGGACTAAAAAATAGCAGTATAAATGATGAAGAGTAGGTTTGGGGAGATAGAGTTGTTTGAACTTGCTGATAAAGAGTGTGATGAGAAGAGAAGATTTAAGTAGATTCTTAGGCTTGGGATTTTGAGGGGGAATTGATTTTTTGCAGGGTGAGATCATAGTTCTACTTTGTGGTAAGATTGCTATGAAGTCGTTATTGAATTGCTATGAAGTTGTTATTGAATGTATGAGTTTGGACCACAGGGAAGATGTCTGGTCTGAAGATAAACTTTTGAGAGTCAACAGCATTTAGAGGGTTGAAGCCATGCCACTGGATACATTCACCCATAAAGAGAGAAGACTAGGGAAGACTTATGGGGAAACAACTATGGGACACTGTAAAATTTAGAGGCCAAAAGAAAATCCAGTCAAGGAAACTGGGGAAGAGCAGTGAGTAGTCAGGTAAGAAGTATGTTGCCCTAGAAGTTGGTTTCAAATGTTGCTGAGAAGTCAAGTAAGATGTGAGCAAAAATTGACCACTGGCTTTGGTAAGAGTTAAGTTAATGGTGACTCAGATATGAGCTATTTCAATGGAGTACTTGATTGGAGTAGGTTAAGGAGAGAATGCTAGGTGAGGACATAGTGGAATCAATAATGCATGTAATTTGGTGGATCTGAATGTAAAAAGATGAAGTAGTTCTCTTCTGATTGCATTTTTTTTTAACAGAAATGAGAGTGGTTTTAAGGAGGGCAAGGAACTATGAGATTATGTTGTTGGATGTAGGGGATTTGAAGTTGGCAAGAGTACTTGCAGGACTACTAGTGGTGAAGGGGACATTACGGACTGTAAGTGACATCAGTGAAGCTGTGTGTCAAAGACAGCAGTAAAGGGTGTTCAAAGATAGTAAGGTCTGATGACATGTGCTTCAAAGAAGCTGGGGTCTTTGAAGGGGTAAAGAGAAGAGATCGGTTGGAAACTGCACGAGGGAGGATGGAGAGAATTCACCTCCAGGCACTGACTTATATGTGATGGAGAAGAAAGCCTTACTTGAGAGCACTTCAGTAAAAGACAGGTCTTCAGAGGATGAGCAGGTAAGGTTTTAGGTTGAGGGTATGGGTGAGTTTTTAATAAACATAGTTCATTTTTACATATTTATCAAGCACTTACTATGTGCCAGAAGCAACTGTGCTAAGCCCTAAACACGTATTAAGTCATTTGATCCTCATAATAATCCTATAATCTAGGTACAATTATTAGTCTCACTTTATGAATGAGGAAATTGAGAAGTTAAGCACCTTGCCCATGGTCACACAATTGGAAGTGACAAGACTGGATTTGAATCTTGCCAGTGTTCCAGGCTTAACCACTCCCCTATACTGCTGATGATGGGTGATGATTTCCAATACACAGTGGAGGTGTTTAGGAAGGAAGTGAGAGATAGACAATGGGGCCAAATTGGAGGATATACAGAGAAGTATTGAATGAAGAATATTATATTGAAGATGATCTTGGAAGTTTGGACCTCAGATGGAGACTTTGGTGAAAAGCAGTTTGATGAGCTTGTTCTACATTTTAGATCAAAGAACAACTTCAAGATCTCAGATGGCTGGTTTTGCAGAGGGCTTGAGGTGTTTTGCTAATTGGAAAAAAGTGGCTAATGAAAATTTTGAAGTAGTACCTCATACCACTGAGAGGAGTTAAAAGGGTAATTGATTATATTTTGGTAGCAGTGGCCTCCTATTTTATTGTTTTGTCTTATTGACAGTCTTAGGTGAACATTATATTGACTAGTTTATCATTCTGGCCCTGATATTCAAGAATTGTAGTTCTTATCATCTTATATTATTAAGACAACCGCTTTTGGCTGCAAAATTTGGAATAATACTAATGACACTAAAAGGAATATGCAAGTTGACTTTTATAGTAAAAATTTTTATTTTTTTTTCTACTTGCAAAAGTTAACTCTTTTTTCTGATTGTAAAAGTATTATTTGTTAATTTTGGAAAATTTATAAGAATTTTGCCACTCTGATAAATACAAAAGCATGTTATTTTATTTCTGCCTATTATATTTTAATACAGTCTTATAGGGATGCATTCTGAGAAATACATTGTTAGGTAATTTCATCTTTCCTCAAACATTGTATGTATAAAGTACTTACACAAACCCAGATGGTATAGCCTACTACACACCTTGGCTGTATAGTAGAGCCTATTGCTTGGAGACTACAACCTATACTGAATATTGTAGGCAATTGTAACAGAATGGTAGTGTTTGTGTATCTAAACATATCTACACATAGAAAATGTATGGTAAAACACGGTATTATAATCTTATGGGACCACCATCGTATATGCGTTCTGTTATTGACCGAAATGTTGTTATATAGTACATGACTGTATTTAAGTAATATAACCAAAAATCAAATCCTATTGTATATACAGTTTTCCTTCATGTTTTTTTCTTTCACTTTTTTTTTTTCAAGAGCATTTTCCTAGATCATTAAGGTGTCCTTTCAAATCTCATTCCGGAAGACTGTACAATTGCTTTGTTGAGTGGGCTGAATTTGGTAGGTTACAGCTAGGGAATTTTGCTTTATGCTTCAATCTGGATTTGTCTGATTTTTCTTTCCAACCTCTTGGATAAGTCCGTTACTTTCAGCTATAAGAATGGTCTCCTTTTCAGGAATTAGAGTACTGCCCCATCTAAACCCAAACCATCCAGTTCACTGTTCTTTTCTTTGCATCCAGCTCAGCCCTGACTGAAGACTTGATGACCTACAATGGGAAAGGGGGGCTCCCCTACTTCCTCTTGCTCTGCTTCAATTTGCTTTTCCATTCTTCCTTCCACGCTGTTTGTGAGTCTTCAAAACAGAGAGTAGAGATACATTTAAGGAAGACGAGCAAAATTTCTTTTTACCTAGTGCTCTTTGTAGTTCTTTTCCTGGTGCTCTTTGTAGTTCTCTCTTGCTTCCACTAGCTGGCCATTATGCCCTTGGGTTCCTAGCAGAGCCTCCTGAGGGCTGCCCTCTTGCTACATCTGTTATAAGAGTTCTACTCTCTGCCTGACCTCTTGGGAATCCCCTGGCTCCTGTTCCCTCCTTATTCTCCTCATGTACCCATAACCTCTTAACAGCAAATGTCCATTTGCCCTTGTCGTCAACTTTCATTAGCACAATCCCAGTGAAATGGCTTATTTTCAGGCCATTCTCATTTTTGTCCAGTTGGGCAATGAGAAGTGTCACATCTGTGACTTGTCAAATCACAAAAGTGCAGCTTGCTTGCTCAGTTATTGTCCTCTCACTTTTTTTGATTTCCTATCTTCAGACTTTTCCAGGTGAAAAGCAGATACCATTTTTCTGTGTTTATGTATGTGTTTGAACTTCAGAGGACACATGTCAGATTTTCCCAAGAACTCTCTCACCCATCCTCTCAGGGTGGGCACTCTGAGATCAGCCTGTCCTTTATGAGATGAACATTCTAAGGTGAGACACTCTTGAGTTTTGCAAAAGTGAGATGCCTGAATTCTCTTCTTTTAGGTCTTTAATTTCTGTGAGTAAAGAAAACCTTGGACCACCCCTTCATTTGGCTTGATAGGGGAGAGACATTCTACTTCTCTATACTTTGGAGAGAAAAAAAGAAAACAGTGTTCTCTATGTCTTTGAATTCCTTCAAAATATCGCTAAAAATATCACTACCGTGAATCTTTAGCCTTATCTTATATAGCTTGAAGATGAGTGATAAGGGCTGATAGTTGAAGGGCCAGTTTGGTCACCTCTTGGGGAATCTTGTGGCAATGTGCCTAGCAACTTTTCTTGAGACTTTTAGTTGAAATCATGAGAAAATAAGAAAAGTTCTTTTGTTGTCTTATTATAACTGCTAGTATTTTATTTTATGAATTAACAGCTCAAATGATTTTATAGTAAATATTGCTAGTAGTGTGATTCTTTCATATAAAATCTTCAATCAACCCTTAAGGGAGTGGTAAAAAGGAATTGTTTACATTACAGGAATGGAAGTTAGAAGACCTGGGGCTCAGCCCTGCTTCTGCTAGTAACTAGATAAATTACTTTAGGCAAATCACATATTTTCTTTTGGTGTCATCTTTAAGATGAGAGGTAGACTAAAGAGGATCTTCTCCAAGATTCCTTCTGGCTCTAAAGTTTATGAATCTGTTTCCAAGGCATTTCTACTGTTAGAACCACACCCTCTAGGAACATGTTGACAGATTACCCAGGTAAGTGGAGCTTTCAGAATAGAGCCAGTACTATACCATACCATTCCATGTCATACCATTCCATTCCATTCATTCATTTCATCATTACTTAACATATACTACTCGATTTACTTATATGAATCCAGCCATTGCACCAAATTCACATACAAGGTAGATACTGTGCCTTTTCCTCTAAAGAGAAAAAAAATACCACAGTTAGAGAAACTACAATTGAGTAAATAGCAAATAAAATAAAAAATATAGATTCTCAGTACCGTTCCTGGTACATAGTAGTTGCCTAATAAATATTAATTCCCCACTGAAACAAAGAGCAATTAAGCAGGTGAATATATCTTGGGGGCTACACTAATTGTGTCATATTAATGCTAAATTTTTGGTGATTGTGGGTATTCTTAGTATATTATTAATATAACACAATCCTATAACATTATCATTTCTCATCGACATTTAGCCACTTCCTCTTGTTGCAAAACCAGACCTTCCTTTAACTAATGGCTAATTCTCACTGATGCTATAGTAGATGCTTGAGTATTCACCACTTATTGAGGAACATTCTGAATTAAATGACTTCAGTTCTTAATTTCTGTTGCCTCTGTAGTTTTCCAGGATTTCCAAAACACTCTGATGTGTATGTGTCATAATCAGATATTAGATCAACAAACAGTGGACTCAAAAAATTTTTGGAAGCCCTATATTGTTTTCATAAATCAGTTATTCACGTAAGAGAAGAGGCATTTGCATTTTTGGAGGAGATTGAACAACAGTATGTACTTATTCAGCATCCAACATGTTATTTTGTGTATGTAGGTCATTCCTACTGAATTATTAACTGGGCAGGTCTCAAAACTGTTTCTAACATTCTCTGTCTAGATATAGATTAGACCTTACAAAAGCAATGTTTTCTAGATACTCTTCTGTGTATAGCTACCCTTTGCTCATTTAAATGAAAGAATTAGACATTGCTCAGAAGATGGACCATATTGGATTCTCACCTATATAATTGAGGTGGTAGAGCTTGTCATTCCATATTCATGGTATAGATGTGGGTCGTTGTTGTCTCTTATATCTACATCGTTTTTTTCCCCATTCCCTTTGCTACCACTCTAGTTTAGGTTTTAAATTGTTTAATGCCTGAATGATTATAATAGTATTGTGACGATGTGGACCAGTAAGGTATGATCATTCCATAGAGTAAACCTGTCTGTCAGGGTGATCTGACCATCAAATCAAGTATTATTGGGATTGTTTTGTTGGCTATAGCTTTTCTAGAACTCAACAGGTCATACTATAAAGGAAGCAAAACCATTTTCCTTGTGCACTGCACTTACAAAGTAATACAAAGAAACCTCACATAACTGTTCCCTTACTGGTTAAAAAGTAGCCAGCTAATATATTTTCATTCCTGGCCTGTTTCATAATATAATATAAATAGAGGAAAATGTAATAAAATCTAAAAGCTACAATTTCCAATATTTTTGATATCAGAAAATATAGTGATAACTGAACAAAATTGTATCCACTTGAGAGAATTTTCTGTCCTCTTCACATGATTTTGCTACTATTAGATGTTATAGTCATACTTAATATTTTTCAAGGTTCTTTTTTCTACAATTTAATACTGTAATATTTTTTTATCACTCCCTCCCTTAACACTGTATCTTCTGATACTTATGTTTAAAAAATTTCTCTTTTTCATGTAGCCCTAGTTGTTGCCAAATGCTGCCGCTTCTTTCTCATTAATGTCTTATATATTTCCCTTTTCTTCTTGCCGCACTCCTAGCCATTCATATCGCTTTCACTCTAGTTCTGGTCTTTATTATTTAATGACTGACTTATTACTATAGTCTGTTAACTAATGATGTTAACATTTGTATGATTTCTTGCAGGTTAGACAGTGAATTGAAACCTCATGTTTTCTTATTTGTGCCTTCTAATCAGCTTATTGTTATTTCTGTTTTAAAGATGACAAAACAGAAACTTGAGACTATCAGAGATGGGGACTAGAACCAGGTCTTTTGACTTCCAATCACATATTATTTCTATTATGCTCTTCTGCCTTGTCTTATGTTTTCTCTAATTCCCTATTTCATTGCTATCAGATTATTCTTTCCTAAAGTATCTCTTTGAACACATCTCTACTGATCTCTTTGTCTTCTTTCCCCTGTATATGTCTACCCTTTGAAGTTAGGCCATGGAACACTTGCAGATTTATGATTACCCCAGACTCTAGGACACAGCCTGTTCTTAAACACTGAGCCGTCATAAGCTCTAGTGACTTGGAAGATGGGCATTGTCTTGTCTTTAAAAAATTTTTTTTTATCTCTAGTATTTAGTACAAGTATAAACTTATTTTGCTGAATGAATGAAACCTTTATTATTGGCCCTTCAATAGCTTGATTCCAGGAACTGAACTTTTGGCCCTGCCTTGTACCAACTCTGCCTTCTTGCTCCCTGTGCCTTAGTTACCACCTTTGTTTACTGCTTAGTTCATCATTAAACTTTCCCTTGAACTAATATCAACAACATAACGACACTTGTATCTGATAGAAGTGGTCTAAAAATGTTATACCTTATTTGGGGTAAGAGCAGTCCAAACTGCAAGTACAGTGGCCCTGGGGTGGGAAATTCCCTAGAGTGTTTCAGATGTAGGAAGCGGGCCAATAGTTGAAATGGAGAGAAGAGGGCAGGAGTGGGTGGGCGGAGTTAAAGAGGTAACAAAATGGGAGCCTGGGATGTAAGCCTCAGGGATCTCTTGCAGATTGAAAGGGACACTAATAAAGTGTCTTTTCTAATGATCTGCCAGGGTAAAAGCAGAAGATGAGGTCATGGAAAGCTGCTCAAACATCAGGGAGCTAAAATTTCTTATGTGTTAAAGAAAACTCCTTTCTCTACCAGACTTTTAAAATTTGTGTCCTGATTTTAAATTTAGCTATAAGAACAATACAAAAGAAAACTGACTTAGGGGAAGGCTAGGAACTAAGCACTGTTGAAAAGCCTTCCTAAGGAAGATATGCAATGTTTTCCAGGTATGTTTAGACTAAATTCATTAGCCTTGTCCACAGATGAATTATGACCTATGACACTTACAGTATTGTGATGCTTCATTCCATTAAAAAAACCCCTTAAAACAAAAGCCAAAACACTTGTTTTCATAAAAGTTTAGCACAGATCCTTGTATATAGTAAGCAATCTTACTTATTTTAAAAATTAGATTCCCAATATCTAGAACAGTGATTAATTCATGAGACCTTCAATAAATATTTGTTGACTCTATACATTTTTGTTATAAATCAAAATAAATCTTTGTGTTTGAGTTTCTGATACCTGTTAACATTATCTTTCTGAGGCTGACTGTGTATCTGTACTACTGCCTGCTGCTCAACCTCAGATTCCTTATGTTCTCTGCCTGCTGCTAGCTCTACCTGTTCTTACCTGCCTACATGCATGGATTTCTTCCTATTGTATGGTGCTGCTGGGACCCCTTAGTTGTCAAGAGCTTGTGGATTTATTTGGTTTTTAGGTCTTAACATTTAACAGAATGAGATGTTTACCAAGACTGTGTACGATTCTTTAAGAACAATGTAAAAGCTTTTTAGTTGTTTTTTAAAAAGTGATTTTTCTGAATATGTTTGTAGTAGTTGTCAAGAAAATATCAACTAGATCTTTTAACAATAAAGTATCAGAAATAGTGTTATAATAGCAGTTAATGGTTTCATAATGAGCATTTCTGGTCTGCTTTCTGCGCAGCTTCACTTTTGTCATTGAATAAATTGGGAGGGCGTGGAGAGAGTAAAAAGGACAATTGGGTGAAACATAATCTTTATATTATTGTCCCTAGCAACAGATAATTATGCCTAAGTTGTTGAGTGAAGCATCTTAAGTATATAGAATGATTTTGAATGTTTCTGCTAATATATAAAGGAAAAGAAACATTCAAGCCAGATTTCCAAAAGTAGAGTGCATCTGAATCCATTGTGTAACCAACCAAAGCATATTTATGCCCATTTTGTGGGTGTTGGTGCAAAACTTTTATTAGCTTCAACAAGTAGGTTTATTATTTTTGTTTTATGGCATTTTGTTGATCTTATCTGTCAGGATTGTAGACCTCAAATATTACATCGTTCTGTGGGAAAATAATTTTATGAAATAAATGTTTACATTTTCATATACCTTTAATTCCATATGTCACATTTGATGGTCTTAATTATGATTATGGCAAAAAAGAGGAGGCTACCTGAATACATTTCGTATCCTATGATATGTGTATGATGTTTCAGTTCCTATTTCACATCAGTTTTGAAGTAATTTGAATTAGTGATTCCTTGTAGGACTTCAAATTATTATCTGTCAGACTTTTCCCCTGACCTTAGAACAAAGAAGTGAGTTGTGACAGTAGGCATCTGTCTGGACACACTTTCTTCTTGTCCCCAAGGAACCTCTTTTAAGTTATTCTGCCTGGTCAAAGGGATTCAAAGGATTAGGTGGTGTTGTTTTGTTTAAGTGGAATAGAATTCAATAGGTAGGGGCAGGAGGGAAGAATTGACCAATTGTTTTCAGAATGGGGGTAAAAAACTGGGCATGCAATATAAGCTACTAATTTATCTGTTTAAACTAGAAACAAAGATTTTTAGATACTACAGTGTCAAGATAATAAAATTTTAGTTATTCTTTATGGCACCTTCTCAAGTGCCATATTCATTTTTAAAAGAGGAAATACGGTTAGGTGGGTATTTGGCCTGAAAAATAGAGGAGGCATTCCTAAAAGATTTGCCATATTAGTGGTCTCAAAACAAAAAAGAAATACACTAAAATGGGTGCTTTCAAATTCAAATTTCAAAACCAATAAATAGGTCCACCAAAATGACAGATGGGTGAATTCATGTTTGTTTATTTTAAATAAGGTATTAATATTTAAAAATTTTATAAATGTATGAGAGTTTTCAACACTCTGGTAAACTATATAAAATTTGTTAAAATCTAAAAGTAGTTTTAGGGTAGCATTTTAAAGCAATATTAAGCATCATATTCTTGAAGGCTTGAGGTTGGACTGAGGTACTTTGGAGGTAGGTATTTATGAAGAGTTCTTGCTCTTATTATGCCAGATGTGCTATAATATATATATAGCCAATTAATTTTCAACAAGTCCTTTTCATCTACTTGACAGTAGAGTAGGGCTAAACAAACATCCAGTTTTTTATTTTTTATTTTTCGTCATGGGTCATTATTCTTAGTGACTAGTTAAACATTTCAATATCTTGTGTAGGATGTCTAGGCAACAGGCAGGAGAAATATAAACCTTGATTTTTATGGGTATGTTATGTTGCCATGTGCCTGGATTTTAGGTGTCTACCAACATACGATTAATCATTGTACTTCCTGAAAATATTTTTTTCCCCTGACCTTACGTTTACTGTGTGCTCTTTGGATGTTAAAAATGTAGTTCATGTTATATTTTTAGATCAATTTGAATGGTATTTATTGAATTGCTTCTATGTACAGTATACTGTGATGGATTAAAAAGAAGCACTATAAGGTGTAGCATTTCAAACTTCAGTATGGATTCCAGTCACCTCTAGATCTTGTTAAAATGCAGATTTTAATTTAGTATGTCTAGGAAGGTACCTGAGACTCTGCATTTCTAACAAGCTCCTTAGTTGATGCCCATGTTGCTGGTCTATGAATAGAATATATCATTAAACAGCTGACATTCTTATTGAAGAATTAGTGATTACCCACATGAAATGTATAAATAATACTTCAAGATAAGAGGTGATTGATTGCTAAAAGAGGCACAGAAATTAATGAAATTATCTGGTCTAAAAGTTGAGGCAAAGTTGAGGTCATTATGGACAAAAAGCAATTAGGGACTGCTTCATGGCAAAGGCAGGGTTTAAGGGAGGCTTTGAAGAGAGGTAGGAATTGGTGGAAAGTCAAAGGAAAGGAGAAGGGAAGCAGTGTCAAAGACAAAGATGAGTCTGAATGAGGGTGGTGACTTTTCAGGACAGGGAGAAGGGTTCTATCTTTTTCTCTCCCTCCCTTATGCCTCCAGAGAATGAGGATTTTTCCGGGGAGGAGGGAGATAGAGGGAGCTCTGTAATTTGCTTAGTTTTCCAATATGTAGAAGTTTTTTCTTTTCTATCTTTTAAGCTATTTCTGTTGTTTATTTCTAGTTTAATTCCACTGTAGTCAAAGAAAAAACTTAGTATGATTTCAGTTCTCTGAATTTGTGGAGATTTTGCTCTATGACCTAGCATATGGTCTGTTTTGGTAAATATTACTCATGCACTTAAAAAGAATGTGTGTTCTGTAGTGGTTGTGTGTAGTGTTCCATAAGTGTCAACTAGGTCGAGATAGTTAATCATATTGCTTAAATCTTTCCTATCACTACTGACTTTTTTTGTCTGTTTGCTTTATTGGTTATTGAGATAAGTGAGTTAACATTATCCAACTATGATAATGGATTTATCAATTTTCTCCTTTCATTTTGTCAATTTTTGCTTTTTAGATTTGAAATCATATTATTGGGTGGAGATATAAATTCAGGATTGTTATATTTTCTTGTTTTATTGATCCTTGTGTTAGTTTCCTACTGTTGCTGTAACAAGTTACCACAAACTTAGTGACTTAAAACACCACACATTTATTATCTTACAGGTCTAGAGGTCAGAAGTCCACAATAGGTTTTACTGGGCCCAAACCAAGGTTCTCCAGGGGATGTATGGGAGAATCCCTTTCCTTGCCTTTTCTAGCTTCTAGTGCTGTAATCCTTGCATTCCTTGGCTCATGGTCCTTTCTTCCATCTTCAAAGCCAGCAGAGTAGCTTCTTCAGTCTCTTTCTATTTCTAGCTTCATATTGTCTTTTTCTCTTACAAGGACTGTTGTGATTAGCTCAGGCCTGCAGGGATAATGCAGGATAATCTCTCCAACTCAAGATCTTTAATGTACTCATATCTGTGAAGTTCCTTTTGCCATGTAAGGTAACATATTCACAGGCTTCAGGGATTAGGACATGGACATTTTGGGGTGGGAGTGGGTGAGAGTAATGTGGAAGATTATTTTATCTACTGAAACTCTATGAAGTATTCCTCTGTATCTTTAGTAATATTTCTTGCCACAAACTCTACTCTTTTTGCCTTGAGTTCCTTGAGTTTCTTAAATCTCTGAGCTTATGTCGTTCATCAGTTTTGGAAATGGCTTGGCCACTGTCCTTTCGGATACTGCTTCTGCCTCATTCTCTTATTCTGGAACTATAATTACGCATGCGTTATATGTCGAGAGCATCCTACATCTCCTCTATGCTGCGTTCTCTTATTCTTTTTTCTCTCTGTCCTTCAGATTTGATATTTTCTATTGATCTGTTTTTGAGCTAATCAAATATGTCTTCTTTGTCTAAGCTGCTATTAAACTTATTCAATGAATTCTTGACTTCAGATACTATATTTTCCAGTTTGAGAATGTCCATTTGACTATTTTTCTAGATTAAAATTTTCTCTTGAAATTATCTTTTCATCGATTTTGTATATATTTTTCTCATCTTTTCTTTAATGTATTTGTAATAATTATTTAAAAATACTTGTTAGCTAACTAGAGCATCTTGATCACATGTGAATTTGTTTCCATTATCTGTCTTTTTCTCTTGATTATTGGTCACATTTTCCTTCCTCTATTCATATGTCTTGATGTTATTGATTTTATGCTAGATATAATATGTACAAGACCAATAGAGGGAGATCTTTGTTTGTTTTTTGGAATTGGACATGAGTTAAGAGAGATTGAGAATCATTGTGAATAGTATAGTAGGGACATAAGGACACCCCGGCTTGTTGCTTGTGAAGGCGTTGAGTGGGGAATATTTGTTAAATGATTGCTACAGCAGAGCCAAATTGTGGGGTTTTCTCTAGAGCTTGCTGAGATATTGAGTAAGCTCTATGACCCTGAGCAAGTTCCTTAACCTCTTGATGCCTTGGTTTTCTCTTCTGTAAAATGAGATAATTATAGTTACTATCCTGCAGAGTTATTGGGAGGATTAAATGAGTATTTCTGGCAGCATAGTAAGTGTTTAATATGTATATGTTGGCTATTATTTATTGAGGAACGAGAATAGACTGTTGGATTTGGTTACATGATAGTCATTAGTGTCTTTGACAGTGTGTTTTTAGGGATTAGTAGAGGCAAATGCCTACATAGAGGAGGTTTAGGAGAGAAGGAAGAATTAGAGCAAGAATAGGCCACTATTTTGAGATTGCTTTAAAGGGGATTGAAGAAATCTGGTAGTCAGAGGGGGACATGAGGTTAAGGGATAGATTTAAAACATAATAATAATAATTATTATAATTACAGTAATCATCACAGTAACTCTATAAAGTAGGTACTAGTTTTACCCCCACTATAAAAAATGAGGAATCTGAGACCTGAAGAGAGGAATGAAATTATAAAATGTTTGTATGCTGAGAATGGTAGGAAGGGAAGAATTGACAGTGCAGGAGCTAGAGGGGATAATTCTAGGAGCAAAGTTTTCAAGTAGGTGAGAAAGGATGGAATGCAGCCCACAAGTGGAGAGATTGACTTTTTGATAGGAGCAGGAAGTGTGCATTCCTTTTAACAGTATTGAAAGCAACACATATGAGTAGATTTGGGAGTGGGTAGATGAAGTTTTATTTATTCTGAGAGCTTGTATTTTCTCACTGAAGAAAGGAACAAGAAAATTAGCTGAGAGTGAGGTTGGAGGCATTGGAGAGAAGTAGTGAATTAGTTATTTTGGAGAGTGGGTGGGTGGATTAATTTGGGATATGAATGAGTCTTTTGGTACAAGTGCTGAGAGCCCATTTGAGTTTGCAATCATAAAGTGGAGATATGTGGAGGCAGGAGAGAAAAGGGAGGCAGGAAGCTCAACATCTTTGAGAAGGAACAAAAGATGAACTAACATGGTAAAGCCAAGAAAGGAAGAAAACAGTCCTTTCCCTTGAAAAGCTTAAGGTGTACCTGCCAAGTTAAATGGTATACATGTAAAAGGATACTTAAATAAGCAAATGATACATGCCAAATGACCTAGACCACAGGCTTTGTCTCATCAGAGAAGGAGTGAACACTTTGGGCAACACGGGTTGCTTTAGAGGGAGGTAAGCATTGATTGGGCATCAAAGCATGTGCAGATGTCAAAAGGATAGAGAATCATTTAGCATATCCCTGTTTCCAGCACTGTGCTTTTTTTATTTCAGTCTTTGAATTCCTTATCTGTTGATTCTACTTCCTGTGGAGTTGGACAGAGTAAGACATTGATTTGTCCATTTCTCTCTGAGGATAATACAATGTTACAGTTACCCTTAAAATGAGGTATCATTACATTGTAATGACCTTGAAATGCCTTCATTTTCATTTTATATACTAAATATATTGCTTGAAAATTTGTTTAAACTTGGAAATATTATTTTGTTCGTTTTGGGAGGGGGTGGTTAGAGAGTAGGTAATAGTGGTATTTTTTGATTAGTTTTTTTTTTTTTTTTTTTTTTTGTTACAGGCTATATTCTGTTACTTCAAATGTCTTTTGGAATTTACA
Organism: Varecia variegata; assembly: GCA_028533085.1. Classification (NCBI taxonomy): domain Eukaryota; kingdom Metazoa; phylum Chordata; class Mammalia; order Primates; family Lemuridae; genus Varecia; species Varecia variegata. Next base: position 59,532,343 of record CM052440.1, read on the forward strand.
AAAACGTTTTGAGTGTTCTAATCTTTCTTTGACTTGAACATAAAGGGTGGCAAGGAAGGAAATATGTAAAGGCATGCTTTACATATGAGCTAAAGGGGAGATTTTATTGTATACAAAATAAAATGTTAGTCACACATATAATGATGGGTTTATAAGTGTCCTGTTACTATTTTGTCCGCTACTGAGTGAATTTATTATTTTTCTTATTGCATATTTTTTTTCTTATGGCCCAGTTAAGAATGACCAACTTCATGTTTTTAGTCATTCCAGCGAACAGGCAGCCTTCTGTTTCAAACAGAGAAATGTCTGTTAGTAAGAAACATGCAACAATAATGTAGGGCTTTTTTTAGTAGTTTGTTTTGGAACTTTATATACACTTTTATAAAGCAGCTGCAAGGCAAAATGTGTGTAGGTTTTTGTTTCTTAAATGTTAATGTAAGGAGTATTTAAAGAACTGTATGAAGGTTTTCAACAGTGCTTTATTTGACTGTTACTATTTAAATATTTTCTGTACTGCAGTTTTGGTAAATGGCTACAATTTTACATAATATCCTAAATTTGTTTTACATAAATGAATTTTTTTTTAACATAGACATCTTAAAAGTGTTGCAATTATTTTGATAAATATACATTTTTGGAAAATAAATTGCATATATTTTTCTAATTAATCTCTTTTAAAAATAGCATTTAATATTAAAAATTAAAAAATAAATTCTCAACTATAATTTTACCACATATGTAGCTTTAAATTCTCCATTATACACTTCAATGGCTACCCACTATATTTTTTTTTAATTTGAAAGAAAGGGCTTTAGGAAAATTTACCTTCCATAGGCAGAATTTAACACTGTGTATTTGAAACTTGTGTTAGCTCAGTAATAATGTATAATATTTGGAATAGTATAGATATTGCTGAAATAGTATGAAGGTATTTCTAAATTTATACTTGATTTGCCAAGAAAAGAACTCTTAAAATTCTATTATTTTCTTGGTATAGTATTTATATAAAACTCAGCTTAGGGACATGTAAGTAGTCTCATTTACTATATTGTGGAAAGTATACTTGTAGAACTATTGATTATGTATTACATTGCTATTTATATAGTGAAACATGATGGTAGCATTACATAGCAAGGAGTAGATGGTATTTATGCTAAATAGTGTTATTGCAAGGGAAGGGAGAATTTTATATTTAATTTCCCCAAGTGCCTATTGTATATTTCCCAACTGCTTTTGGATGTGTTTTTTAGTTGTGAAAAAGAGAGAGTGATTGCCTTAGGGGTCTTCTTCATAAATTCTTTGCCTAGGCCAATGTCTGTAAGAGTCTTTCCTACATTTTCTTCTAGAATTCTAATAGTTTCACTCCTAAGGTTTAAGTCTGTTAACCACCGTGATTTAATTTTTGTGAGAGGTGAAAGCTGTGGGTCCTGTTTCAGTCTTCTACATGTGGTTATCCAGTTTTCCCAGCACCATTTATTGAATAAGGAATCTTTTC